>CM064507.1:6750163-7128105 GCA_032716605.1 Paralithodes platypus | reverse complement strand
TTATTAATTTTAAATTCATACTTTTGATCCCGTCTTAGACTGAGGTTTGTTAAACTAAAAGTTCTTTAAGACGTTTTTTGTATAACTTGTTTCTTAGTGTAGGAAGTAATAATTTAACTATCCACTGGACTCTTTCCAATGTTGTGTTTAAATACGGTCACCAAAATAGTAGGCAGTATTCCAGATGAGGGCAAGCCAATGAATTGTATAAAGGGAGAATAAAATCTTCGGATTTGTATTTAAATTATTTAAACATAAATTATAATTTAGTTTGATTTCTTAAATTCAGCAGTGCCAAGTTTTAGGTTGCCTGATATTGTTACTCGTAAACAATGTTCTGTATAAATACCTTTGAGGTTGCAATCAATTATTGAGTGGTTGACTGTTCGTTCTTGTAAAGTAGGAGGAGTACTTATATGTATTGGTATTGAATCGTATTTGTCAGACATGGGCCTAGTTTGATTTCCGCATAAGGTTTTTTATTTATTGAACATGCAACGGAGATACCACTCTGTTTGCCATTTTATGATCATCTGTGAATTGTGATATTATAAATGATATCGATAATAACAATAAGGACCGAACACTGATACCTACGACACTCAACTTGTGACATTGTTCCTGTCTGAGGCTCTACCTCTAACTACTCGATTCTGACACCCAGCAAGTCAAAATAGTATAGTTTACTACCATATGATCGTTGGGTTGTGTATCGAATGCTTTCTAAAAATCGAAATATTCAGTGTCAACAACTTTACTCTCATTATACTTACTAAATATATTGTGCACAACATATAAAGATTTGTCTGGTACGAACACTTGTTTCGCAAGTTGCGCTGTAAATGTATTATTATCTCTTCTAAATTGTTTACAAGTTTTTATCGAATAATTTTTTAAAGTAATTTACACATGCTTAAAGTCAATATGATTAGGCGATAGTAAAAGAATAGTGATGTGTTTGTTTTTTACACAATTTGCATTTACTAACTTCCATTAATTGTATACACATACATACAGTAGAAGCAGACACAAAAATGCATACACTTTTAGTCTACAGCAACTACTAGACTGACACACACACATACGCTATTATATACATATATATATATATATATATATATATATATATATATATATATATAGTAAATGAGTTTATAGCCTGTATAATTTGTGAGTGAGTTATTATAGTTGCAAGGCATGTTGTGGGAGGGGACCCTGTGTGAGGCTAGCAGGATGGCGCCTGTAGTCTGTGTGGACGGTTGGCTATTACTATAATTAATTAGTTTATTTAGCCTTTGTGCAAATATTTCGTCTATCATAAGTTTACACAATGTTGTCTTATGTTTTACTTGATTACTTTGTGTTGCGAGTGAGAGCCCAGGCTGCCTAGTTAATTGTATGTTCTGGCGGTGCCTGGTGCTCCCCCTTCTCTCCCTCGTCTGGTCATGGGAACCAGAGCGAGTGTAGGAGCTTCACTCCTGTCCCGTCCCTTGAGATAGCAACATCCTTATCTGTCGGTGTTGGCTTGCTCCGTGTCGTCCCTTGAATACCGCATATTTCTTTTTGTTCGTTAGTTAATTGGAGCATAGCAGGGGCTGGAGTCATATTGAGCATATTGTTTTATTTTAACATCTTTAGTTTACTTTAAATTACTGCATTCACTTCTCCTTTGGCAAGATATAAATAAGCTTCACCCTGTTCTTCCGTGCATTCTTTCTCATTGTTTAACTGCATTGCCTATTGATATTATATGTATATATCTCTTTCATTATTGAAGTTGACATTCACAGTGGTTTGGAGGTATGCTCAAGGGTAACCTATCCCCAACCTACTGGTATGTCAACTCTTGTGTTCCATGTCTTAGGTTAGTGCTCCAGACTCTCCCCCATGTTTTGGCTTTATATTATTCCTAATTCCTAAGCGATTGGGCATACTATGAAGTGTCTGGGAGTCTGGCAGCGTTATGTTCCTCAGTTAGGTGCAGTCTAGAAGAGAAGGCCTCTTAAATATTATACGCATTATCTACCAGACTCGGGGGCAATCGATATTTTTGTGTCTCCTTGTTGCTGCTTTAATAGAGCCAAAAGGAAGATAACCATTTTTCCTAGAGAACCTGCGTGTCTTGGTGATTGAGTCAGATATTAAGAGCGTGTCTGTTGCAGGGTGAGGGTGCTGTGGGCTAGGATATCTGAGCATCTGTTTTCCCGCAGCCTCCCCTCGTAACAGTGGCGACCTCGCCTAGGATAATGTGATAGTATAGAGTTCTTGTGGTGTGAAACAATTATATTTAGATTGTCAGTAATTTTTCTTGCAGTTGCAAGTCTACGGACATGATACTCTTATTTCATTAACCCGTGTCCAAAACTATTGCTAAGATGTCGCATATTGATTACGTTCCTGTTCATATTGTGTGGAGGGAGGACGTTTTGCAGTTTATGACAACCCAACCTAGTCAAGAAGAGGTTGCTAGCAGGAGTAGTGATGAATTAAGACGTGTGTTGGAGATGCATGGGTGGAGGTGAAATGGTATGTCAAAGGCAGAGTTAGTTCAAGAGGTGTGCAAGTTGGCTGCGCATCCTAGTGGTCTTTATTTTGAAGCTAGTACTCGTGTTGTGGATGATGGCACCATCCAGCATGTGCCGCAGCGTCCTATCAGTCAGGCTAGCTACCATTCTAATGGGGACCGGAGTGGAGCAACAACTTCAGAGCAAGATGATACTGTATTTAGGCAGTCTCCTACTATTACCACAGCACCTGCCACCCCGCTTCCACCGTCAGCATTTAACCCTATCATTACGGCCCCTTCATTTTCACAGGGCTATGTTCATGCCCCTATGGCCAGTACATTTGTTTCAAGTTATGCTAGCAATCCCCAGTATCCTCCTTCTTCCCCCCATGTGTCGTGGGCCACACCCCAGCATTTCACTGCCACTCATACGGTGGCTGCTCAGCACAATGTTCCCCCTTCTGCCCAGTTTCCTCCTATAACCCCAATAGGGCCGATAAGGAGTCCAAAAGTTGAGTTGCAGCTCAAGAGATTGGAGATGGAAGAGAGACAGAAAGATAGAGAAGGAGAAAGAGAAGAGAGACAGAGAGAGAAAGAAGAGAGACAGAGAGAGAAAGATAGAGGGCAAGATAGAGAGCTTGTGTTGAGGAAGATGGAGATTGAGGAGAAGAGAATACAGGCAGAGGAGAAGAGAATACAGGTAGATTTGGAGAAGACGAAGTTGGAAACTAGTGGGCAGGGACGACAAGGGAATAGTGCTGGTCATGCATCTAGGGAGGAGGCAGAAGAGGTGTTGTTGTCTCGACGGCTGAAACTCGTGCCGGCCTTCGATGAACTTACGGTCACCGAGTGGTTCTTACGCTTTGAGAAGAAGGCCCACGAGTATCAGTGGCCGGGGCACCGCTGGGCAGCGTTGGTGTCTGTGTTAAAAGGCAAGGCTCTCCATGCATACGATCGCCTAGAAGTGCAGGAGCTAGAGTATGATGTACTTAACCCTCCTGGCCCGGGCAGGCTCTCCTAATGACGGAGCTCGTATCCGGGCGAACTGGTCGAATATCAACAAAAGTAAACTAAGGCTAATCTCGCTTAATATATTACCTACATTAATCAAACATATATAGAAATGGGCGCCTTACCTTCCTGCGTAGAATAGCGTTGAGTAGAGCTCTCTAGCTCAACTTGTTCCAGAGTGATGGTGATGGAAGTGGAGGTAACTTTTGCCGCGTATTTACCTCGGCGCGTCCGAACACTCAACCGCGGCCCTGGCTACGACGCCCAGTTGCACTCGTCGCTCCACCCGCAATTATGCCAGGAAGCGATTTGATAGTGTTTTATTGGTTATTCTGTCATTTATTATAGTTATTATGTTATTTTCACTCAATAAAGTTATTTATATGAACTTATTTGTGTCTCTGTCACTTATTACTTCGTTTTATTATTATTATTATGATTATAGTGTCACTTTCACTGGACTTTGATAATTGGTAGTGTCATTTCCCCTTTTATGTATTGTTAGGTAAGCTAATAATATATATAGTGTCACTGTCACTTATTCATATTGTTATGAAGGCACTTATTATTACTTGTGTGTGTCTCTTTCACTTATACTTAGTTTTATTATTATTATACTGTCACTTTAACTGGCCTAGGCTTATTGAGTGTCATTTTCACTTATTTATTGATAGAAATATATATTTTAGTGTCACTTTCACTTGTTCATATTGTTATTGAAGGCACTTATTATTACTTATGTGTCCTTTTCACTTATACTTAGTTATATTATTATTCTTAGCCTACATTTGAGTGTCACTTTCACTGTTGTCACTTCCACTTCAAAAGTTTGTTAGAGTGTGGAAGTCGTTGAAGCAGGTGCCAGCACACAGTCCAACTTGACACTCGAGGCATTCCCAAGTGGTTTTTGTGGGTTTGCGGGGTCTGCGAGTTGTGTGGCTGCACACATGGCACCTCTTCTGACTCCTAACGTTACTACCTGGTGCTTTGAAAGGAAGGGCACTGAGCTGGTGCTTCCTGAAGAATTCAGCACACCCCTGGCCTGGTCCTTGTATTGGCCTGCCTGGTGTACCCGCATGTTTAGCCAGGAGCTCAAGTAGCACCTGCTTGTGGAACTTCCGCAGGGACTTGTACTTCTTGGCTCCTGGAGTCCTCAGACGGTAGATGTTGTAGGCATTGAGGATCGACATATCTACCGTATGCAGGATAAACTTCTTGTACCACCTGCAAGATGTTCGCAGGCAGTCGATGAAACCCATCTGCATGTCGGACTTGTCAACGAGGCGCATGTTGATGTTATAATCCAGGACAGCAGCTGGTATTTGGACGGGGTTCTTGGTTGTTCGGTCCACCTTCCCTGTGGTGACCATCTGGGCCTTGTGGCATGTGGTGAGGAGGTTGACCTTGCGCTGGTCATGCCAGTGGATGGAGAGGATGGGGCCACTCTTCTTGTGGAAGATGTCCGCCTTCTTCGTCTTGGTTGGGTAGCCTGGCATGCCCTTCCTTTTGCCCTTGACTGTGCCGACAGTTCCGGTCTTGCGGTCATGGAGGTACTTGGTCAGGAGAGGCGACGTGTAATAATTATCTGTGTAGAGGATGTGGTTATTATTGAAGTGCCTCTCCATCATCTTCTTCACTACAGCGCCACCAAAACCAATGAGAGGGTCAGTCACAACTTCTCCAGCCTTGCTGCTGTAGACTATAAAGTCCAGCACATACCCCGTCAAGCAGTCGCAGAGGACGAAGAGCTTGATGCCGAAGCGGTGTCTCTTGGACGGGATATACTGTCGGAAGTGCAGCCTACCACGGAACAGGACCAGAGACTCGTCGAGGCACATCTTCTGGAAAGGAATCGGGTATGTGGTGAACCGATGACGTATCATGTCATACAGCTTCCTGATCTTCCATAATGAGTCGGGAAGGTGGACTGCCATGTTGTTTGTCAGGTGGAGATAGGAGAGGATGTCGAAGTACCTGTCCCTGGACATGTATTTGCCAAATGATGGAGTCGTTATGATGTCGCCAGTGATCCAGTAGTCAGCCAGAACGTGCTTCCTTATATGAGTCATCAGCATTGTGAGTGCCAAGAACACATATAGTTCTGCCACAGTGAGAGCTCTCCATGCCACCATCTTGGCACTGGTCTTGCTCCCAAGAAAGTTGGCACAGATAGCATGGTGGTGATTTGTCTCTTTGACGAGGTATTCCATGACTTCATTGTCATAGAAGCCACAGAAAAGTTCACTGGGGGTAGCATCTGGGCCACAGGGATATGCTGGTGACACCCCAGAACCCATCTGTACCTCGTCAAAGGCAGGACAATCTGGCTCAAAATCAGCTCCATCTGTCCACACAAACAGGTCGGATGCTGATGCTCGAGGTCGTGCTGCAGCAGGCACACGCCCTGGACACCCTGGCACACGCCCTTGGCCACGCAGATGCCCAGGCGGATGCCCTGCACGCCCACGCCCAGGCCCAGGCCCAGGGGCAGCGGCGTCGGCAGGCTGACCACGTCCACGACCTCGCCCTCTCCCTCGATTTGTCGGCACATCCTCTTCCTCTTCCTGTTCCTCTTCCTCTTCCTCTTCCTCCTCAGGCGACGTCAGGTCATCTGGGGCAATGTTGGGGTCGTCAGCATCCTCCTCAGGAGACAATTCTGGTGAAGAAGTGACCGGGCGTCGGCGGTGTGGGGCGCGGGATGCTGCGGGAGCTTCAAGAATGGGAGCCGAGGCCTCGGGAGTTGGGCTCCTTTTGGGCGAGCCGAGGGCTTTTCAGCAGGAAATAATGCTCTGCGGTGTGTTGAGGCCTGTGGCACATCACCAATACCACTTGAAGAGGCCCTTTGGTCATCCTGAACGAGAGATGAAGGCGAGGGCTCTGGGTGACCCACGCGGCGTCCTGTGTCAAGGCGTCGGGACAATGGAATGCGGGTGGTTGCTAGGCCAGGGTCGGCGTCATTATCGCTATCTTCAGCTTCCCTATGCTCTTCTGCGGCTGCCCTGCGTGCTTTTTTAGCTGCACTTTTGATCAATGATTGTTTGTAGAAATATTTGCCCACTTTCAAGGGCATACAGGCAGGCAAAGGGGAAGGTCCTGGGGTAGGGCTAGGGCTAGGCCTAGGCTGACCTAGCAAAGATGGCGAGGGGGTAGGCCTAGGTTCTAGCACACTGGGAAGCTCAATGGCACCTTCCTGAAACACTTCCACATCAGGATCATCACTACTGTCTCCCCCCTCAAATTAATCGACATTATCGTCGTCTCCAAAGCCCACGAAATCGTCTTCACTTTCACTTATAAATTGTACCTTGTCCACCAAGCTTTCGCCACTGCTCTCTTCATCACTTTCAAAAAGTTGTCGCTGTATAGCGCTATCACTCAACAAACGCTTAACTTTCTTTTGTTGAGCTCTCTTCTCGGTTGGAACAGGCGTTGAAGTTGCGAGTGGGGTAGCACTGGGGCCCGCGGGAGGTTGCAACGAATCGGACACGTCGGAAAACATTATTCAGTATTACTCGCTATGGCGGCCACGTACGAACTGATAACACTAGTAGTTGAGGCTTGGTGGCGCTGCGGTCGCTCCTACCATGCCAAAATTGGCCGCGCAAATTTTGAAGCACGCTTTCAAGCACAAGGATTTTAAAATGACACCCGGGTTCCGGCCCTTTTGTTTTGGTGTCATTTTAAAATGACACCCGGGCTGGAAGGGTTAAAGAGGCTGTGTTAAAAGCCTATGAGCTGCATCCCGAGGCTTACAGGTTGGCCTTCAGGGGGGCTCGGAAGTGGCAGGGGGACTCGCATGTGGAATGTGCCAGGTACCTGCGCGATACTCTAGCTAAGTGGCTGCATTCAGAGTCAGCTGGTACTTTTGAGGCGGCGTGTGAGGTTTGGCTGATGGAGCAGTTTACAAGCATAGTTGAAAAGGACGTTGGGGAAAAATGAAAAGAAAAGCGGTTTAAATCAATAAGGGAAGCAGCAGTTTGGGCTGATGACTTTGCACTAGCCCGGCATGGCACGTGCATGGGGAGCATTGGTGACAGGAGAGACCGACCTGTGCACCAAGCAGCCACAGTATCAGCTCGCCCATCATCACCCAAAGGTACCATAAATAAGACACAACATTATACCCAGGCTGACAACCAGCAAGCGTTTACGGAAGTGAGATGTTATTTTTGCAAGCAAGTGGGTCATATTAAACCTCAGTGTGCTAAATGGAAGGCTACCCAGGAACCCAAGGCTGTCCAGTTGGTGGCGACATTAGGGGAGGTGTCTGCGAAAGGCAAGCCAGGTACTGGTGAGTTTGAGGGGCAGTGTTGGCCAGCGCGAAGCAGGGTAGTAAGTACTTTGCCGCCCCAGATGGTATCACCACCTGAGCATAACCAGACTTCCCCTGATTGGTGTCGGCCATTCATACATGATGGATTTATACGGGTTGGGGAGCAGACTTACCCTGTCAAGGTGTTTAGGGATACTGGTGCGCAACAATCCATGTGTCGCAACCTGACAGGGGGACCTATTAGTACGGGAGAGTTTGTGATGTGCAGGGGAATCAACAGTGAACAATTCTGTGATTTAGTCCCGGTGACCCTAGAGTGCCCACTTTTGAGTGCCGAGTGTAAGATGGCTATGGTGGACACTCTGCTAGTTGAGGGGGTGGACATTTTGCTCAGGACTGACTTTGCAGGGGAGGTAGTTTTCCCGCCTCCTATAGTCGTCGCTGAGGCTGCTTTTGTACCCCTTGGTGGTGGTTGTTTGCAAGAAGATAACATGGACTCTCTCTACCCTGTTGGTGCAGTGACCCAATTAGTGGCACATTTGGCACAACAAGTGGATGATTTAGTGGATGCGGGGGCCGACAGCCATGAGTGCGGGCCATCCCATGATGCACTACTAGATGACACTGGTCCGTAGGCAACTGTGGGCTAGGCTGATCCCAGTGAGGCTACCGAGATTAGTAGAGGTGACCTAGTGCCAGACGAGGAGTCTGACTTAGTGAAACTGACTCAACCTTCTGATATTTTTGAGAGGTCAGAGGTAACTGCTTTGATGGAGTTACCTAGAAATAAACTGAGCAAGTTGCAGCAAATGACCCCAGTCTGGGCCTCCTGTTTAAGAAGGTTGGTACGACTGTTGGGAAGAACGGTCAAGCAGAGAAATTTGTTGAAAAAGGGGCATTGTTGTATCGGCAGTGGAAGCCGGATACGAACTCAGGTTTGGGGGAGGAGCAGTTAGTGGTGCCTGTCTAGTTCAGGGAGGAGCTGGTTAGGCTAACGCAGGTGGCACCACTGGCGGGTCATTTAGGGGTATGTGAGACTACTGATAGGCTACGTTCTCATTTTTGGTGGTCTAATATGCATGCATCGGTGGCTTCTTTTGTGATGTGTCATATCGGTAAGGTAGTTGGAGAACCCCACCCAGGAATACCCGTGGCACCTTTGATCCCTACACCTGCAGTTGAACCGCCATTGACTTGTGTCATAGTTGACATGGTTGGTCCCTTATTACCCACCAGTTAGGGAGATAAATACTTGCACCCTTTAATTGATACTACCACTAGATACCCGGAGGCTATCCCGGTTAGCTGCATGAACACAAAGATAAGAGGCCATTGTGACAAACAGGCTAAATCTAGGGTGTTCAAGGTGGGCGACGAGGCTTTGGCATGGTTGTCAGTTCAGGGTCGACCCATGGCTGCTAAGTTTTGTGGTCAGTATCAGGACATTAAGCAGATTGGTGAGGTTAACTATGTAATAGATACGCCTGACCGTCGCATAGCCTCCCAATGCTGCCTTAGAAAAATGCAACAGCCCTACCATAGACCGACTGCATCTGGCCGTGGTGCTGAAGGCGGTGATGCTGCGCAGGCAGGTGTAGCCGCAAGGAATGTATGTATGGTATCGGCGGGGAAGCCTTGGCACTTATGAACTGTGGGAGTGACTGCACCGGTGGTACAGATTGTTTCTCTCATGAACTGGCTGTATTAGAGACGGAGGTGGAGAAGGAGGGAGGCTATAGTTTAAAGACTGCGGTCCCGGCTGGGTTGTGGGAGGGCAGTGAGAATGTTGTTCTTCGAGATAAGTTTCAACCTCTTGTTCCTAAGTGCCAAGAGAAGTTGTTTACTAGGCTGTGGCAATACTTTCGCATGTTTGTTGATTCTCCAGGCCTGATGTCCGGAGTGGTACCCGACATAGAGGCTGGAGAGAGTGCAAAGCTCAAGATGGCTCCCTACCGTATAAATCCTGCTCGACAGCCTGTCTTAAACGCAGAGCTGGACTACATGTTGGAGAAGGGTCTGAGGGATAAGGGATATCGTGAGTGGTCTTTGCCAGTGACTTTGCAACCTGAGTTGAGTGGCAAGATCCGTTTTTGTGTTGATTGCAGTAGTGTTGGTGCATTATCCCTGACAGACGCCTATCCATTACCCAGAGTTGACGACCCCATAGACCGCATCGGGGCTGCCTTGTTTATCACTAAGGTGGAAATGGTGAAAGGTTATTGGCAGGTCCCATTGCCGGAGAGAGCGAAGAGAAGTGCCAGTCTTGTGATGGACTGGGCAGTTTATCAGTGTCAGGTGTTGTTTTGCTGCCGGAACACAGTTTGGATGTGTGGCATGTTAAGGGTACTGATAATGTTCTGGCTGATTGTTTGTCACGGGAGGATATGTTTTAAGGAGAACCCTCACCGCTCAGTCAGTGTTGGTGTAGCCTCCTACTTTGGTTTGATTAGCATGTTTAAGTCTGGTGCTTGTTGGTTGCCGTATGTAGCCCAGCGTAGGGTCGTAAAGTAGGAGTTGCTGTGTTTCTGTATAGAAGAAAATATTTAAATACAAAAATATTAAACTATAAAAATACTAAAAAGACTGTAGTTGTGTATGTCTTGTAGTGTTATTGAAGTATGAACAGTCTGTTGTTTCAAGATGCACCAACAGACTCCCCCTGAGTGTGAGGGTGTCACTCCCAAATGAGTTTGTAGCCTGTATAATTTGTGAGTGAGTTATAATAGTTGCAAGGCCTGTTGTGGGAGGGGACCCTGTGTGAGGCTAGTAGCTAGCTAGCCCTCGTGGCTAGCAGGACGGCGCCTGTAGTCTGTGTGGCCGGTTGGCTATTACTATAATTAATTAGTTTATTTAGCCTTTGTGCAATTATTTCGTCTATCATAAGTTTACACAATGTTGTCTTATGTTTTACTTGATTATTTTGTGTTGCGAGTGAGAGCCCAGGCTGCCTAGTTAAATGTATGTTCTGGCGGTGCCTGGTGCTCCCCCTTCTCTCCCTCGTCTGGTCGTGGGAACCAGAGCGATTGTTAGAGCTTTACTCCTGTCCCGTCCCTTGAGATAGCAACATCCTTATCTGTCGGTGTTGGCTTGCTCCGTGTCGTCCCTTGAATACCGCATATTTCTTTTTGTTTGTTAGTTGATTGGAGCATAGCAGGGGCTGGAGTCATATTGAGCATATTGTTTTATTTTAACATCTTTAGTTTACTATAAATTACTGCATTCACTTCTCCTTTGGCAATTTTAAGATATTAAGATATAAGCTTCACCCTGTTCTTCTGTGCATTCTTTCCCATTGTTTAACTTCATTGCCTATTGATATTATATGTATATAACTCCTTCATTATTGAAGTTGACATTCACAGTGGTTTGGAGGTATGCTCAAGGGTAACATATCCCCAACCTACTGGTATGTCAACTCTTGTGTTCCATGTCTTAGGTTAGTGCTCCAGACTCTCCTCCATGTTTCGGCTTTATATTATTCCTAATTCCTAAGCGATTGGGCATACTATGAAGTGTCTGGGAGTCTGGCAGCATTATGTTTCCTCAGTTAGGTGCAGTCTATAAGAGAAAGACTCTTAAATATTATACGCATTATCTACCAGACTCGGGGCAATCGATATTTTTGTGTCTCCGTGTTGCTCCGCTAATAGAGCTAAGAGGATGATAACCATTTTTCCTAGAGAACTTGCGTGTCTTGGTGTTAGAGTCACATATTAAGAGCATGTCTGTTGCAGGGTGAGGGTGCTGTGGGCTAGGCTATTTGAGCATCTGGTTTCCCCCAGCCTCCCCTCGTAATAATAAATATGTATATATAATTATATATATATATATATATATATATATATATATATATATATATATATATATATTGGTAAAAGGGGAGGCTTCGGGGAAAGCAGATGATCCAATAGCCTAACACACAACAATGTCCAAAAAGAAGCGCTGTAGCAAAAAGACAACAATGCTGTAGTCATGCTCCCAACACTGCCCACCGTACTACACTAACCCTGCAACAGACACGCTCTTGATATCTGACTCAACACTAAGACATGCAGGTTCTCTAAGAAAAGGCCTTATCTTCCTCTTTGCTCTACTAAAGCAGTACAAAAGGAGACATAAAAGTATCTACTGTCTCAGAGTCGGGGCCTATCCGACTCGGGTTGATAGTGCTAGTAGTATGTCAAGAGTACTTCTAAGATTATTCTAAACTGCGCAAAAGTGCCAAACCAAAATACTGCTAGACTCCCAGAACAATCCATATCATGCCCAGTCGCTCAGGAACCGAGAATAATATGAAGCAAAAACCATGGAAATGAGTCTCATGCAGCAGCTTAACAAGCCTCTGTGCCAAGCCTGCACATGAGACACAAGGGTTGATATCTCAGTAGGTTGGGGCTGGGTGTTATAAAGCTGGTTCAAACAAGCCAGTTACCAAACCACTGTAGATATCAACCTCAATAATACACAATATAAACATACAATAATAATTCACAATGCAGTAGAATAAAGGAAAGAAATGGAAGGCTGGTGTGAAGATAATATTTAAGAATGTCAGTAATGAAGTTCACCTAATTAACAAAAATGCAGAAAATTCCAACATGCAAACTAATAAGGTTAAGACAAAATGTTAATGCTTAAAATAACTCCAGACTTGCCTTACTACTATACAATAAAAGAATGAAAGAATATATGCGGTAATAAGGGAAACAAGAAGGCAGGCCTGTGACAGACCACACAGCATGTGTGCTCAGTATAGGATCTGTCTCAAGAGTAGGTGGCAAGCTTCGGGCCAGCCTCGGGAAAGGAAAGGGGAGCTCCAGGTGCCGCCAACCTACATAACTATATTAGGCACCTGTGCTCTCACTAACATCACAGAAGTAAACAAATAAACATAGGGCACCATTGTTCAACTTGCGATAAACTAAAGCAATCCCACCAGGGTTGAACAAATTGAATAATCACACTCATGGCAACAAAGACCGCGCTGCACTGCGCGGGCGCCACTAATGACTGCAACAGCTTTCACATGGGAACAAAGAAAGCAAGAGAGGCAGCCAGCCTTTGTACTAGGTGCAATTTAAACACACTTTTTTTTTTTTTTTTTTTTTTTTTCTATATTCCAACTTACTTCCTTTCGGGCATAGGCTGAGAGCCTTAACATTCACCGCTTTACAATGAACAGTGAAGCCCGTGAGGTCTTGTTCCAGTCTAGGGAGTGAGACATGTGAAGCACGTAGAGCACAACGAGCACCTGCCATCTTGCCTTCACATGAGGCACGGTGCTCACTCATGACCCGAAACGACCCCATCTCTGAAGCCATCTCGTTCCCGTGCTTCACTGTCTCACCCACTACACTCGGACTCTCACACTTACACACACACAACGCCACCTGTTGAGCAGATAACTCACCAACTGAGTGAGCTTGCAACCAACTTGCAACTGAGGAAGCTATAGGTTCAGTTGGAAGTGACATTATATATATATATATACACACACACATTATATATTGGCACCCCACGCAAAATGGCCAGACACTGCCTCGAGAATTCGAGACCCTCAGAATCCAAACAAATTTTTCGGCCATTCCGACGGCAAAAGCTTGAGCCATGATCCCTCCTTAGTCATGCTGCTCAATTATCAGCTTCTGTTAGCCTACATGTCGTTTTACCATTGCCAACAGTGCATCAGCGTATGTACTCCGGCTCCGTCTGGGTCGCCAATGATTGCATGTAACCTACTAGTTGTCGTAGATAAACATTGTTCTGGACCTAGATTATTGAATACCCTGTCGATTTTGAGGTTCAAGCTTACAAGTGCAGAATAAACCAGCAATGACTATTATTTACAATCAGGACCCAGCCATCACTAGACTGACACCCACACACACACACTCGACTGTCAAGAAACAAAGATCCCATAAAATTCTAGCTCACTTTCGTATTTGTACTCTCACACAGCCTCTCTCACAAATGTAGCCACACAAACCCTATTGCCCTCTTACTCTCTCTCTCTCTTGTTTTCCTGCCTGCCTGTCTATCCCTCTGCTTACCTCTATGTCTCCCTACCTCCCTGCTTGTTTCCCTCCCTCCCTGCCTGCCTGCCTCCCTCCCTGCCTGCCTGTCTCCCCCGGCCTGCCTGCCTCCCTACCTCCCTGCCCGTTTGCCTACCTCCCTGCCTGCCTGCCTCCCTCCCTGCCTGCCTGTCTCCCCCGGCCTGTCTGCCTCTACTACCCGTTTGCTAACTCCCTTCCTGCCTACCTGCTTCCCCCGGCCTGCCTGCCACCCTACCTGCCCGCTTGCCTCCCTCTCTGCCTGCCTGGCTACCTGCCTGCCTGCCTGCCTCCCTCCCTGCCTGGCTACCTCCCTCCCGACCTACCTGCCTTCCTCCCTCCCTGCCTGTCTGCCTCCCCCCTGCCTTCCTCTCTCCCTGTCTGTCTGCCAGCCCCCCCCCCCCACCCCTGCCTGCCTCCTTCACTGCCTACCTCCTTCCCTGCCTGCCTACCTCCCTCCCTCCCTCCCTGCATCCATGCCTTCCTCCCTGCCTGCCTGCCTGTCTTAGGTTCTCTAACCTTTGACTGATACACTTTTTTATCTAAAAAGAGTAGGCTACTGCTTTACTAGGCTACAGTGACACCAGGGTCATCTGTTGACACAGTATATTAACCCCTTGTGTGCAGTCACACTTTATTTTTATATAATCTCTATTTGGTGAATTGTATATTTAGTTACATATTCTGTTATACATATATTTGTTTAAGGTTAGGTTATCACACCTGGTAGCCTATTTCTGCGAATTTCAATTTTATTATATTCGGTTAGGCTATTCAACGCTGGTAGCCTATTATTGCGTATTTCAATTTTTAAAAAAAACTTTTGGTTAGGCTATCGCCCCTGGAAGCCTAATTATGCGTATCTCAACATTTTTGTTTTCGGTTAGGCTATCACCCCTGATAACCTATTTCTGCGTATTTCAGCATATTTGTTTTCGGTTGAAGTGATTGAAGTGTTTTTAAACTGAGTGAAGTGTTGTAAAGTGAGTGAATTGTTTTTTAAGTGAGTGAAGTGATCTGAAGAAAGTGACTGTCACCATGCCTCGCGCTTGTGCGAACTGCGCCGGTAGGTTTGGTGAGTCCATGTTTGCTACTATCGATCTTCAAGTCTGCCGGCTCTGCCAGCAACGAGAGAATTTTACAGTGAAATTAGATGAAGCCTACAACAAGATCAACGTCCTCATCATGAAGCTGGAATCACTCCAAGAGTTTGTAACACTCAACGTTGGAGTGCCACAAACTTCAATTGTCACCGCAACTCCAGCAGCCACCAACGCCCCAACGTCAACTGCCAACAATTCAACGCCTACAGTAGCCATTTCAGCTGATGTTTCCGATACTCAAGATACAAATAGCGACTCTCTTCCCCCTCAAGACAACTTCCGTGTCGTGAGGAACAACGTTTGTCCCAAGACCAGGAAACACATACCGATTACCGAGTGTCAAAACCGTTTCCAGATACTCGCAGACTCAGATGACGAAGAGGAAATAGAAGAAGTCCGGCTCGTGGGAGACTCGATGATACGTGGTCAGCTCACAGAGTTTTGCGCCAGGGCACCTAAGACCAGGAAGCGTTTTTGTATCCCTGGTGGTGGTGTGGATGACGTAGTTGCAGCAGTTGACGAAGTATCAAAGCTGGCCCCTGCTAATACAATGTACGTCATCCACGTTGGATCCAACGATGTACAGCGAACCCGGTCGGAAGATTTGCTTTTAAAGTATCAGCAGCTGATCAAGTCGTTTAAGGAGAAGTCATCAAGGATCATCGTCTCAGGAATCGTCCCCCGGCTCGGTGTAGAGAGCCGATTTTACAACATAGCCACCAGCACAAATCGTTGTCTAGCAAACCTCTGCAGGAAGGAGAACGTGGGATTCGTCGACACCTGGGACAATTTCTACTACGATGACTATTTGTTTTCGGACGATGGAGTTCATCTGAACCAGGTGGGAGCAGCGCGTTTTGGGCGTCTTCTCAACGATGCGGTGAAGGATTTTCGGAGAAGAAATCGACTCAGCACAGGACAACCAGGAAGGAGGACCGAAGACAGCGAGGACGGCAATCTACAAAGGAATTAAATACTAATCCGTCAAGAACCGCGAATTTGGATAAAGCTCCACCAACACGACCCAAATTCAAAACCGTCAGGGATAACGACCGAGGACCGAGGACAGCCATGAATGTAAATGTAGATCCGACCAGAACCAAAAATTCGATGAAAGAACGATCTGCGAGTTCTAAAACCGCAACTTTAAAGGTTTTCTATGCAAACGCTCGTAGCATACGCAATAAATTTTCAGATTTAGAGGAACTAGTGTTTACAGAAAATTATGATGTGATTGGCATAACAGAATCTTGGCTCAATACACAAGATAGAGACTTTTTAGCAGAGTATTCACTTCCCGGTTATGTAATGTTTGAGAACAGCCGAATAAATAAAAATGGAGGTGGCGTTTTATTTTATATCAAAGAAAGTCTTAACCCGACCCTCGTGTCAAAACCTCAAATTGTGAACGTCGACACATCTTTTGTGCTAATAAAGAATAATAAAGGTACAAAAATAATACTTGCGTTAATATACAGACCTCCAGCTCAATCAGTGCAAACTGACCGAGAAATTTACGAACAAATTGCAGATGTAAGTATCTCACAAGATACCGTAATTTTTGGCGACTTTAATTTACCTGTGACCAAGTGGGGCGATACTCTTACTTCACACTCCGGACATGACTTGTATACGAACTTGCAAGAGAGTTCGCTTTATCAATTTGTTCGAATGCCGACCCGTGGTAATAACGTTCTTGACATTGTACTTGCAACAAAAGAAGAATTGATAGAGAATTTGAATGTTGGTGATGAATTCAGTAACAGCGACCATCGTACGATAACTTTCACTTTAAAGTTTACTAGTAACGAACCAAATAGAAGCATCGAAAAAGTCCCTAATTTCAAGAAAGCAAACTTCCATAAACTTAGAGCTATGTTTAAAGAAACTGACTGGAGCTTTTTAATTAACAATAACGACATAAATACATCTTGGAAGTTATTCGAAACCACTTACCTAAAAGCAGTGCAAGACTGCATACCATCGAAAATACGGCGTCCAGGCCATAATAATAAGCCCAAATGGTGGAATAAAGATATTTCAAACTGCCTGCTTGCTAAAAAATTTGCTAATGATAGATTAAAATCCTCACAAAATTACGAAGAACGGGTGAAATTTGTAGAGCTACGACGCAAAGCGAAAAAGTTAATTACGCAAAGTAAAAAGACCTTAGAGTTACATATTGCGAATCAAAGTAAAACAAACCCGAAAGAATTCTATAGTTATATCAGAAAGAAAAAAGTAGTTACTTCAACTGTTGGACCGTTAGTCGATGAAAAAGGAGAATACACCAAAGACGAAGTACAAATGAGTAATGCCCTCAATACCTTCTTTGCATCAGTTTTTACAACAGAAGACCTCAGTGATATCCCTACACCATCGCCGATTCAGATTGATAATTCAGATGTTCTAAGCAATATCACCGTTACAGAGAGAGAAGTATTGAATTGTTTAGATAAACTCAAGGTAAATAAAACGCCAGGACCTGATACAATCTCGCCTAGAGTTCTAAAGGAAGCTAAGAATGAGCTCTCCAAACCACTGACATTACTATTCAATAAATCCTTGCAGTCTGGAACTATGCCTGATCAGTGGAAGCTAGCCAACGTAACACCGATATTCAAAAAAGGCAGCAAATCCCTACCCAGTAACTATCGTCCAATTAGCTTAACCTCAGTTGTATGTAAAATGCTAGAAACGGTCATACGAGACAGACTCGTAAATCACTTAGAGGAAAATAACATACTTAAAGATACTCAACACGGCTTTCGTAAAAAAGGTTCCTGTTTAACAAACCTCTTAGACTTCTTCCACGATATCCTCAACCTCTACGATGAGAGTAAAGCTGTAGATATTATATACCTTGATTTTCAAAAGGCCTTTGACAAAGTTCCCCACAAACGTTTACTGCTAAAACTAAAAGCGCATGGAATACAAGACGGTGTGTTGAAATGGATAGAAAATTGGCTCAGCAACAGAAAGCAAAGGGTAGTCATAAACGGTAAGGCATCTAAATGGACCAATGTAAGTAGCGGGGTACCCCAGGGATCGGTACTAGGACCAATTCTCTTTCTAATTTACATCAACGACATAGATGTGGGTCTCACCTGCACAATCTCAAAATTTGCTGACGATACAAAAATTGCAAATAGCGTACTCTCAAAAGAACAAGTTGACGATATGCAACACAATCTAGATAAATTGTCATGTTGGGCCCAAATTTGGCAAATGAGTTTCAATGCGGATAAATGTAAAGTACTACATGTCGGATACCTAAATGAGAAAGCAAACTATTCGATGAATGGCACTCAGCTTAAGAATGTAAACAGAGAAACTGATCTGGGAGTAACAATATCGAGTAACCTAAAACCGAGTCAACAATGTTCAGAAGTTGTTAAGAAGGCAAACAAAATAATTGGCTTTATAGGCAGGTCATTTGAGCATAAATCCAAAGAAGTTATCCTAACCCTTTACAATTCCTTAGTCCGCCCTCTTCTGGAATACTGCGTTCAATCCTGGTGCCCTTATTACCAAAAAGATATAAACAAGCTAGAACGAGTTCAACGTAGAGTTACCAAAATGATACCTAGCCTAAAGAACAAACCATACGAAGAGCGTCTTAGAGAATTAAATCTATTTCCTTTAACCCAGCGCAGATTAAGAGGCGACTTAATTCAAGTGTTCAAAATCATCAAAGGCATCGACAATATGAACTGTAGTAAGTACTTCACTATCGACCAATCTAATTACACGCGGGGAAACGGTTGAAAAATTATTGGTAAATCTTTTAACTCGCACGAATCTAAGAATTTCTTCTTCAATCGAGTTGTCAACTTGTGGAATGGGCTTCCCCGAGACGTTATAGACTGCAGCACCGTTGATTCATTTAAATTCCGCCTAGACAAATATCTCGCATCAAACCCGCGACTGACTGCGTTTGTAAATGAATAACTTTATCCTCCCCTCAGTTACTAACCCATATGTCCCCTACTAACTTCCTAGTCCTGCCACGTTAGTGGCAGGGCAGTAGTTCCCTTTCCAATGTTCCCTTACCCCCTCTAAACCACTGTTTGGACACTTGATCCTCAGTGTTTTGGAGGACAAGCAACCTAGAAGGGTCACTAGACCTGTTGTTGCTTGATTTCCTTTGTACTCCCTTTGTACTTTGTACTCTTTGCACCATGAAACCCTCACTAAATCTCTCAGCTTATCTGGCACTACAATTCACATACTCCTCTATATGGTGTTAGTGTTTGACAATATGATCCTCCATATATTGCTGCACCAACATGTGATATTTCTTTTGATACAGTAATTGTGTATTGCAAATTCATCCTTTTTTGTAATGTTTGTTTTATTAGCTAAATAGTTTTTCCTTGCATTATATATTTAATCAGATTCACACACATACACATGATTAAATACCCCATACAAATTATGATAGGTTAAAACATAAAATAATTATATGTAATATTTACCAAAGGATTTATTACTGCTTAACCCTTTCAGTGCGGGTAACAATAAATGACTGGCGGGCATGCTGGACCCAAGCGGCATGCCCATCATATGAGGGCCTGTATTTCATTGTATTCCCTATGCTAACAGATGCCTCCGGTGCTACCAACACTTTGGCTGGGTTACCAGATGCCACCAGGCTGCTTCTTTGCAAGAGGTGAGCCAGTTGAGAGCTAAGTTGCCCATGGGTCTTGCCAGGTGGTGCACGATTTTTCCAAGTGCTGAATGCTTCTTGTGGGACTCGTAAACATTCTACTTCCTTGCTTGACTGTAAACAATGTAGAACAGCTACAAATGAGATTGCAGTATCTACATGCAGCCCAGAAAATGCGCTTTCTACAAAACTTTTTCCATTTCCATAAGCCTTTGTTTCACACAGTTGAACCGAGCGAAAAGACGCAACAAATTGTGAAAATGCCTGGTCGCAGGCTCAGAAAATTAGCGCCCAAAAAGCCTTCACTCCCCCTCACCACTGATAAATTCACAGACTAGCTGGTAAAAGGACTTGGTTTCTATATAAAATGAAAATATGATAAATATCTCAGACATGCTTCTTTTTTGCAATAAATCAGCTACCTAATTTAGCTCAAAACAGCCTGCTGACTGCAATACGTCAATTATCAACTCATGAAGCATAATAGGCCTCATGGAATGGTTACCATAGTGAACGCGTTAGGCCTCACGGCAGCAAGACCATTAAAAAAAAAACGTTCCAAAACACCCTAGGGGCTTTAACCCACTGAGCCCCAGCTAGTTATTAATAAATGTACCACCAGGGCCCAGCAGGTTTTGATTTTTTTTTTTCCAGAAACAATAGCGAATTGGATAGGAATGAAAGAAAAACCACGAAAAAACGATAAAAAAAACTCAACAAATGGTCCTACAGAGCCCCCGAAAACGGATTTTACAAGAGTATAAAATTGAAGGCAATTTCCCCCCAAAAACATGTTTTTGCGTGCTCACGCGCACGCGGTTGGACTTTGAGAGTTTTCAACCATCGGCATGGTTGCGTGGGATACTTATACAGTTCCCATACAAATCTGAGCCCTCTAGGTGCCATAGGACCGAAGTAATTAGGACCGACGCAACCATTGCGTCGCTGGGTTCTGGTGATCGAACATTGCCGACGCAAAACGTGCGTCGCTGGGATCCAGCGGGTTCAAAACAAAGGAATATGTCATTAGGTGAGATCATTTCCCTCTAGTACCATACTTCTCACCACTCCTTCTCAAGTGTCTGAACCCTCCCCCCCTTCCCCCCTCCTCAATTATCGGCTACTTTTCCTCATATTTCCCCCATTTATCGGGATTTTTCGGGCCCAAATTTCTCTCACGCTGTTTCGTACACACCAGTGACTCACTTAGAGACCTTATACAACACAGAAATCTCTCCCGGGGCCGTCAGTATGTACCAAGACGGCGAGACGGGAGGATGTAAGTCTCTCCACCTCCCGCCTGAGCATACGACCGGGCGGCAAATATATACATTTTTCACCACCCAAATGCTTTTCCCACTGGTTTTATCACTCCTAAAGGTTCATATGTTGATCATAATCAGTAGGTATAATAAACGAACATGGAAAAAATGCTTTATATCATAAATATAACAAATTCTGTCAGAAAATCAGGCTAGAATTACACAAACTGCCCTTGGGCAGTTTCGCGTCCCTCGTGTCAATGGCGAAGTAATACAATAATCATACTAGCTACTATGATACCCATTAGGTCTACCCTGCAGAGGCGACACATTTTCCAGTGGTCACTATAGTTAGACATATTGGCGCTCTTTATAAGCCAAAAGCTCTACTTGTTTATCAGTGAGGCCTTCAATGTGCCCCAGATTACTTGTATCCTTCTCTAGTATTTAGTTGCTAGTGTTTGTGTGTGAGGTGCTTGTGTGTATGGTATCTAGCTACGTGCTCATGAGTCGGAGCGGGTGGTGGTGGATGGGATATAATTCCAAATGAAGCCACTACTTTTAAGCTCCTCGGTGGTCTAGTGGTTTAGAGGCTGGAGTGCTGCACTACTGGCCTGGGTTCGAACCCTGGCTGGGGCACGACACAAACTATTAATAATATAATTGTCTTTTAGTAATCATATGAGAGAGAGAGAGAGAGAGCGAGAGAGAGAGAGAGAGAGATAGAGATAGATGAATACCGCCCAAATTGTAACTCACACCCTTCACTGCCCTCCCCCCCCCACCCCCATCCCTCACCCACCCACCCACCCACTAGCTCTGGCTCCAACAACATTACGAGGCAGGATTGTAAATAAGGTCTGGTTGTGCCCAGGAGGGGGAAAGAGGAGGGAGGGAGTAGTGTTGATAGGGCTGTGTGGATGGGCGTCTGGGATTTTAACACCTTAAGAGCGGCCTATGCGGTTTATTTATATGTACCGCCCAGCGGGGTGTTTTTAGCCAAAATAGGGCTGTTTACGTGATCATTTTCATGCCTAAATAAGACCCAGAACGTAAAACAAGTATCTATCCCTGAAAGGGCATAAACAGAGCTTTCGAATGACACCATAACGATCCTTTTATGATGGCTAGTTTTCTTGCAATAACCGTGCAACGCGAGTGCAAAAAGCATGTAATTAGGCACTTCCCCATACAATTCCTTATATAGCGAGTGAGAGAGGTAGGAGGGAGGTGAGATTCATGTCAGTAGGTTCGCTGCGGTGGTCTGGAGCAGTCATACGCTCGCTACTCTCCTGCCACCACTTGTCTCTCTCTCTCAGCAACATTACGTGCTGAAATTGCCACTCGAGTTATGTCGAGCGCCGCCACATAGTGCAGCTTTATTTAACTCGACTTATGTGGTGAGCCGCTAATTAAGGGTTAATGTAGCAGTGATAAGGAAGGAGTGAGAGAGAGAGAGCGATAGAGTACAAAGGAAACCAAGCAACAACAGGTCAAGTGACCCCTCTAGGCTGCTTGTTCTCCAAAACACTGAGGATCAAGTGTCCAAACAGTGGCTTAGAGTGGGTAAGGGAAAATTGGAAAAGGAACTACTGCCCTGGAACTACTGTCTGTGGCAGGATTACGAAGTTAGCAGGGGACAGATAGGTTAGTAACATAACACAGTTATATGTGATCTTTCGTATATCTTGGAAAAAGAGAGTAACGTCTTAGGAATATATATATAAGCAATAATCCTCGATGAATTTGAGGGGGGAATAAAATTAAAATGTAAAACTTGCAAACAAAGTCAAACCAAAACTGGGACAAAGACAATATAAAGTCAAAACAACATATCAAAATCGCTATGTGGAAACAACGCTTACTAAAATAAAATTTATGAAATGAAAGAACACAATCCACCACATAGCGTGTACATTACTACATGAGCAAATTAACACTAGATTAGCGGGCTAGCGGTTTATTTATATGTACCGCCCAGCGGGGTGTTTTTAGCCAAAATAGGGCTGTTTACGTGATCATTTTCATGCCTAAATAAGACCCAGAGCGTAAAACAAGTATCTATCCCTGAAAGGGCATAAACAGAGCTTTGCAATGACACCATAACGATCCTTTTATGATGGCTAGTTTTCTTGCAACAACCGCGCAACGCGAGTGCAAAAAGCATGTAATTCGGCACTTTCCCCATACAATTCCGTATATAGCGAGTAAGAGAGGGAGGGAGGAGGTGGGATTCGTGTCAGTAGGTTCGCCGCGGTGGTCTGGAGCAGTCATACGCTCGCTACTCTCCTGCCACCACTTGTCTCTCTCTCTCAGCAACATTACGTGCTGAAATTGCCACACGACCTATGTCGAGCTCCACCAGATAGTCCAGATTTATTATACTCGACTTATGTTGCGCGCCGCTAGTTATGGGTTAATCTGGTTTCCAAGCAAACTAATTGCACACATAACAACGCACTATCGTCACGTTCAGGGAATTAGTCAATTTGGGAAGTCCGGGACGTTCTGGCAAATATTACTAAACTCTGCATGAATAAAAGAAACTACAATTAGTGTTAAAGTGGTATATTATAATCAAATTTGCAACTTGACAAGACATTAACAATAGTACAAAATAATAATTAATAAGATATATATATATTACAAAAAATACATATATAGCACTCACTAACGATAGTGCTATCAGGTAGGTACCTGTAAGCATAGCATGCCTCAAGTGACCCATATCAATAACTACCCTACAAATAACCTACATTTATCGTACAAATAAACTAAGGAAATCGCAAAAGCAAGCAATTGATAATATCGACAATGAATAGATATAATATAAAGACAAATAATTACAAAATATGAAATAGTAACAACAGATTTAAACAAAGAGTACTCTTTTAACAAGAACAATCAATTAAAAAAATTATCATCAATATTAATAATAGAAAAAGATAAACAATAAATACAAACAGACACAAAGTAAGCAGAGGTTATACAAGAAAATTCACGTTAAAAATGCTTGATTAAAATTAGTTATGTCAAATTTTAGAAAACAGTCACAGTAATTGACCCTAAAAAGATTAAATTTATGTAACAATTTACTTGCCTCATAACCTTTGTCTACTAAGAGTCTGTATAGTAACCTAGCTCTAGCCCAAAAGTCATCTACTTTAGTGCAAATTTTATAAAATCTTATTAACTGGGAATAAAAACAATTATAAGTTATCTTACTATGGATATTACTACTAGGGAAAGGACAGTTTATTACGTTAAAATTAAAATCATCAACTTTGTGATATACTTTAAGTATGCACTGTTCATTAACAATCTCTATATTTATATCAAGAACATTTTCAACTTAATCATTTACGTTACAATGTGTGAGGGGAATAGAATTCGGATAAATAAGTTTAGCTATCTATCTATCTATCTATTGTCTGATGCCGTGATCCTCAAAGGGGTGGGCATGAACGAACCGCCCCATGCACCTCTGTCCCCAGTCAGTCGACGCCCCTCCCCCCAAGCAGCACCGCCTTCGTTCATGTACTATCCTCACTCCATCCTTCCACCTCTCATTCGGTCTACTTCTCCCTCTCTGTCCCTCCACCTCGCTCTCGTACACCCTCTTAGTTATTCTCTCGCTTTTCATATGTTCCATATGGCCGAACCATCTCAAGTTGTTCCTTTTCACACTTTCCAGCACATCTACCTCCACACCACACCTCCTTCTTACTTCCTCATTAGTCTGTCTATCCCTCCATGTAACTCCGCATGCACTCTTAAGTAATTAATTTCCACTGCTCTCACTCTTGGTCTGAGTCTCTCAACCAACGTCCATGCTTCGCTTCCGTAAGTCAGTGTCGGGATTACCACACTTTCATGCAAGGACTTCTTCACTTCCATACTGACCACCCTCTCTCTTGTTACTACTTTTAGCGTTCCTACAACCCTCTTCCCCTGTTGTACCCTCTCCCGCACTTCTTCATCCATAGTCCCATCTTTACTCAACACACTGCCCAGATACTTAAAAGATTTGACCATCTCCATAGCCTGACCGTTCAGCTTCACTTCACACTCTGTGACTTCACCCCTTTCGAAGACCATAACCTTGCTCTTCCCCGCATTTACCTTCAAATTCCGTTTTTCGCACACTGTTCCAAACTCATTTACCAGACCCTGCAACTCCCATTCATTATCACTCATCAGAACTGTATCATCCGCAAACAGCAGTATAGGTAGCTTCCACTCAATTCCCTCCCTTTTCAGCGATACACCAACATCCACTGCTCTTGATAGTATTTCTTTCATGACTCCATCCATATATACAGTAAACAACCACGGAGACATCACACACCCCTGTTTCAAACCAACATTCAGGTCAAAGAACTCGCTCTGCTCACTCTCCACACGTACTGCCGCCTTTGCACCCTCATACATGCTCTTCACTGCTTTCAGCAACTTGCCCTCTACTCCGTATATTCTAAGTTTAGCAACTTAATTAAAATTTAACAAATTGCAAACGAGAATATCATCAATATCCTCTCCTCGTGCTACCGCCAGACGCTGCAGACGCTCTGTCAACGCTCTCACGATATCGATCACAATTTGAGTATTAACTACTCATCCTCTTCATTCTTGTGCATGAAAGGTGGTTAAGAGCACGTTTAACCATCCTGTAGTTTAGTAAGTAACACTGCACGATATTTCGCTGTGTATTGACTGATAAACTTTGTGTTTATCACAAGACTCCTGCTCGGACAGGGCGCCACTAGCGCCATCTATTGTTTTGTTTTGCTTTGTAAACAAACGCTCTCTTATTACTATTTTATATAAAATCGTAGCCCCTAATTTTACCCATTACCTACTGTAGTAAGTATCTATTTAACTGCCTTGTATGTAAGTAAAGCTTTGCATATTAATTTGCTAATAAACAATATTGTTTACTAACTAACCTGCCTACAGGGACTAACGCCGACACCATTTTGTAAACAAACCTTTTTGGGGATTATACATAATTAAATTCCAGCAAATTTTGTACCAAATTTAAGTGCATTCATTTATCTTTTCCCCCTAGATATATTCTTGACTTTTTCTCCTCAGACTGATTTTACTTTAAGCTAAGGGTGGTATTTGTACAAACTAACCTAGCCTAACCCAACCTGCCAAGCTTTTAACCTAACCCAAACCTAGCCTAGCCTATAGCCAGCCAATCTGTTTTATTATTAACTCTTGTAGATATTGTATTTAGTATCCTACTGTAGCTATATATATCTGTAATTTTAGTTGTTGCTTGCACGATCTTGTAATAACCTTTGACTGATACACTTTTTTATCCAAAAAGAGTAGGCTACTGCTTTACTAGGCTACAGTGACACCAGGGTCATCTGTTGACACAGTATATTAACCCCTTGTGTGCAGTCACACTTTATTTTTATATAATCTCTATTTGGTGAATTGTATATTTAGTTACATATTCTGTTATACATATATTTGTTTAAGGTTAGGTTATCACACCTGGTAGCCTATTTCTGCGAATTTCAATTTTATTATATTCGGTTAGGCTATTCAACGCTGGTAGCCTATTATTGCGTATTTCAATTTAAAAAAAAAAAACTTTTGGTTAGGCTATCCCCCCTGGAAGCCTAATTCTGCGTATCTCAACATTTTTGTTTTCGGTTAGGCTATCACCCCTGATAACCTATTTCTGCGTATTTCAGCATATTTGTTTTCGGTTGAAGTGATTGAAGTGTTTTTTAAAGTGAGTGAAGTGTTTTAAAGTGAGTGAATTGTTTTTTAAGTGAGTGAAGTGATCTGAAGAAAGTGACTGTCACCATGCCTCGCGCTTGTGCGAACTGCGCCGGTAGGTTTGGTGAGTCCATGTTTGCTACTATCGATCTTCAAGTCTGCCGGCTCTGCCAGCAACGAGAGAATTTCACAGTGAAATTAGATGAAGCCTACAACAAGATCAACGTCCTCACCATGAAGCTGGAATCACTCCAAGAGTTTGTAACACTCAACGTTGGAGTGCCACAAACTTCAATTGTCACCGCAACTCCAGCAGCCACCAACGCCCCAACGTCAACTGCCAACAATTCAACGCCTACAGTAGCCATTTCAGCTGATGTTTCCGATACTCAAGATAACTTCCGTGTCGTGAGGAACAACGTTTGCCCCAAGACCAGGAAACACATACCGATTACCGAGTGTCAAAACCGTTTCCAGATACTCGCAGACTCAGATGACGAAGAGGAAATAGAAGAAGTCCGGCTCGTGGGAGACTCGATGATACGTGGTCAGCTCACAGAGTTTTGCGCCAGGGCACCTAAGACCAGGAAGCGTTTTTGTATCCCTGGTGGTGGTGTGGATGACGTAGTTGCAGCAGTTGACGAAGTATCAAAGCTGGCCCCTGCTAATACAATGTATGTCATCCACGTTGGATCCAACGATGTACAGCGAACCCGGTCGGAAGATTTGCTTTTAAAGTACCAGCAGCTGATCAAGTCGTTTAAGGAGAAATCATCAAGGATCATCGTCTCAGGAATCGTCCCCCGGCTCGGTGTAGAGAGCCGATTTTACAACATAGCCACCAGCACAAATCGTTGTCTAGCAAACCTCTGCAGGAAGGAGAACGTGGGATTCGTCGACACCTGGGACAATTTCTACTACGATGACTATTTGTTTTCGGACGATGGAGTTCATCTGAACCAGGTGGGAGCAGCACGTTTTGGGCGTCTTCTCAACGATGCGGTGAAGGATTTTCGGAGAAGAAATCGACTCAGCACAGGACAACCAGGAAGGAGGACCGAAGACAGCGAGGACGGCAATCTACAAAGGAATTAAATACTAATCTGTCAAGAACCGCGAATTTGGATAAAGCTCCACCAACACGACCCAAATTCAAAACCGTCAGGGATAACGACCGAGGACCGAGGACAGCCATGAATGTAAATGTAGATCCGACCAGAACCAAAAATTCGATGAAAGAACGATCTGCGAGTTCTAAAACCGCAACTTTAAAGGTTTTCTATGCAAACGCTCGTAGCATACGCAATAAATTTTCAGATTTAGAGGAACTAGTGTTTACAGAAAATTATGATGTGATTGGCATAACAGAATCTTGGCTCAATACACAAGATAGAGACTTTTTAGCAGAGTATTCACTTCCCGGTTATGTAATGTTTGAGAACAGCCGAATAAATAAAAATGGAGGTGGCGTTTTATTTTATATCAAAGAAAGTCTTAACCCAACCCTCGTGTCAAAACCTCAAATTGTGAACGTCGACACATCTTTTGTGCTAATAAAGAATAATAAAGGTACAAAAATAATACTTGCGTTAATATACAGACCTCCAGCTCAATCAGTGCAAACTGACCGAGAAATTTACGAACAAATTGCAGATGTAAGTATCTCACAAGATACCGTAATTTTTGGCGACTTTAATTTACCTGTGACCAAGTGGGGCGATACTCTTACTTCACACTCCGGACATGACTTGTATACGAACTTGCAAGAGAGTTCGCTTTATCAATTTGTTCGAATGCCGACCCGTGGTAATAACGTTCTTGACATTGTACTTGCAACAAAAGAAGAATTGATAGAGAATTTGAATGTTGGTGATGAATTCAGTAACAGCGACCATCGTACGATAACTTTCAATTTAAACTTTACTAGTAACGAACCAAATAGTAGCATCGAAAAAGTCCCTAATTTCAAGAAAGCAAACTTCCATAAACTTAGAGCTATGTTTAAAGAAACTGACTGGAGCTTTTTAATTAACAATAACGACATAAATACATCTTGGAAGTTATTCGAAACCACTTACCTAAAAGCAGTGCAAGACTGCATACCATCGAAAATACGGCGTCCAGGCCATAATAATAAGCCCAAATGGTGGAATAAAGATATTTCAAACTGCCTGCTTGCTAAAAAATTTGCTAATGATAGATTAAAATCCTCACAAATGACGAAGAACGGGTGAAATTTGTAGAGCTACGACGCAAAGCCAAAAAGTTAATTAAGCAAAGTAAAAAGACCTTAGAGTTACATATTGCGAATCAAAGTAAAACAAACCCGAAAGAATTCTATAGTTATATCAGAAAGAAAAAAGTAGTTACTTCAACTGTTGGACCGTTAGTCGATGAAAAAGGAGAATACACCAAAGACGAAGTACAAATGAGTAATGCCCTCAATACCTTCTTTGCATCAGTTTTTACAACAGAAGACCTCAGTGATATCCCTACACCATCGCCGATTCAGATTGATAATTCAGATGTCCTAAGCAATATCACCGTTACAGAGAGAGAAGTATTGAATTGTTTAGATAAACTCAAGGTAAATAAAACGCCAGGACCTGATACAATCTCGCCTAGAGTTCTAAAGGAAGCTAAGAATGAGCTCTCCAAACCACTGACATTACTATTTAATAAATCCTTGCAGTCTGGAACTATGCCTGATCAGTGGAAGCTAGCCAACGTAACACCGATATTCAAAAAAGGCAGCAAATCCCTACCCAGTAACTATCGTCCAATTAGCTTAACCTCAGTTGTATGTAAAATGCTAGAAACGGTCATACGAGACAGACTCGTAAATCACTTAGAGGAAAATAACATACTTAAAGATACTCAACACGGCTTTCGTAAAAAACGTTCCTGTTTAACAAACCTCTTAGACTTCTTCCACGATATCCTCAACCTCTACGATGAGAGTAAAGCTGTAGATATTATATACCTTGATTTTCAAAAGGCCTTTGACAAAGTTCCCCACAAACGTTTACTGCTAAAACTAAAAGCGCATGGAATACAAGACGGTGTGTTGAAATGGATAGAAAATTGGCTCAGCAACAGAAAGCAAAGGGTAGTCATAAACGGTAAGGCATCTAAATGGACCAATGTAAGTAGCGGGGTACCCCAGGGATCGGTACTAGGACCAATTCTCTTTCTAATTTACATCAACGACATAGATGAGGGTCTCACCTGCACAATCTCAAAATTTGCTGACGATACAAAAATTGCAAATAGCATACTCTCAAAAGAACAAGTTGACGATATGCAACACAATCTAGATAAATTGTCATGTTGGGCCCAAATTTGGCAAATGAGTTTCAATGCGGATAAATGTAAAGTACTACATGTCGGATACCTAAATGAGAAAGCAAACTATTCGATGAATGGCACTCAGCTTAAGAATGTAAACAGAGAAACTGATCTGGGAGTAACAATATCGAGTAACCTAAAACCGAGTCAACAATGTTCAGAAGTTGTTAAGAAGGCAAACAAAATAATTGGCTTTATAGGCAGGTCATTTGAGCATAAATCCAAAGAAGTTATCCTAACCCTTTACAATTCCTTAGTCCGCCCTCTTCTGGAATACTGCGTTCAATCCTGGTGCCCTTATTACCAAAAAGATATAAACAAGCTAGAACGAGTTCAACGTAGAGTTACCAAAATGATACCTAGCCTAAAGAACAAACCATACGAAGAGCGTCTTAGAGAATTAAATCTATTTCCTTTAACCCAGCGCAGATTAAGAGGCGACTTAATTCAAGTGTTCAAAATCATCAAAGGCATCGACAATATGAACTGTAGTAAGTACTTCACTATCGACCAATCTAATTACACGCGGGGAAACGGTTGCAAAATTATTGGTAAATCTTTTAACTCGCACGAATCTAAGAATTTCTTCTTCAATCGAGTTGTCAACTTGTGGAATGGGCTTCCCCGAGACGTTATAGACTGCAGCACCGTTGATTCATTTAAATTCCGCCTAGACAAATATCTCGCATCAAACCCGCGACTGACTGCGTTTGTAAATGAATAACTTTATCCTCCCATCAGTTACTAACCCATATGTCCCCTACTAACTTCCTAGTCCTGCCACGTTAGTGGCAGGGCAGTAGTTCCCTTTCCAATGTTCCCTTACCCTCTCTAAACCACTGTTTGGACACTTGATCCTCAGTGTTTTGGAGGACAAGCAGCCTAGAAGGGTCACTAGATCTGTTGTTGCTTGATTTCCTTTGTACTCCTTTGTACTCCTTAATATATCTACTATTATTACTTAACAATTTAGCAAGTGATAATTTTTCTGGGATTATATTTTTCTTGCTACTGTGGACTAAGTTTTTTATATATTTAAATTATAAAGCAAGCAAGAATAAATCTGCAATAAAAGGGCTAGTATTTCCACCCATAGGAATTCCTAATATTTGTTTGAAAATGTAAGGCCCGAATCCAACATAAGTATTGAAAAGGAGGAATTTAAGGGCATCTTTAAGTTTAGTTCTATCAAAATATACTGAACTAGTGGAAGTAGAGCTAAGTGATGCATTATTAAAATATGTATAAACATTTATGAAATAATTACCATTCCTAACGAATCTGTCAAAGTTCAAATCTATAATAAAGCAAAGCTCTGAATATACTAAATCTAAAGGCAAATTGGTATACAAAGTCGAAAAGTCGAAGCTATGTACCGAGGTAACTTTTGGCATGGTATTTATTTTATCAATAACTTCTAACGAATTGTCAACACTCCAATAATAATTAATGCAAGTTCTTCTCATGATGGTATTACAATATCTTGTATGGGTACTTTTGATGTATTTTAAGCAATTTACGACTTGTTCTGACAGAGTTTTAGTGGTAGCAAATTTAGCTCCGGCAATAAAGCGATATTTATAAGGTCTTTTATGAAATTTAGGTAACATGTATAATTTTGCAATGCACTTGTTCTTATCGGATTGTTTAATATCAAATGTTACATTTTTCTTGTTATGTTCATCGATTAAGTTATCAATATTCAAATTATTTTGAATTTCATAAACAGAATTACCACAAATATTTTTACGTAATATGTTACCTTTAATGCCTAATTCTTTCTTCATGTTTTCAAGATAAAACTTCTTACATGTGAAGCTATAATTATTGCTGGCTTTATCTACTGTAGTTATTACACAATGTTTATGTAAATTTTGCTTATTGTAATTATTGTCTACAAAATCTGAAAGATTAAATTAATGTTTAAGTGAGAACATTTTAGTTCTAATTAACTTAATTAATAATTTAGACCATGCTTCTAGCTCTCTCGCATCCCAGCACAATTTTTAACAATTTATCTTTTAATTTATTGACTGAAAAAACAATATCTTTTAAAATTATGTCCCATGTTACTTTATTATTCCCTATTAAAAATTTAAACCCTTTACGAAATAACTCCGCTAATTTGTCGTTTGCAAAATGTTTAACTAGTTCTACATCACCTGTTAATATGTGACATATCGGACTATAAATGAACTTTGCTAATGCATCACGTCTGCTAGCTGGCATATCCATGACTCTTTCACATACGCATTTATTATTATTGAAAATATCATTATCTGAAAGATTTCCTAAAACTTTATTGTAATTAAAAATAATAGACCCAACAGGTCGTTGATATGAATACCCTATTAATGGTTTGAAATCTTTACAACCATCTGGTAATATGGACTTAACTTTCTTTGAATTGATAAGATTATTAACATTAATTTTGTCTACAAATTTAGAGGAATAATTTAAAGTGGATATAACTTTATCTTCTTAGAATTAGCTCTAATATATCCCATAAAAGCAAAGATTATATTCTTAAATTTATTTGTGAAATTATTTGTATTGTTTAGAATATTTTCTATACAAGATGCACAACTTTTCTTTTGTAGGCCTTTCAATGAATCTTTTAATTTTTTAATTCCGAAATGTTGATATAATGAATATAAATTATTGACAATCGTGTTAATATCCGACCTGTTTTTCTTTTTATTAAATTAATTTACTCTTCTATTACAGTGTCTACGAGGTCTTCTGTTTAAAACGGGAAAGTTAAAATATGGGTTATTTAATTATTTTTTTAATAAATCTTTATACAAAATGTTGCCTACACTTTTGATTTGATTGTTAAATCCAAATGGATAGATGGATTTTAATTTTCCAATCCAATAATTTTCTCCATCTAAAATATTTTGAATATTTTGAACAATTTCTATAATTTTGTATTTATAATCAAATTTTGTACAATCTGTGTTAAAATACTTAATAGAAGAATCTTGGAATCAATGCCGTTCTTTATTCCTGATCTATGCCCATAGGCTCTTTCTCTTAAACATCGCTCCGTCTTTCCAACATATTGTATACCACATTTATCACAGGTTATTAAATAGATAACATTCACTAACAAACGCAGTCAGTCGCGGGTTTGATGCAAGATATTTGTCTAGGCAAAGTTTAAAAGAATCAACGGTGCTGCAGTCTATAACATCTCGGGGAAGCCCATTCCACAAGTTGACAACTTGATTGAAGAAGAAATTCTTAGATTCGTGGGAGTTAAAAGATTTATCAATAATTTTGCAACCGTCTCCCGCATGTAATTATATTGGTTAATAATGAAGTACTTACTACAGTTCATATTGTCGATGCCTTTGATGATTTTGAACACTTGAATTAAGTCGCTGAGTTAATGGAAATAGATTTAATCGTATGGTTTGTTCTTTAGGCTAGGTATAATTTTGGTAACTCTATGTTGAACTCGTTCTAGTTGTCTATATCGTTTTGGTAATAAGGGCACCAGGATTGAACGCAGTATTCCAGAAGAGGGCGGACTAAGGAATTGTAAAGAGCTAGGATAACTTCTTTGGATTTAGGCTCAAATGACCTGCCTATAAAGCCAATTATTTTGTTTGCCTTCTTAACAACTTCTGAATATTGTTGACTCGGTTTTAGGTTACTTGATATTGTTACTCCCAGATCGGTTTCTCTGTCTACAATCTTAAGCTGAGTGCCATTAATTTCGGTATCCGATATGTAGTACTTTACATTTATCCGCATTGAAACTCATTTGCCAGATTTGAGCCCAACATGACAAATTATCTAGATTGTGTTGCATATAGTCAACTTGTTCTTTTGAGATTTTGCTATTTGCAATTTTTGTATCGTCAGCAAACTTTGAGATTGTACAGGCGAGACCATCATCTATGTCGTTGATGTAAATTAGAAAGATAATTGGTCCTAGTAACAATCCCATGGGTACCCCACTGCTTACATTGGTCCATTAAGATGCCTTACCATTCATGACTACTCTTTGCTTTCTGTCGCTGAGCCAATTTTCTATCTATTTCAACACACTGTCTTGTATTCCATGCACATTTAGCTTTAGCAGTAAACTTTTGTGGGGAACTATGTCAAGGCCTTTTGAAAATCAAGGTATATAATATCTACAGCAATACTCTCATCATCGAGGTTGAGGATATCGTGGAAGAAGTCTAAGAGGTTTGTGGGTTAATCAGGGACGTTTGTTACGAAAGCCAGCGTGTTGAGTGTCTTTAAGTATGTTATTTTCCTATAAGTGATTTACGAGAGTGCCTCTTATGGGTATTTCTAGCATTTTACATATAACTGAGGTTAAGCTAATTGGACGATAGTTACTGGGTAGGGATTTGCTGCCTTTTTTTAATATTGGTGTTACGTTGGCAAGCATCCACTGATCAGGCATAGTTCCAGAATGCAAGGATTTATTGAATAACAATGTCAGTTGTTTGGGGAGCTCATCCTTAGCTTCCTTTAGAACTCTAGGGAAGATTGTATCAGGTCCAGGTGTTTTATATACCTTGAGTTTATCTAATTATGTCAATATTTCTCTCTCTGTAATGGTGATATTGCTTAGAACATCAGAATGATCAATCTGAATCGGCGATGCTGTAGGGATATCACTGAGGTCTTCTGTTGTAAAAACTGATGCAAATAAGGTGTTGAGGGCATTACTTATTTGTACTTCGTCTTTGGTGTATTCTCCATTTTCATCGACTAACTGTCTAAGTAACTACTGTTTTATTTCTGATATAACTATTGAATTATTTTGTGTTTGTTTTACTTTGATTCGCAACATGTAACTCCTGGGTATTGTTACTTTGCTTAATTAACCTATTGGCTTTACATTGTAGTTCTACAAATTTCACTCGTTCTTTGTCATTTTGTGAGGATTGTAATCTATCATTGGCAATCTTTTTAGCAAGCAAACATTCTGAAATTTCTTTATTCCACCATTTGGGCTTATCATTAAGGCCTGTACGCCGCAGTTTCAATGGTATGCAGACTTGTAATGTTTTTAGGTAAGTGGTTGCTCCAGTCAGTTTCTTTAAACATAGCTTTAAGTTTACGGAAGTTTACTTTCTTGAAATTAGGGACTTTCTCGATGCTGCTATTTGGTTCGTTACTAGTAAACTTTAAACTGAAAGTTATCGTACGATGGTCGCTGTTACTGAATTCATCACCAATATTCAAATTCTCTATTAATTCTTCTTTTGCTGCAAGTACAAGGTCAAGAATGTTATTACCACGGGTCGACGATCGAAGAAATTGATAAAGCGAACTCTCTTGCAAGTTCGCACACAAGTCATGTCCGGAGTGTTAAGTAAGAGTATCGCCCCACTTGGTCACAGGTAAATTACAATTGACAAAACTTACGGTATCTTGTGAGTTGCTTACATTGGCAATTTATTCGTAAATTTCTCGGTCAATTTGCACTGATTGAGCTGGAGGTCTGTATATTAAATGCAAGTAGTATTTGTATACCTTTATTATACTTTATTAGCACAAATGATGTGTCGAAGTTTACAATTTGAGGTTTTGACAAGAGGTTCGGGTTAAGACTTTCTTTGATAAAAAGAAAAACGCCACCTCCATTTGTATTTATTCGGCTTTTCTCAAACATTACATAACCGGGAAGTGAATACTCTGCTAAAAAGTCTCTGTCTTCTGTATTGAGAAAGATTCTGTTATGTAAATCACATCATCATTTTTTTTTTGCTTGGCGTTGGATGATTTATGTCGCTGCTGCTGCTTCTTCTCCAATGGCGTTTTTTGATACATGGAAGTGGACTTCTTTGTGTATGAGACGATGTCTTTGGAAAAATATTATATTTTGACAACTAATGCAGTGTTCATCAGCCTCAAAACGTCACCAATTGATAATTACAGTACAACACCTGATATTAGATTTTCGTTCGGAAGTAAAATACTCCAATCCTTATAAACTGACCAATAAACCATACACTTTACAAATAACACCATTGGTTGAAGCCATGGTGAAAATAAAACATTAAGGGGACCGACCCGGTTTGCTTTCTTTTTGGGTAGTAGCCATTCGAGCCCATTCAGTCTATTGTGTTAAGATGTTTATCGTCATCCAGGTGTTCATTTACACCTGGCGAGCGATAGCGAGTCAGCATATTTTGTATTAGGTTTTAGATAGCTGACTTAATGTGTAAATTTTTCGGTAGAAAAATGGCTCCGGCGAAGCCGGATATCTCCATACAATGAAAGAACAAACAAAGAAAATCGATACCTGAATGGAGAGAAACGTCTTAAAACAGTAGGTTGAATGGGGCCGAATGGATAAAACCCAGTGAGAAAATCAGGTCGGTCCCCCTAACAGCGGTGACAAAGGCTGTTATCGGGGTAACTGTGTGTGGCTGACATTGTTAAAGGCAGACAATGGCGTATAGAAGACAGTTTGATACTTGTTTGATACCTGTTAGTAATCTGTTGCACCTCTATTATAGGAGGGGTAGAAAGGGGAATAGTAGAAAAGGGAGTAATATAAAGAGGAGTAGTAGAAAAATGAGTAGAAACAAGAGAAAAGGTAGAAAGAGAAACGAAGAAACAGAGGAGATAGAGAGGGGAGTACTAGCAAGGGGAGTGCTAGAAATAAGAGTAATATAGAGATGAGTGATGAAAGATGAATAATAGAAAGTGTAGATATAGATAAAGGAGAGACAGCAAAAGGTGTGATAAAAATAATCTTTGTAAAAAGAGGAGTGGTGGAAAGAGGAGTTAAATACAGAGGAGTGGTAGAATGAGATGTAGTAGAAAGAGGAGTGGAAAAAGAGTAGTGATAGAAACAAGGAGTTGTTGAATGAGGAGTGGTAGTAAGAGGAGTGATAGAACGAAGAGTAATAGAGATGAGTGATGAAAGAGGAATGCTAGAAAGTGTAGAGATAGAAAGAAGAGTGATAGAAATATGCGTGGTAGAAAGGCGAGTGATAAAACAGAGGAGTGGTACCGTAGAATGGAAAGTGGTAGAAAGAGGAGTGATAGAAAGAAAAGTGGTAGAAAGAGGAGTGGTAGAAAGAGGAGTGATAGAAAGAGAAGTGGTAGAAAGATGAATGATAGAAAGAGGAGTGATAGAAACAGGAGTGATAGAAAGAGGAATGCTAGAAAGAGGAGTGATAGAAAGAGGAATGATAGAAAGAGGAGTGATAGAAACAGGAGTGATAGAAACAGGAGTGATAGAAAGAGGAATGATAGAAAGAGGAGTGGTAGAAAGAGGAGTGGTAGAAAGGGGAGTGATAGAAAGAGGAGTGGTAGAAAGGGGAGTGATAGAAAGAGGAGTGATAGAAAGAGGAGTGATAGAAAGAGGAGTGATAGAAAGAGGAGTGATAGCAAGAGGAGTGGTAGAAAGAGGAGTGATAGCAAGAGGAGTGGTAGAAAGAGGAGTGGTAGAAAGGGGAGTGATAGCAAGAGGAGTGATAGAAAGAGGAGTGACAGAAAGAGGAGTGATAGAAAGAGGAGTGATATAAAGATGAGTGATAGAAAGATGAGTGATAGAAAGAGGAGTGACAGAAAGAGGAGTGATAGAAAGAGGAGTGACAGAAAGAGGAGTGACAGAAAGAGGAGTGACAGAAAGAGGAGTGATAGAAAGAGGAGTGATAGAAAGAGGAGTGATAGAAAGAGGAGTGATAGAAAGAGGAGTGATAGAAAGAGGAGTGATATAACGAGGAGTGATAGAAAGAGGAGTGATAGAAAGAGGAGTGATAGAAAGAGGAGTGATAGAAAGAGGAGTAATAGAAAAAGGAGTGATAGAAAAAGGAATGATAGAAATATGAGTGGTCGAATGAGAAGTAGTAGAAAGAGGAGTAGTAGAAAGAGGAGTGGTAGAAAGAGGAGTGGTAGAAAGAGGAGTGGTAGAAAGAGGAGTGGTAGAAAGAGGAGTGATAGAAAGAGTAATGACAGCAGTAAGACAGGATAACACTAGACAAGTGTTCAGATTCTCACACACGTGGCGAGTTATAACAAATCAATGACATGATAGCTTATTACATACTTACGACGTCATATGGTGTCCATGCCGCGAAATACTAGGTAAACTTGAGTGCTTATATCCGGTAATGACGTGAGTGGAATATTACCAGAACAAGAATTCTCAAAAACACTATGCATATATTAGATCCAGACACATGTTTTGAATATTGCAGTCTCTAAAGTTACTGTATATGATTTCATGTTACAACAAATATAGAGAAATACATTTGAATATCAGGAGTTAGTTTAACAGAGGTCTAATAATTTTAAAGGGATTTCCTTTTGTTTGAAAAGCTTCTTTATAATTATATGTACTGCTTTTTACCTCTAGCAAGTGATTTCAGTAGAACAATAAGGTATTTGTAAATGTGAATATCGTTAAAGACATACAATCACTTTTTTGTATTTCTATGTGGATGAGGGAGACAAAAGGCAGAACTGCTTGTGACGTGTGCCTCCCCCAGAGTTAAAAGAGTGACAGGGCCAAAATCAAGGAATGTTCGAGCCAAAATGCCTGGACACACGGAGTTTGAAGCCAATTCAGTCATAGGATGAGGGAAAGCTGGATTCAAGGATAGATTTCCAAAGCTCAGCTATTGAATAGAAGAAATATTGGAAATATCATTTCACTCTTGGATCAGAGAGTCGCACAGAGTAGGAGTGGGATTGTATTGCATGACGAGTGCTACGTACTCTACGTAGAGGAGGTGGTATACACTGAGAGAGCTTTGAGGATCACTGATTATTGTAATAGCGGTAGAATAACGAGAGAAATGCAACATTTCGGCGAAGAGAGAGATTGCAAAGAGTCGGTGAGTGAACGAGATTTAATGAGACCAAAGGCTTTTTTTTTTCTACTTTGTCAAGAAGTGCTGTGTGAGAGGATCCTCTCCATACATGCAAACAATACTCAATACATGGACGCATTGTGCCCCTGTACAGAGCAAGAAGCTCTGCAGGGGTAAGGAACCCCCGGAGGCGCTTGAACACACCCAGCTTTTGGAAAGCTGTTTTAGAAAGGGTGACATGTTTTTGTCAAGTGAAATCAAAAGAAAAAGAGACATCGAGAATACTGAGAGAAGATGAATGGTTGATTTGTGTATTGTTGAAGTATAAGGGATATAGTCCTCTCGGAGCTCTTGACAGGTAGTTAAATGGAGAAATTGAGTTTGGAAGCATTGAAAACAACAAGACTTTTCTGCCCTAAATGGGTAGTATTGATATGTTAGACGTTAAGTGTTTTATGGCATCATCACGTGAATATTTGAGTAATTACTTGCTGGAGGGTTCTAAGAAAACTAGATGAATAGTGTAAGTAATACACTGACGAAATACACTGAAATATGTTTTTCGCTTCTATCATGACAATCAATATCTCCATTACAGCTGTCACTACGACCAACAGCACCACTACTGTTTCTGCCACACCCACCATTGCTGTTTGTCACCGCTGTTGTGACGTGGTGAGAACTGACGTCACACGCTTAAACTTACGATGGTGTTACGTGTGATGACAACCATGCTTTGTGTGTGTGTGTGTGTGTCCTTTACATGTGTATCTATACTTACCGTAACAAAGCATAACAGCGCCATATTAAAATAAATCAATACATCAATAAATAAAAAAAACATAAACAAAAATATCCATTGTTGATGTGTTTTGTTGGCCTCAGTGTATTGTACAGTTGGTGTGAGCTAGTGGTACACTACATCACTATAGCACTAACACTCCCAGTCCTCAAACCTTTCATTATTTGTTCTACCTGCGATACGAGTCCGTGTTTCGTTTTGTAATGTATCTGTTGGGTGTGTGTGTGTGTGTGTGTGGGTGTGGGTGTGTGTGTGTGTATGTGTGTGTGTGTATCTATGTGTGTGTTTGTATGTGTGTCTGTGTGATCAATAGGCATTCCTTAGCTTTTACATGGCATATCTTTGTATGAACCAAAGATTATTGCCATCAATAGTCTTACGTACTCTCCAACCAGTGTGTACATGTGGCAGTCCAATCCTAAGGGGTACGAAAACCCAGGCATTTACTTACTGTATATCATGAGGAATATGACTTATTAAAACTCCCCATATTAAATTCCCCTTTTGTACCAGCGACGTCTTTTGATTTTATTCTAGCCATATTTGGACGATTTTGTGCAGTTTGAATAGGATCTGTGGCAGTAAAAAGGGTTAAGTGAGATCGTTCGAACACTGTTAATCAACCTGAATTAGATCGTTTTATTGTAGCCAGAATAAAGTTCATGGAACGGCGCCGGTACTATATGGGTAAATACTCTGACACCAAGAGGCTTTCCTTAATCAATTAAAATAAGAACCGAAAAAGAAAATAGTTTCCCAATCAACGTGCAAGTTTGTATTACCACTACCTACAAGCGATCCATTTCCAATCATTTAACCCCTTCTGAGCCAGTGATATACTTTTCATTATATTATGGCGAGCATTAGACGATTTTAATAATTTTAAAATGGGCGTCTACCAATTAAAAGGCTACAGACTATAGGTAGCGCCAACGAACTTGACAATAATTTTGATCCCTGACCTCTTCGTAATTCAAAAGGGACTAGAGCAAACAGGCTTCTAAATATCCACACCTATTCCCTGGTGGACTCTTCCCAAATTGTATTAATTTCAGCCCGATTGCTTTCATTAATGTTGAGTTATAAGAAGTTAAGAGGTCAAGATTATTGTCAAGTTGGCGCTACCTATAGTCTATTAATCCTGTTATCAACCATTTATCTTTCCTAAACCTCATAAAATCGTCTAAATGTAGCTGACAAACTGCCCAGATTTGGGGGAGGCCTACATTAAGAATTAAACTGAACTATAGACTATTGTTAATCAACACTAGTAAGTGTTATTACTGAAAATATGACAAAGAAAACCTTGAAATATAATATACATAAACAAGTAAAGAAGAACAATAAGTAGGCAAATAACTAAACCTAGAGAGACGAAGGCTGATCATGTTGATGTGGTAGAATGTGGGACATAGAAGTGGAGCGGGTGGTGGTGTGGTGAATGCAGAGATCTTACCTTTTAGTCATTACTATACTTTAGTTTGAATCAGCTATATCACACCCACACACATACACAACCACAAAACAAAATGGTTTGAAGGATATATAGTGTATGCAAACTTAACATACATTAATAGTACACAAACAAATGTCCTGAAGTGGATCCTGTTAAATTGAAATTACAGTGGGAAAGGTTGAACCAAAAACAAGTCTCGTAACATTTTATTGTAAACACATATCATATCTTTTGAGAGTGATAATGGCGAATGTTGAAGTCATTTTACGATTAAAATGAAGCTGTAAAGAAAATGTTTAACAGGTATGGATAATTGACGGAATGGTGGTTCAGTTATCACAGTACTAAAATTAGCTATTTGTTCCAGTTTTACTCAACAAGTAGGCTCTGAAACTCTCTCCCTCAATCTGTCTTTCCCTCATCTTATGGCTTAAACTGCTTCAAGCTCCGTGTGTTCATTCATGTTTACTCTAATATACCTTCAATTTGGCTCTATCATCTTTAAGCAGGACACTTGTTACAGGCAGCACTCTCTATTGTCTCCTTCATACACATAGAAAAACATATTATCTATACACGTCAAATACGTACTACTGAACAAATTCATCGACAGTTTAATAACGTTTTGCTGCTGTAAAGTTTATGAAGTCTATAAGCTTATATACTGTATATATATACCGGTATATATATATATATATATGCAATATATATATATACAGTATATATATATATATATATATATATATATATATATATATATATATATATATATGTATATATATATACATATATATATATATATATAATGCAAAGTAAATTATGGTAATTAACTATTTATTTAGCAGCATTACAGTCTATTACATAACCTAGTGTTTAGTGTGCGGAATTTCGGTGTGAGTATCCTAGGTTCGAGTCCTTGGAGTACCACATGTATTCATTACTTTCATTGATTATATTTGTAAATTAATTGGTGAGTTTGTGAAAACAAATATGAACATACTTGTAGAGCATTTGAATGTGTCTCTACCGTGCGTGGGTTGTGTGACAGTCGTGACTTTAAAGTCAAGACAATTTCTTTTATATCTCAATCTTATACAAATGTTAGTTCGTGCTATGAGGAAGTGTACCCGAGGGCACGTAAATACTACACTAGAAGAGCACGGAGCACGAACATATAAGCACAGACTTTAACGGGTGAATTGAATCGCTGTCTGAAATCCACAATTGTATTCCATAGTATTTTGTTTGACGATCTTGCATGACATATGACTTATTCAATCTTATTAGTAACACAGTTTAAAATACCGTTAATATCGAGATTTACAAGGCGTAATAACACATTTAACCCCTTATGTACCGGCGACGTCTTTAAAAATTGATTCTAGCATTATTTTGAGGATTTCATGCAGCTTCAGAAGGATCTGTGGTAGCAAAGAGAGCTAAAGTGAGATAGTTCAGAGCCTGGTATTTGCTGGGGGCCCTTTTGAAACTGAATATAATCGTCTAATAGTAGCCAGAATACAATTAAGAGGACGGCACCAGAACTCAAAGGGTTAACATCGGTATATTATTTACTCGGATATATTCGCCTCTAAAATTATAGTGTGACACAGGTCTTCCCAGCTCTTTAACCAATGAATGAACCATTTATATCTCACATTTTGTGACATTTATTTCCTCAAATGTTATTCCCAATGCTCTATTAATTTTAAAATTTCACGCTGACAATCTCCTATTTCCTTTTCGACTCACCGAGTTAAAATTAAGTTATCTTCCCTAATAAATGAAAATTATTATGAGCAAAGTAACACCATAAGAAATTCACCATGACTCTTATGAAAACAAAAAGATTAGGATAAACTTACATCACTATCAGAAAGAGAGAGAGAGAGAGAGAGAGAGAGAGAGAGAGAGAGAGAGAGAGAGAGAGAGAGAGAGAGAGAGAGAGAGAGAGAGATTTGATTTGATTTGATTGTTTTATTGAGAAAAGTACAAATGTTACACAAGTATCATAGTTACATTATCTCAAAAGGGCGAAGGTGCATACACAATCTTCACCCTATTTCTATCTTAAACTATGTCATTACATATATAGTTAGATGAGTAATACATTGATATTGAAGATCATTTTTAACACTACCTAAGTTTAGTATATACAGTATTATAATAAAGACATATCTAAAATACATGAGTCGCCGTTATAGACCTTGATCAGATTGTTTTTTGTTTTTAAACACGCATGCTGTCCCACAAGACCCCCATCTGAGCCCCGACCGTGTTAATCCCTCCTTAAACATCCTAGAGGGACCCTAACCGTCGTGACCCAGTCACCAGACCCCAGCACTCAAAACATACAGCCATACAGATTCAGATTCAGATTCATATTATTTTATTTCGATAAAATAATATTCGGAGGGAAGGTGCAAATAGGCCTCCGGGAGGGACAGTGCCACATATCCGGAGGTACTTGTACATCAAGCCATTAGGCGAGAATATTGAGGACAATACAGCAGTATGGTTAGGGAGCGTAGGTTCGCTGACCCAGGGTGGCCTGTAAGGCACCACTAGAATGTACATGTGTTTAGTTGAAGAGCATAGCTACACATCAAATTATATGTTTTTTAATTTTATATTCTTTTAAATGGTTGCACATAGTTCCACTGTTGAACATCCATATTATCTGTTTAGTTACATTTTCAATTGTATTATTTCTATATTTTATTAAAGTTATACATTGCAGTATATAATGTTGCAGGGTGTGAGATCTTGGCCTATTGCACAGCCTACAACTCCTATCCTTCTCTGCAGTATTAATGCCTAATTCCCAGTAATATTTGTAGCCTAGTCTTAACCTAGTACATACAGAATCTTTCCACTTACTTGTAAGATTCCCATAATTGAATTTAGTTTTATCTACCACCTCTCTGTAATGATGCATGGTGGCACTAGGCCTGGCTATATACTTACACTCGATATCTCTAGCTTCTTTTACTTCTTGACATTTCTTTATTTTGTTTTTTACCTGTTTCAAAGATAGGGTACATTGTACATCAATTTCCATTTTTTCAGTAGTATTTTTAGCTATTATATCAACTTTTTAATTATAGGTAATCCCTGTATGTGATGGTATCCATGAAAACACAATTTTTCTCCCTTTTAATTGGAGTTGATGTACAATATTTCGGCATTGGATAACAATATTTGTGTATACTGTTGTTTTACAGTTTAGGGAGTCCAGAGCCCCTCTGCTGTCAACAAAGAAGCTTACATCCCCTTCTCCTCCTTCGATTTCTTTAAGTCCATATAATATCGCATACAATTCAGCCTGAGTTGATGATATATTATCGCTTAGCCTATAATTATATTCTGTTTCTAGCCACATGTTGGAGTTTTGCATGTAATCTCTAATCAAAATCCCACAACCTGCCCTACCATTTTCCATTACCGACCCATCACAATAAACATATGCTACTTTACCAGTGTACATTTTGTTTATTCTCTCTTCATAAATGTTTCTTAATTCTATTGTATTATACATGTTCTTTTTCTTTTGTAATGGCATAATATCTAAAATTACGTCTTTCTCCTTCCATGGTGGGACAGGTTGTTCATTTTCGTAATTAATACAGTTGTTTATTAAATCATAATGTTGTATTTTGTTCACCAAATGTTTCATATATCCTTTTTTGCCTTGTCTCCAGAAGGTGCGAGTATTATTCATGCAGTCCTTTATGTCTTTCAGTAGTTCGTTGCCACCTTTTAATCTTACATGTCTAATTGCTGCTACAATATTAGTTTGTTCTACTCTATGTTTAATGCTCGGTAGCATTGTTTCAAGCTTCATTGCATCAATCATTGCATTTTTTGGGCAGTTTAAAATAATTCTCATAGCCTCGTTTTGTATTTTTTCAAGTTTATCGAACCTTCCTTCATCAAGGCAAAAAAGGACAGGACTGGCATATTCAATGACTGACCTAATAGTACTAATGTACATCATTTTTAGTACAGGAACACCGACACCGTTACCACTCCAAGCTAAGGCTCTCAAGGGTTGCATTCGTGCCTTACATTGTGTAGTTATATAAGTCACCTCAGCTTCTTTAGCTTCTGCTGTATAACCCACATACATACCCAAGTACTTATAACTATTTACTCTTTCTATATTCATGTTATTTATTGTTAGTTAAGAGAGAGAGACGGGACAGGGGGGGGGGGTAGAGAGGGGATAGCGCAAGTAGATAGATTAATATCCCTCGGCCCCTATTTCTGCGAGGAAATGTATCGGTGATAATCAGCGACAGGTAGATGACAGGTATATTGGTAAACAGGAAATGAGCTAGACAGGTCATCATGTTAGAACATTACAGCACATGGCAACGTGGAAGTGAGAAAGAAGAAGATTTGGAGAGAAGAGAAAAGGGTATGAGGGAAAAGTAGAATATAAGTACAACAAAGAAGATAAGGAGGAGTGGAGAGACAAGTAACGAGTGAAAGAGGTATTGGAATACTGTATATACAAGAGGTGAACAGAAAATGGGAAGGTGGAGAAGAGGAGGAGGTTGAGAGAAGAGGTGGTCCTATAACAGAATAGGGACACAGGTCAACAAGAAAAGTCAGAAGTGGAGACACAGTAAGTAAAAAAGGAAAACCATACAAATGAAGGAAGCAATAAAAGAAGTGACGCAAGATGAATACCAAGGTAGTCAATCAGTTCATTATTCAAGTTAATTAAACTAACATCAACCTATTTGTAAGCCAAGTGGGGCTATGATATACTAAGTAGTCCATGTAACTCTCTCTCTCTCTCTCTCTCTCTCTCATGCATATCCCATAAAGGTCAAGATAAAGATCAAAAGTCAAGGTAAACTATACTCCTAATGTCCCTTACAATTATTACAAATGACTATATATAAAAATACGCACACTAATTTGATTGGCCAGTTCAACAGTTACGCAAAAATATATATACATAAATACGTAAATAAATTAATATATAAATAAATATATGTTACATAAAGAATTCTACATAAAGCTCAAAGTTGCAGGTCAAGGTCAACGGCCAATGTATCAAACACAAATGGAAATACCACTACTTAATACTATGCAAAGTCACTAAATTTGTTGTTTCTTACATGCATAACATATTGAGTTAATTAATACAAATATTGTAATAGCTGAAGTCAAAAGTCAACATCAAATGTTATATCAAAGCTTATTATTATTTTCCCTTAGATCTTTACAGACACTTTAACCGTTTCACTACCGGGGATGTCTGCTGTTTTATTTCAGCTATATTCAGACGATTTTATGCAGCGTAGGAAGGATCTGTGGTAGATAAAAGGATTAATTGTGAGAGTCTGTTGCCTTTTAATTGCTAAACGTCCGTCCTAAGCTGAATTAAATCTGATAATTGCCGGGATATATTAAGTAGGATGTCACCGGTACTGAAAGGGTTAATAGATTGTCATCCATTGTACAGGCACTCCTGGTTGGTCAAGGTTAAAGAACATGGTCACTATTTCTTATAGCATTACGTGTTTATTCAAATTACACAATATCTGCTATATTAGTTCCTGTTAACACTCAATCCGCGGGGCCCGACATATGTCGAGTGAGAGAATCATGGCCACCCCTGCGATGCCCGACATATGTCGCAAGGGATGTTGAGCACATTATCGGCTCTGAGAGAGAGTCCATGCGTTGGGAGGACGATAGGCGGGCTCTGACCGCTCGGCACGGACCCAGTGCCACGACTGACACTACCTCCGCACCATTCCACACCCACGGCCTCGCGAGACCAGGAAAATACTCGGGAAATTAACATATTTTAGGGTTTTTCCCTTCATGTTGCGCGATCACTACAGGATAACCCGTGGTTGTACAAGGATGATTCATGTGTCATCGGAAAGCTCTATTATCGCCCTTTCACTGATACATAATTGTATTACGCTCTGGCACTTGTTTATGCATGGAAAAGAGCATGGAATGAAGCTTGTTTAGGGTAAATATGCCCGCCTGCCAGGTAGTAGAAGTTACAATCATCCCCGTTGGACAGGGGTTAATTAACAATAATACTATTACAACCACAATTGATATAAACATTCCTATGTTATTAGTCAAACGTCAATGTCACAGGTCAAATTCAAGAGTCAATGTTTATATTTCACTAGAACACTTAGTGGATATTCACCAAACTCACGTTTTTTTAACATATATATCAAAATTACCGAATTTCATATGTATATTCCAATAATTAAGAGCATATAGATTCTCATCAGAATTGCGAATAACTGTAAATTTTAAAGCACCCTTTTCCGAGACAGAAAATAAACAAATCTAATTCTAGTCAAAGGTTGAGGACACAACAAAATTAATAGTCGTAAGGTAAGGTTAGTGTATTATCTTCTCAAACATTTATTTACACTTCACTTATTTTACTGACATTACTACCCATTACATAAACAGTATAATAGCTGTTGTTAACCCACCCTGTACCACTATGTTCTGGCAACTATTAGACGATTTTATTCAGCTTAGGAAGGATCTGTGGTAGCAGACAGGATTAAATGAGATAGTCTGAAGCCTTTTAATGGTTAGAGGTCCTTCCTAAACTTAATCAAATCATCTTATAGTTTCCGGAATATAATGGAAAGGACGTCACCGGTACAGTATGGGTTAAGACAACGAAACTAAGGACGCAGGTCGAAGTCAAACGTGAATATATGTATTTGTTTAACATTAGTTATATTAAATTCGTGTAAAACTCAACGGATGCAGTATTTTTTTCCAGATACGAAAAGCTTAACTTCTGCACTATATATACCCAATTCCCCAGTTAATTTGAAACTGGGATCCAGCTTTTCAATGTCGCTGGCAACAATTGAAAGTGTGAGGTCCGGGGTTTACAGTTAAACTTGAGCAATCCGTCTTGGAAAGTGGGTAAACTGTCTTGACTATTTCCGTTCTGGGTCTTGGTGAGAATGGGTTTTCGAGCAGTGTTAGCTGTTGCTTCCATGTGTGTTTATATTAACCCATTCAGCACCGGTGACGTCCTTTTCATCACATTCCGACAATATTCTTTTATTTTTTTATGAGATTATTTTTATTCAACATAGGAAGGACGTCTAACAGTTAAACGGCTACATACTATCTCAATGTATCCTTTAAGCTACCACAGATCCTTCCTAATCTGAAGAAAATCGGCTAGTAGTTGCCAGTACATGATGCAAATTGCGTCGCTGGTACTGTATGACTTAAACTGACCTGTATTTGTTTTACTTAAACTGCTTCAAGCTCCATGTGTCCAGACATTATTACTCAACGTTTTTTGTTTTAATTTTGCTCTCTATCACTCTTTCAATTTTTGTGGGAACACTTGTTGTAGGCAGCTTTGTCTTTTGTATCCATCATGCACATGAACACAGAACACTGTTTTAAGTCTGTATATATCCTGACTTATGACAACAGTACGCTGTTTCTGGCCAATGAGAGGAGCTTACAAACTATTAAGTTAATCACCAATAATGTATCGCCTTTCCAGAAAATTATTGCACTTGTGGTACTAATGTTTAGGATTACCGTCTTTACATATCGATGGAAAACTAACTCACCTAGCAAAACACGTTTTGGTTACTTCATTTATCATTAGCTCAACCAAGAAATATATTAGTTATTAACCCGATCAATATACTATAACGCATGTTTCCATTATATTTTTTTTTTTTTTTAATGAGTGTTTGGAAGTCAGAGATAATTGAGAACAATTTTACCCCTCTAAGAACGAAAGCTATTTCTTAAGCTGTATACAATTGTGTAGAGTTGGCAAGAATATAACAACAACTACGCAATGATACTAAAATAAATGAAACATCTTGCTCCATAAATCAGAATGATAATAATATGGTTATGTAATATGTTTTACAGTGGCGTTAACAAGTCATGTCTCAGCTGTCATTATGTTTGGCTCGCTCTGTGCTGTATCAATGTTTGTCAGATGTTGAATAGGGTGGGTAAGTGTAGGGACATGGTTGTATAGCTCACTCAAAAAGAAAAAATCCATGTGTAAATATTCCTGATGACAATTATTGATCAAAACATAATTTATACCGAGACATGACTTATTAGGCCGACTGTACACATACCATACTATCTCTGTCAATCATCAAAGGCTGCGATGATTATTATGATGATGGATCGCCGGTGAGGGACGTATAAAGGGTGCAGTTTTTGATGTCTAGATCACTTATTATCTAGTATAGCATCTTTCCTAATCTATTGATATAATGTTTTCGGTAGTGTTCCTGTATGTGATTAAACCTGTATGTACCAGCAACGTCTGTTATATTTTAAATCTAGCTATATATAGATGATTTTATGCAGCTAAGGACAAATCTGTGGTAGTACAAAAGGTTGATTGAGATAGTTCGAAGCCGTATGACTGTTAGAGATCCTTCCTTAACTGCATAAAGCCCATTAGTAGTAGCCATAATAAAATATTAAGGGTATCGACGGTACATAAGGGTTTAAGTATATGATATCTCTCTTTCATCCATCAAGTTTTACTGAAAGCCACTGCACTGGGTTAAGTTATATTTTGTTTCCTTTCATCCATCTCTATTGCGTTTTGTTTGTCGTCTCATCCGCTTTTCCTCTACTCGTTCTGTGTATCATTGTTGTACTATTATTTCACCTTATCTTTGTCTTTATCTCTTTTGTCTGATATTGCCCTATGTCTTGCCTCAATATTTTTCCAATGTTCTACCCTGTGTCTCCTACTAATTCGGTGTTCCTCTCCTCCTTCTTCCCAAAACGCAATGTCTATGTTTTTCCGTATTCTTTATATTTGTTCACGCCTAGTTTCGCATATTCTCCCATCTCTCCCTTTTCTTCAGTTATAGGTGTGTTCTCCACTAATTCATTTTCTTTTGTACCCTGTCCATGTTTCTATATCTCTTGTCATCACCAAGCCACCACCACCTCGGCCACCATCACCACCACAACTACAAAAACATCACCACCTCCACCACATTCAATCCCCCCCCCCCCCCCTTAACCACCACCACAACCACAAAAACACCATCACCACCTCCACCACACTCGCTAAGCCACCCTCCACCACCAGAATCAGCAGACTGAAAACTCCTCCATCTTGGTTTAGGGCCAATAACACACCGCCTCCTCCCTGGGTAATGAATAACCAGGAACCAAATTATTCACACGCTAATGAATAATAATGAATGACGGAGTTGGAGGAGGGTCCGGGAGAAGTTGTACGGCTGGCCAAATAAGTTGTGTCTCCGCTGTCATTACTTTTTGCTCGCTGTGTGCTGTATTCATGTCTGTCAGATGTTGAATATGTGTGTAAAGATAGGAACATGTTTGTATATCTCACTCAAAATCATGAATTAAAGCTTAGATAGTGCTGATACCAATTATTGATCAAAATATACTTGGTGCCGCGTCATCACCTATTTGGCCGACTGTAAAATGGAGGAAGACAAGGCCGTAGTGAATTATTCCGGCAACCAGTCATTATTTCCAGGTCATATTATACCACCTGGGAGAGAGAGAGAGAGAGTGGGGCGTTACAGAGAAGGGGGCTATTTTTATTGGTCAATATATGTATTTACCTTTATTTAGACCTCCACAGGGGGCCTCCATCAAGCTTAAAAACACATCCTCCAAAATAAGGCGATTCCTCTTATATTACAGGTTCGATATCGCTCGCCCGGAAAAAATCGACATCTAAATGACATGAAAAGTCTTAATAATGACAACAAAATGAGGCGAAAGGCCTTGAAATTACCAAACTATTCAGCCCGAAGGTTTTAAAATATGAAAACTAATGGGACTAGACATGAGGAAGAAGGGTGGCCAGAAAACTAATGGGACTAAACATGAGGAAGAAGGGTGGCCAGAAAACTAATGGGACTAAACATGAGGAAGAAGGGTGGCCAGAAAACTAATGGGACTAAACATGAGGGAGAAGGGTGGCCAGAAAACTAATGGGACTAAACATGAGGAAGAAGGGTGGCCAGAAAACTAATGGGACTAAACATGAGGGAGAAGGGTGGCCAGAAAACTAATGGTACTTAACATGAGGGAGAAGGGTGGCCAGAAAACTAATGGTACTAAACATGAGGGAGAAGGGTGGCCAGAAAACTAATGGGACTAAACATGAGGGAGAAGGGTGGCCAGAAAACTAATGGTACTAAACATGAGGGAGAAGGGTGGCCAGAAAACTAATGGTACTAAACATGAGGGAGAAGGGTGGCCAGAAAACTAATGGTACTAAACATGAGGGAGAAGGGTGGCCAGAAAACTAATGGGACTAAACATGAGGGAGAAGGGTGGCCAAAAAAACCAACCATCCTCCCTTAAGCCGCACCGTTTATCCGACGTGTGTCAGTGTAGTCAGACTATAAAGTATATAGGTGAGTGTACCATTAACCAACTATATACCGGCGACGTGTGTCAGTGTAGTCTGACTATAAAGTATATAGGTGAGTGTACCATTAACCAACTATATACCGGCGACGTGTGTCAGTGTAGTCAGACTATAAAGTATATAGGTGAGTGTACCATTAACCAACTATATACCGGCGACGTGTGTCAGTGTAGTCTGACTATAAAGTATATAGGTGAGTGTACCATTAACCAACTATATACCGGCGACGTGTGTCAGTGTAGTCAGACTATAAAGTATATAGGTGAGTGTACCATTAACCAACTATATACCGGCGACGTGTGTCAGTGTAGTCAGACTATAAAGTATATAGGTGAGTGTACCATTAACCAACTATATACCGGCGACGTGTGTCAGTGTAGTCTGACTATAAAGTATATAGGTGAGTGTACCATTAACCAACTATATACCGGCGACGTGTGTCAGTGTAGTCAGACTATAAAGTATATAGGTGAGTGTACCATTAACCAACTATATACCGGCGACGTGTGTCAGTGTAGTCTGACTATAAAGTATATCGGTGAGTGTACCATTAACCAACTATATACCGGCGACGTGTGTCAGTGTAGTCAGACTATAAAGTATATAGGTGAGTGTACCATTAACCAACTATATACCGGCGATGTGTGTCAGTGTAGTCTGACTATAAAGTATATAGGTGAGTGTACCATTAACCAACTATATACCGGCGACGTGTGTCAGTGTAGTCTGACTATAAAGTATATAGGTGAGTGTACCATTAACCAACTATATACCGGCGACGTGTGTCAGTGTAGTCTGACTATAAAGTATATAGGTGAGTGTACCATTAACCAACTATATACCGGCGACGTGTGTCAGTGTAGTCTGACTATAAAGTATATAGGTGAGTGTACCATTAACCAACTATATACCGGCGACGTGTGTCAGTGTAGTCTGACTATAAAGTATATAGGTGAGTGTACCATTAACCAACTATATACCGGTGACGTGTGTCAGTGTAGTCAGACTATAAAGTATATAGGTGAGTGTACCATTAACCAACTATATACCGGCGACGTGTGTCAGTGTAGTCTGACTATAAAGTATATAGGTGAGTGTACCATTAACCAACTATATACCGGCGACGTGTGTCAGTGTAGTCAGACTATAAAGTATATAGGTGAGTGTACCATTAACCAACTATATACCGGCAACGTGAGTCAGTGTAGTCAGACTATAAAGTATATAGGTGAGCGTACCATTAACCAACTATATACCGGCGACGTGTGTCAGTGTAGTCTGACTATAAAGTATATAGGTGAGTGTACCATTAACCAACTATATACCGGCGACGTGTGTCAGTGTAGTCAGACTATAAAGTATATAGGTGAGTGTACCATTAACCAACTATATACCGACGACGTGTGTCAGTGTAGTCAGACTATAAAGTATATAGGTGAGTGTACCATTAACCAACTATATACCGACGACGTGTGTCAGTGTAGTCAGACTATAAAGTATATAGGTGAGTGTACCATTAACCAACTATATACCGACGACGTGTGTCAGTGTAGTCAGACTATAAAGTATATAGGTGAGTGTACCATTAACCACCTATATACCGGCGACGTGTGTCAGTGTAGTCTGACTATAAAGTATATAGGTGAGTGTACCATTAACCAACTATATACCAGCGACGTGTGTCAGTGTAGTCTGACTATAAAGTATATAGGTGAGTGTACCATTAACCAACTATATACCGGCGACGTGTGTCAGTGTAGTCTGACTATAAAGTATATAGGTGAGTGTACCATTAACCAACTATATACCAGCGACGTGTGTCAGTGTAGTCTGACTATAAAGTATATAGGTGAGTGTACCATTAACCAACTATATACCGGCGACGTGTGTCAGTGTAGTCTGACTATAAAGTATATCGGTGAGTGTACCATTAACCAACTATATACCAGCGACGTGTGTCAGTGTAGTCTGACTATAAAGTATATCGGTGAGTGTACCATTAACCAACTATATACCGGCGACGTGTGTCAGTGTAGTCTGACTATAACATATATAGGTGAGTGTACCATTAACCAACTATATACCGGCGACGTGTGTCAGTGTAGTCTGACTATAAAGTATATAGGTGAGTGTACCATTAACCAACTATATACCAGCGACGTGTGTCAGTGTAGTCTGACTATAAAGTATATAGGTGAGTGTACCATTAACCAACTATATACCGGCGACGTGTGTCAGTGTAGTCAGACTATAAAGTATATATGTTAGTGTACCATTAACCAACTATATGCCGGCGACGTGTGTCAGTGTAGTCTGACTATAAAGTATATAGGTGAGTGTACCATTAACCAACTATATACCGGCGACATGTGTCAGTGTAGTCTGACTATAAAGTATATAGGTGAGTGTACCATTAACCAACTATATACCGGCGACGTGTGTCAGTGTAGTCTGACTATAAACTATATAGGTGAGTGTACCATTAACCAACTATATACTGGCGACGTGTGTCAGTGTAGTCTGACTATAAAGTATATAGGAGAGTGTACCATTAACCAACTATATACCAGCGACGTGTGTCAGTGTAGTCTGACTATAAAGTATATAGGTGAGTGTACCATTAACCAACTATATACCGGCGACGTGTGTCAGTGTAGTCTGACTATAAAGTATATAGGTGAGTGTACCATTAACCAACTATATACCGGCGACGTGTGTCAGTGTAGTCTGACTATAAACTATATAGGTGAGTGTACCATTAACCAACTATATACCGGCGACGTGTGTCAGTGTAGTCTGACTATAAAGTATATAGGTGAGTGCACCATTAACCAACTATATACCAGCGACGTGTGTCAGTGTAGTCTGACTATAAATTATATTGGTGAGTGTACCATTAACCAACTATATACCGGCGACGTGTGTCAGTGTAGTCTGACTATAAAGTATATAGGTGAGTGTACCATTAACCACCTATATACCAGCGACGTGTGTCAGTGTAGTCTGACTATAAACTATATAGGTGAGTGTACCATTAACCAACTATATACCGACGACGTGTGTCAGTGTAGTCTGACTATAAAGTATATAGGTGAGTGTACCATTAACCAACTATATACCAGCGACGTGTGTCAGTGTAGTCTGACTATAAAGTATATAGGTGAGTGTACCATTAACCAACTATATACCGGCGACGTGTGTCAGTGTAGTCTGACTATAAAGTATATAGGTGAGTGTACCATTAACCAACTATATACCGGCGACGTGTGTCAGTGTAGTCTGACTATAAAGTATATAGGTGAGTGTACCATTAACCAACTATATACCGGCGACGTGTGTCAGTGTAGTCTGACTATAAAGTATATTGGTGAGTGTACCATTAACCAACTATATACCGGCGACGTGTGTCAGTGTAGTCTGACTATAACATATATAGGTGAGTGTACCATTAACCAACTATATACCGGCGACGTGTGTCAGTGTAGTCTGACTATAACATATATAGGTGAGTGTACCATTAACCAACTATATACCGGCGACGTGTGTCAGTGTAGTCTGACTATAAAGTATATAGGTGAGTGTACCATTAACCAACCATATACCGGCGACGTGTGTCAGTGTAGTCTGCCTATAAACTATATAGGTGAGTGTACCATTAACCAACCATATACCGGTGACGTGTGTCAGTGTAGTCTGACTATAAAGTATATAGGTGAGTGTACCATTAACCAACCATATACCGGCGACATGTGTCAGTGTAGTCTGACTATAAAGTATATAGGTGAGTGTACCATTAACCAGCCATATACCGGCGACGTGTGTCAGTGTAGTCTGACTATAAAGTATATAGGTGAGTGTACCATTAACCAACTATATACCGGCGACGTGTGTCAGTGTAGTCTGACTATAAACATTATAGGTGAGTGTACCATTAACCAACTATATACCGGCGACGTGTGTCAGTGTAGTCTGACTATAAAGTATATAGGTGAGTGTACCATTAACCAACCATATACCGGCGACGTGTGTCAGTGTAGTCTGACTATAAACTATATAGGTGAGTGTACCATTAACCAACTATATACCGGCGACGTGTGTCAGTGTAGTCAGACTATAAAGTATATAGGTGAGTGTACCATTAACCAACTATATACCGGTGATGTGTCAGTGTAGTTTGACTATAAAGTATATACGTGAGTGTACCATTAACCAACTATATACCGGCGACGTGTGTCAGTGTAGTCTGACTATAAACTATATAGGTGAGTGTACCATTAACCAACTATATACCGGAGACGTGTGTCACTGTAGTCTGACTATAAACTATATAGGTGAGTGTACCATTAACCAACTATATACCGGCGACGTGTCACTGTAGTCTGACTATAAAGTATATAGGTAAGTGTACCATTAACCAACTATATACCGGCGACGTGTGTCAGTGTAGTTTGACTATAAACTATATAGGTGAGTGTACCATTAACCAACTATATACCGGCGACGTGTGTCAGTGTAGTCTGACTATAAACTATATAGGTGAGTGTACCATTAACCAACTATATACCGGCGACGTGTGTCAGTGTAGTCTGACTATAAAGTATATAGGTGAGTGTACCATTAACCAACTATATACCGGCGACGTGTGTCAGTGTAGTCTGACTATAAAGTATATAGGTGAGTGTTCCATTAACCAACTATATACCGGCGACGTGTGTCAGTGTAGTCTGACTATAAAGTATATAGGTGAGTGTAACATTAACCAATTATATACCAGCGACATGTATCAGTGTTGTCTGACTATAAACTATATAGGTGAGTGTACCATTATCCAACTATATACCGGCGACGTGTATCAGTGTTGTCAGACTATAAAGTATAAACGTGAGTGTAACATTAACCAATTATATACCGGCGACGTGTATCAGTGTAGTCAGACTATAAACTATATAGGTGAGTGTACCATTAACCAACTATATACCGGCGACGTGTGTCAGTGTAGTCTGACTATAAACTATATAGGTGAGTGTACCATAAACCAACTATATACCGGCGACGTGTGTCAGTGTAGTCTGACTATAAAGTATATAGGTTAGTGTAACATTAACCATCTATATACCGGCGACGTGTGTCAGTGTAGTCTGACTATAAAGTATATCGGTGAGTGTACCATTAACCAACTATATACCGGCGACGTGTGTCAGTGTAGTCTGACTATAAAGTATATAGGTGAGTGTACCATTAACCAACTATATACCGGCGACGTGTGTCAGTGTAGTCTGACTATAAAGTATATAGGTTAGTGTAACATTAACCAACTATATACCGGCGACGTGTGTCAGTGTAGTCTGACTATAAAGTATATCGGTGAGTGTACCATTAACCAACTATATACCGGCGACGTGTGTCAGTGTAGTCTGACTATAAAGTATATCGGTGAGTGTAACATTAACCAACTTAATACCGGCGACGTGTGTCAGTGTAGTCTGACTATAAAGTATATCGGTGAGTGTAACATTAACCAACTATATACCGGCGACGTGTGTCAGTGTAGTCTGACTATAAAGTATATAGGTGAGTGTACCATTAACCAATTATATTGCGGCGACGTGTGTCGGTGTAGTCTGACTATAAAGTATATCGGTGAGTGTAACATTAACCAACTATATACCGGCGACGTGTGTCAGTGTAGTCTGACTATAAAGTATATCGGTGAGTGTAACATTAACCAACTATATACCGGCGACGTGTGTCAGTGTAGTCTGACTATAAAGTATATAGGTGAGTGTACCATTAACCAATTATATACCGGCGACGTGTGTCAGTGTAGTCTGACTATAAAGTATATCGGTGAGTGTAACATTAACCAACTATATACCGGCGACGTGTGTCAGTGTAGTCCGACTATAAAGTATATCGGTGAGTGTACCATTAACCAGCCATATACCGGCGACGTGTGTCAGTGTAGTCCGACTATAAAGTATATCGGTGAGTGTACCATTAACCAACTATATACCGGCGACGTGTGTCAGTGTAGTCTGACTATAAAGTATATCGGTGAGTGTACCATTAACCAACTATATACCGGCGACGTGTGTCAGTGTAGTCTGACTATAAAGTATATAGGTGAGTGTACCATTAACCAACTATATACCGGCGACGTGTGTCAGTGTAGTCTGACTATAAAGTATATAGGTGAGTGTACCATTAACCAACTATATACCGGCGACGTCTTTTGGCTACTAGTATGCAATTATATTTAGCTTAAAAAGTGTCTCTAGCAACCAACAGGCTTCGAACTATCTCGTCTAACCCTTTATACCACCACAGATCCCTCTTATGCTGCACACAATTGTCTAAATATAGCTAGAATATAATAGAAAGATGTCGCCGGTACAGAAGGAGGTAAGGGGCAACGTTTAACCGACGTTGATTTGTGTAGTTTTATTATAGAATATATCAGTGAGTGTAACAATGAAGGTTATTATAGAATATATCAGTGAGTGTAACAATGAAGGTTATTATATATCCCAGACAGTGTGGTGACAACAACACAACGTTATCCTTTGAGAGGGACGTAATCGCTTTGCTGGACCCCTTCTTCCTCATGTTTAGCTTATTAGTATTGAGATTTTAAGACGTTCGTTCCATTAGTTTGGGGATTTTGTGACCTTTCCCCTCACTTCTCTATCCATATTAGGAATTTACGTGCCATTTAGGTGTCGATATTTTCCTGGCGAGCGACAGAGAGCCTGTAATTGTTTAAGGAACCGACCTTCGGCCGGGATATCTTTCTACCGAAAACATTACAAATTGGTCTGGAAGGGGGGTCTAGGGGGTACTTATTTAATGTTGATGTAGGTCTAGCTAGGCAGCTAAACAAATAGAAATAAACAAGTAAATGAAGCAATACATATGACCATCCCCTCTTAAGGTATATTTATATCCCAGACGGTGCGGTGACAATAATACAATATTGACCTTTAAACAACACAGACAACCTTGGCCCACTCTCCGCTTGTTAACATAATAATAATAGTTGTCCTTTATCCTTATAGTGTATATTACTGCCTTTGATATGTAGGGATTGTAGGCTGGTTCATACCATTATGTCTAAAATGTAGTCCCGGACATTACATTTTCAGTTATACATTTAATTGCAGAACACGTATCTCTCTCTCTCTCTCTCTCTCTATATATATATATATATATATATATATATATATATATATATATATATATATATATATAAAACCCTGCCCCCCAGCCTTGGGGCAGGGGGCTAGGAATCCTCCTCCCCTTGTATAATTCTCCTACTCGATGAGACAGAGAATGGGGCGAGGGACCGCGAAAGTGGTCCCGGACCCTGGGACTAGGAACTTTAAATGTAGTTTATGTTCGGGCTCTGTCTCGTGTCGGCCACCCCCAGCAATGGGTTATGTGCCTGAGTATATACAGTACATACATACATATATACAATATATATATACCGGTATATATATATATATAGTATCTATAATTGTTGATAATTTTGTTTTGCATATTAAAAGAATATATAATACATAAGATTAAAGGCCATACTACCTATTTTTTAATTTATCTTTGGCTATAATATTTAATCAAACCTTGAACACTTTTAGTATTTTACCGCATTTAAGCATGTAATTTGGATTTGTAATAGTAGGATATACACATTTATATTATATACATGCCAATGCTTATGGGTATGAACAGGGTAATTACAGTGACCATAATAACTTACACTTTTATAGGTATATTGAAAGTGACAACCTATCTAATATGAATATAGACAGGCATATCAAGTAATCAAAGGAAATCACCATCCGCGTACCCTGCTTGATTTCATTCACACTGTGTATACCTTTGATGTTCTAGAGTGTATTTCATTCACACTGTGTATACCTTTGATGTTTTAGAGTGTATTTCATTCACACTGTGTATACCTTTGATGTTTTAGAGTGTATTTCATTCACACTGTGTATACCTTTGATGTTTTAGAGTGTATTTCATTCACACTGTCTATACCTTTGATGTTTTAGAGTGTATTTCATTCACACTGTGTATACCTTTGATGTTCTAGAGTGTATTTCATTCACACTGTCTATATCTTTGATGTCTTAGAGTGTATTTCATTCACACTGTCTATACCTTTGATGTTTTAGAGTGTATTGCATTCACACTCTGTATTCCTTTGATGGTTTAGAGTGTATTTCATTCACACTGTGTATACCTTTGATGTTTTAGAGTGTATTTCATTCACACTGTCTATACCATTGATGTTTTAGAGTGTATTTCATTCACACTGTGTATACCTTTGATGTTTAAAGTGTATTTCATTCACACAGTGGATACCTTTGATGTTTTAGAGTGTATTTCATTCACACAGTGTATACCTTTGATGTTTTAGAGTGTATTTCATTCACACTGTGTATACCATTGATGTATTAGAGTGTATTTCATTCCAGCAACTAATATGAGGTCACACCCCCAATCAACAGATTCCCCTTATCAATATCCAGCATGTCTTCTGACAATATTGATATGTATTGTAGGTACTATTATAGTAACTCTCTCAGTAACAAGGCCTTTTATATTTACTGTATTTCTGCTAACATAAAACGATTTGATACGGCTTGGGAAGGGCATCAAGCACTTTTGAGGTTAGGTTTCTCTCAATGTTTCCATAGACTCCCAAAGGTTCTTTGCAATCTTGGTAAAGCCATATATTAATAGCCAAAGTATAATGAAAGAGTGTATTGAAGGAGTAAATATAAGAACACTTAGTTGCGTTCAAAACATCAAAAATATACTTATTATAAAGTCGAGCAAAGGTACAACATAAACATAAATAACGGACACTACAATGGGTAAACTTTAGGACAGTTAGATTCGTGGTATTTACAATGCAGTACTAGTGGGTAGTGTGACTAGTTTTATTGGTAGACTGCGAAAGAAAAACAAATATAGCAATGGTGAATTTGTAATGCCTAGTTAGAGTATGTTGAACGACAGAAAAGTGACAAGTATAGCTTCTCTCTCTCTCTCTCTCTCTCTCTCTCTCTGGGAAACAGCCTTTATCTATGCTATCCTTTCATTCCACTTGATCTTACTCTTAGGTGTGCTATCTCTAATAGGATGAAGTCCTGGCCACCTCAGAGGGATCATAAGATCTGTGTGACCAGTGTTTCTGTGTAAATCTCTTACACAAACCATTCTTCTCTGTTAATTGACGTGTTTTTGTTCATTTTTCGACAGCTTGTACGGTAACTGAATTTGAATTCGGGTCTGTAAAATTAATCCACATTCGCACACAAAATGGACGATTGAATGCTTAAATTTGGAAAGCATTCAGACGAAGTGGCATTTATATTACCAATTATTCGATTGCAATACAAATTAGCTATGGATACATAGAGTTTAAAATTTAATTATTGAGTCATAGTTCAATCTTAAATCAATTACAGTAAAGTTATATATATGAACTGTACTTTTGTTTCTTAGTTCTTCCGACAATATATATATATATATATATATATATATATATATATATATATATATATCGCAAGTACATGTGAGCTACTAAATGGTTGTATTTCCCAAGTAGGATTTCCCGTCTCCTTAATGTAAATATAAACTGTTTAAGTATCCTTTATCACGCCGTGGTAGAGTTGATTAAAGTATGTACAATCGTCCTGACTGTAGAGTTTTTAAAGAAAGGGTTAAACACTTTTCCGTGAACACAACCTTACATTCTTCTCAGTTTATATCATCTCATCTACCTTGGTGTTCTCCTCTTCTCCCTACCTTACAACTGATATGTTTTCCTTTCCGTCAGTCCTCTTCCTCTGACTCCCTTCTCTCTCTCTCTCTCTCTCTCTCTCTCTTTGGTGTTCGTTTCTCCCTACCTTACAACTGATATGTCTTCCTTTTCATCACTCCTCTTCCTCTGTCTCCCTTCTCTCTCTCTCTCTCTCTCTTTGGTGTTCGTTTCTCCCTTCCTTACAACTGATATGTCTTCCTTTTCATCACTCCTCTTCCTCTGTCTCCCTTCTCTCTCTCTCTCTCTCTCTTTGGTGTTCGTTTCTCCCTTCCTTACAACTGATATGTCTTCCTTTTCATCACTCCTCTTCCTCTGTCTCCCTTCTCTCTCTCTCTCTCTCTCTTTGGTGTTCGTTTCTCCCTTCCTTACAACTGATATGTCTTCCTTTTCATCACTCCTCTTCCTCTGTCTCCCTTCTCTCTCTCTCTCTCTCTTTGGTGTTCGTTTCTCCCTTCATTACAACTGATATGTCTTCCTTTTCATCACTCCTCTTCCTCTGTCTCTCTCTCTCTCTCTCTCTCTCTCTCTTTGGTGTTCGTTTCTCCCTTCCTTACAACTGATATGTCTTCCTTCCCGTCACTCCTCTTCCTCTATCTCCCCTCCTCGTCTTTCCAATCCCTTCATCCTTCTTGTATCGTCTATTCTGCTAGCAGTGCTGCATTTTTGCTCTACTCACATTTGTCCTCTCATCCCTCAATTATCTTCCATTTTCTTTTTCTTCACGATTTTTTTCCTTCTCCTCCATGCCTTCCTTCTTATTTCCTGACTCTATCTGTTCTCATTCTTGTCCTGCACGTCTCTTTTTTCCTCCCTTCTATTCTTTCACCACCTCTTCATTTTTATTCGTCTCCCCTCTTTCTTTCACCTTTCGCTTTTCCTCCACCTTTTCTCTTCCTTGCATGTTCTTCCCTCCTTTCTGCTCCTCCTGTTCATGTTCTTCCCTCCTTTCTGCTCCTCCTGTTCATGTTCTTCCCTCCTTTCTGCTCCTCCTGTTCATGTTTTTTCTCTGTTCCTGATTTTCCCCTTTTTCTCCTGCTCTCTTTTCCTGCATCTCTCTATTTTTGTTCGCTTTAATGTTCTCCTACTTTTCTCTCTTGTTACTTGTTGCACTCTTATTGTTTCTCTCGTATTACTTTGACTATTATACAGCCTTTATCTCCGCTAAATAATAATACAATGTTTGCTCTATATGACCAATTTGCTTATAAATCCTGCTATCATTGATATTAACATAATATCCCTTTTCTCCTTTCTTAACTTCTGTAGGTATTAATTGTACTGTTTTGTTCTAATCGTCAAATTGATAAAAAGCAAAACAAATTACTTTGGTAATCCATTCAGTACTGGTGACGTCGTGTATATGTATTTCTGGCAACTATTAACCAATGGTATTCAGTTTAGAAAGGCCGTTCATCCATTAAAAACCTACAGTCTGTCTCAATTAATCATTTCAGCTACCATATATCTTTCATAAGCATCATAAAACCGTCTAAATGTAGCTGAAATCAAATACAAAAGACGTCACTAGCACATGAAGGGTTAATATCTGTGTAATGCCTGCACATGATTATATTGTCTCAAACAAGAATCTTGCAGTCCTGTATCTTCCAATATACCTTTGCTACAGATGCTTTTAGCAAGTACTTTTTCATCACCCTGTGAGAGATTGAGCTGTACCCCTGCTCTAATCTTGGAAATACTAAAGGAAATGCAAAATGAAAAGCAGCTTAATGAAATGCCCTGATTTTACATTGAACCGTCACCGTAAAATGTACCAACAAACATGACCTTTGGCATTGAAATGTTGGTACTTGTATCCCATAATTACAAAAAAGGATATATTTTCATTAGTATTAATGAACACTTTCAAACCATTATGTAATATTGTGTAATCTGTTAATGTAGAAAGAAGGACAGGACTTGTGACGTCAAAGGATCTGCTTGCCGACCGACCTTATTCTGTAGACTGTGGTTCCTTCTAAATTACAGGCTTGCTATCGCTCGCCAGGAAAAACCCCCACACCTAAATGGCACCAAAGGTTTTAATATTGATACAGAAATAAGCGAAAGTCTTACATTTTGAAAACTAATGTGGCTAAACATGAAGCAGAAGGGAGTTCAGAAAAACACATCTATTTCCCCTTAATGTGAGCCAAGCCTTGGGGACATTGAAAACGTATCTATTTCCCCTTAATGTGAGCCAAGCCTTGGGGACATTGAAAACGCATCTATTTCCCCTTAATGTGAGCCAAGCCTTGGGGACATTGAAAACGCATCTATTTCCCCTTAATGTGAGCCAAGCCTTGGGGACATTGAAAACGCATCTATTTCCCCTTAATGTGAGCCAAGCCTTGGGGACATTGAAAACGCATCTATTTCCCCTTAATGTGAGCCAAGCCTTGGGGACATTGAAAACACATCTATTTCCCCTTAATGTGAGCCAAGCCTTGGGACATTGAAAACAGGACAGAGAATGGAAAGCTAAAGCAATATATTTACAATATATTAAACACATAGATAACTATAAGGAGTTGTTTTGTGTATTATTATTCTTTTGTTTGTCAATCATAAATTATTTTCATTATTTAGAAACTATCTCTTAAGGGGAGGTGTCGTATTTCTGTCCCCTTTATCCCTCATGTTTAGTCCCGTTAGTATTCAGATTTTAAGATGTTTGGCTAATCAGTTTGGCGATATTAAGACCTGTCACCCCATTTATTTGTTCATATTAAGACTGTTTGTATCATTTAGGTGTCGATGTTTTCATGGCGAGTGATAGCGAGCTTGTAATTGAGGATGGACCGCCTTTGGCCGGAACATTTTTATACCGAAAAATGTACAAATATATCTAGAAGGGGATTTTTTTTTGTTAATCTTGATGGAGGTCTAGGGAGGAAACTAAAAATGATAAATACATGAACAAAAATCGACCAAAAAATAAACCCTTCACCTATAAAGGCATTTGCAATTAGCCAGGCCTTACAGTCCCTCGATAATGTATAAGCCGACCAGGACCAGAAAACAATATTATTACCACTTATGATAATGTTTCCAGTCATTGTTGAAGTACCCTCTGCCATTCTCCTTCTCATTTGTATTCCCTATTGTTTTCATTTCCGTTATCAGATTCAATGTTGTATGTATCGCATCTCCTCCGGTTTCTATTAAGGGGTAAGGGTATATTTATGTGTATACAGTATATATTAGTATTTTAGTTGCCTCCCTAGACCTTCATCAAGCTTGAAGAAACATCGCCAAGATCCCCCTTCTAGATAAGTATGTGCAGTTTTCGGTAGAAACATTTTCAAGTCAAAGGCCGGTTCCTCCTATCGCTCGCCAGGAAAAAATCGATACCTAAATGGCAAGAAAGGTCTTAATATTGACAATGAAATGGGGTGAAAGGTCTTAAAATCGCCAAAGTAATCGGCCGAAATTCTAACATTTTAAAACTAGTGGGGCTAATCGTGAGGGAGAAGGGGGGCCAAACCCCCCCACCCCTTCATGGTTTGCTTATCCTTGTCCGTAATATGTCGTTTCTTTTTATTTGTTATTTTAATTCCACTTTCCCAAGTTCATTGCCTATTTCTCATTCCTGCATTTCATATACCAATATTTCTCTTTCTTTCTCATTCTGGTATTTTCATTACCTTATCTTCTTTACTTTCTCATTCCAATTTACATAACACATGTTTCCTTGTTGTTGCCATATCTCTCCTTTTTATGTCCTTTTTCCTTTCCTGTATCATTCTCCTGTTTTCCTCTCCGTCCTTCGTTCCCCTTCCAATTATTTATTTGTCCATCTACAGTAGTATTCCATGACTACATCCTGTTTTGTTTTTATTCCCGTCTTTGTATGTTCAGTTGCGGACAGGAATATCTGTCTATTATATTTCAAAAATATATATACACATTGACGAGTTATATTGAAAATGTTATTAAGATATATAAATCTGATCATTAGCTTTAACTAATCATGGTGTTTTTGTTTTTTCTATGTGAGTGAGGGAGTCAAAAGACAGAATTGCCTGTGACTGGGACGAGTCTCTCCCCCGGAGTTGAACGAATGACAGGGCCAAAATCAAGGGACGTTTGAACCAAAATGCCTAGACACACGGAGTGAAGCAATTTAAGTCATAGGAAGAGGGAAAAGCTGATTTTGGGAGAGAGTTCCAGGGCTCAGCTGTTGAATACAAGAAAGACTGAGAATAACGATTCAGTCTTGGATTGGAGAGTTGGACAAAGTAAGGGTGGGATTGTGTAGCAAGACGGGTGCTACGTGCTCTACGGAGAGGGAGTGGTATACACTGAGAGCTCTGTGGAACACTGATTATTGCAATTGCGGTATAATAGTGAGAGAGATGCAACATTGCGGCGAAGAGAGAGAGAGAGATACTGCAGATAATTGGTGAGTGGACGTGAGTTAATGAGACGGAAGGCTTTCTTTTCTACTTTGTCTAGAAATGTTGAGTGAGAGGATCCTCCCCACACGCGTGAACAATACTCAATACATGTTTTTTTTCTCACAAGGTGTTAAAAATAATTTCTCACATGTGCATTAATACATTGATTCCTATAATACATTGTCCCTTTTTCCATCTTGTTATTACATTCTCCCCTTTCCTTCTTCATTTGTTGATCTCCTCCCTTTCCATATTGACCGTTCTGCCCGTTCTAGATATGTGTAGGTGTTATATGTATCGTTGGAATGGCTGTGGATGTGTGTGTAGTCTGTATTTTTAGCCAATTGGCAACATCGTAAACGAAGGCTTAGGGTGGATCTGTATGGTACCATTCTCACTATAAACGGTACCGCCTCGCCCGAAGGCTTAGGTAGCCATCAGCTTAGGTGAACCATATGATACCCATCTCGCCTTGTACCATTTTTGCCAACCCCAGATGGGACGTCACAACGTCGTCCACTTATTCCAGGTCCCTATTTACAGCTAGGTGAACTGAGGCTAACACATGAAAGGAGACAAGCCCAATTTGTCTCCGCCCGGCCGGGGATTGAACCCCCGACCCCTCGTGTGTGAGACGAGAGCTCTACCTACTAGGCTATGGGCTGTGTGTGTGTGTGTGTGTGTGTGTTTTGTTACGACCGACCGGCACTACGAAATAAACAAGGGCACTTAATAATGGACTAGATGATAGGCTATATCTGCAACAACGGTACGCTAATTTCAAACCCTCGAACTATTACGCCGGTGAACAAAACACTTAAACCCTCCAGAATTAATCTACTGGATAACGGGGTATCAATTAACTGGGTTTTAGTGCACTTCTACAAAGGCTTTCCGGTGACGGCAAAGCCAACTCACAACAGGAGTACTTACGTTACTAAAATGCTCTCAAGTAATAACAATGCTTAAATAAACTATCATAAGATTTAATAAAGGAGTATATGCTTACGTTAACTTTAGTGTGAGTCTGTACTCAACACTAAACTCTTCAATGCTCTATGAAAACACTGGAAGTCTAGTCCAAAAGCAAACAGATATGGAATCTTCTGAAAACGTCTGATGCTCTAAGATGCTCGTCAATATAGAACAGAAATAATGCAGGGGCAGGACACCAAAGCGTGTATCTTAAATACACCAACAAGTAGGATACATATATATAACAAGGGAGTGCAACAACTCTGTGACAGCACTAATAATAACCACTCAAAAACAGTACTTCCTTAGCCAACGTAACAGCCAAACTGGGTTGTGCACTATGCATCAACCCAGGCTAAAATAAGGCGTGAATAATTCCTAAAGCATACGCAGTTAAAGTTAATAAACACAATGCTGTCTTTCTCACTAATAAAGTCTAGCAGTGGCATAAAAGGTACAAGGAACCTAGGCAGAGCGCAAGCATGCTCGTAGCCTACTGTCTCCCCTTGAACAGATTTCCCTTATGTTACGTTAAGTGACTTGGAGGCTCTCTTGGTAAGTCCAGATCTCAAGTATCTGGTCTTACCCTGGCGCTCCACAAAGGTCAACAAAATGAGGTAGCAAGCATACAGGTAAGAGTAGGCAAAAGCCCTTCACCTGTATACTGCTACACTCGCAAAGGAAAAATATGGACAAGGGTTACAGGCTACCTAGTTCCGTCGAAGTCGTACAGGCTCTGACTTGCCACATACATAACTCAGACAACAACTAAAGATACCCTGCACTGTCTAGCATTAAATAGTAGGAAAGAACAACTCAATAATTAGAAGCACCCCAATACTATCATACCATGTGACTATGACTCTAATAATCCCTAAAGCTAGTGCAAAACATATATGGAGAACTGGTGCTGGAAATACGACTGGCCGACTATGGAAGTCGTATGCAGAACCAGAAGGGATAAGTAATTGAATAAAGAGAAGAAGTATTGGAAAAGAAGAAGTTCAGAGAGAGAAACAGTAGTACAGGGGGTTAGATTGGGGACAGATTGCAAAGGACATGTAGGACCAAGCACGCTATGCCAAGCTCTGAAGGAGACACACAGGCAGGAGCCCGCACCACCTTACTAGGACAGCGGCCTCCAATCACAGACGACTACGTCATGAAGAGCAGGCGTCATATGACGCATCAGGCCCGCCGGCCAATCAAGAGCGTGGGAACCTCCGCCCGAGCGAGGGAGTCACACGTACATACACACGCACATATTACCAACTCGCTGCTAGCTCTCTTTCTCCTTACAATTCACACTACATATCTTATACTCTATCAATGATATAAAATACTTCCAAGTGTCACAGACAAGAATAAAGACTACCACTGATCTGTCTGTGACAACATGAACACTAAGAAAGAAAGAACATCGTTCTACGATTATTATAGCCCATTTCACTGCCCTGGCGAGCGCTAGCGAGTTACGAGTACATTCTGGCAAGCTGCCCAGCGTAACACCCCGCCCAAGATGTGGGACGTTTCAGCCTCAGGTGAACTCCACATATGACCAGACAGAATGCCCACCAACCCCGCATCACCCAGCTACTCTCCCAAGTTGTTAAAACAAGGCACGATCACAAACATAAAACACTTCATTATGAAAAAAAAAAAAATCTACACAATACTTCCCCAAAATAATAGAATAATAATAATTATATCACGCTCAACGAGCAAGCTTCACCAAGCCTAGCCTACTAAGACAACAACTCAGAGTGTCTTAGATTCTTGCTGTAATATACTGCACTTATATACTATCAAAAAGAAAGATTTTATGTGATGTTTTTATATCTTTAATAGTGTTTTTGGCGGCGTTGCACTACAGGGAAAGCCTAATTTTTCTCCACTCTCAAACCAACACTGACTGAACGGCGAGGGTCCTCCTTAACACATACCCTCCCGTGACAAACAATCAGCCAGAACATTATCAATGCCCTTAACATGCCACACATCCAACTTGTGTTCCGGCAGCAAAACAACACCTGACACTGATACACTGCCCAGTCCATCACAAGACTGGCACTTCTCTTCGCTCTCTCCGGCAACGGGGCCTGCCAATAACCTTTCACTATTTCCACCTTAGTGATAAACGAGGCAGCCCCGAGGCGGTCTATGGGGTCGTCAACTCTGGGTAATGGATAGGCGTCTGTCAGGGATAATGCACCAACACTCTTGCAATCAACACAAACACGGATCTTGCAACTCAACTCAGGTTGCAAAGTCACTGGCAACGACCACTCACGATATCCTTTATCCCTCAGACCCTTCTCCAACATGCAGTCTAGCTCTGCTTTCACGACAGGCTGTTGAGCAGGATTTATACGGTAGGGAGCCAATTTGAGCCTTGCACTGTCTCCATCCTCCATGTCGGGTTCTACCCCGTACATCAGGCCTGGAGAATCAACAAACATGCGGACGTACTGCCACAGCCTAGTAAACAACTTCTCTTGGCGCTCAGGAACAAGAGGTTGCAACTTATCTCGAAGAATATCATGCTCAGTGTCCTCCCACAACCCAGCCGAGACCGCAGCTTCTAAACTGTAGTCTCCCTCCTTCTCCACCTCTGTCCCTAAAACAGCCAGGTCATGAGAGGAACAATCTGTACCACCTGTGCAGTGATTCCCATAGTTCATAATTGCTAAGGCTTCTCCACCGATACCGTATATGCGCACCCCCGCATTCCTTGCGACTACACCTGCCGGCGCAGCATCACCGCCTTCAGCGCCACAGCCAGATACAGTCGGTCTATGGTAGGGCTGTTGCATTCGACTAGAGCAGCATTGGGAGGTTATGCGACGACCGGGCGCATCCACTCCACAGCCAACCTCACCAATCTACTTAATGTCCTGATTCTGACCACCAACCTTAGCAGCCATGGGTCGACCCAGACCTGACAACCATGCCAAAGCCTCGTCGCCCACCTTGAACCACTGAAACAACGAGGCCAACGGTTTACTAACACTCAAGTGACCTGCCAGCGGAACATCGTGCACCGCATGAGTTGTGAGGCCTGGGTGCTCGGTGTTACGAACTGGCACTCGGGTACACAAGGGCTCTCAATCAGGACTCGAATACGGCTCGCTGCCACAACGGAAACACACGATCCCAACCCCTGAGTACTGCCAGCCGAACAAAAAACACCAATACCCTCCAGAGTTCAATCTGCTATAACGGGGTATACAAGAACTCGGTACTAGTGTTCAACAACAGACTAATAAAGAGACAGGAATTATCTAGTCTGGTCAACAATCAAACAAAGAAGTAAGAAACAACAACAACACCAAAGAATAGTGTTGGCCGAAGCCGAAGTAATCCACCCTTGACTAATAACTTAAGAAGTCCTCCACCCTCTACTTCGGATCGGCACTATTACATTACGTTAATTAATAGTCCTTAAGCATCGAGCGAGGAATCTTCTGAAAAAAGTTAGATGCTTCTCGGATGCTCGTAAGAAGTACGTATCGGATTTTGATTTTGAACAGCAATTCAATAAGCAAAACACTGGCAATTAAATACTATTAAAGGTTTAAATTGGCATAAGAATAATTAAAAGAATATGCAATAGTAAATGGCAAACATTAAAAAGAAGTACTCCGCAAATGCAACGGAAATAGCCTACTCGGATTGTGCTCGTGGGCCACTAATCACTAAAGTAGCCAAGCTTGCAACACATGAAATCAATAGTGCATAAACAATATCATACATAAGGAAAGCTTCAATACTATTCTGTATCTACTAATCGAGTAAAGTCTAGCTGGGGTACTGTGGGCAAAAGGTAGCAGTGACTGAGCAAAAACGGCTCGTAGCCTAGCGAAGTCCTCACAACTGTTTAAAGTATTACGTTAAAACTAACAAGTGCACTTTGAGAAATCCAGATCCCTTGTATCTGGTTTTCTCCCGGCTCCTTGGGTGGTTAGGCTCTTGCCCTCACGCACTGTAAATTATTAACTCAACACAGTCAGCCGCGAAGACAACCTAGGCTTCACTGAACCGAAACGAGTATGCAGGTTTATCGCTTAACCACTGCATCAAACAACAACTCGTAACACAGAAAAGCCATACCCCAGTCTAGCATTACCTAGACCAGCAGAAAACAGGAATAATAATAATAATAACACACAGGGAAATGCATATACAAGTGCAACAAACATAAATCAATCCTATTCTAAGTTAACCCTTCCAAAATAGGCTATCTAATAGGCAAGTATCTAGTGAGAACTCAAGCGATAATACGTTGGCTGACTAGCTCTGCACCAACGGGACCATGGAAGTTAAAACAGGCAGGGAAAAGAGGAGATAAGAATGTAAGGTAGTAGAGAAAGTTCACATCAATCAGAAGAATATATATAGTTAGCAAGGGAAATGAGAAGTCGCTCTGCCTAATGAGTTCTGATGAAAAAATGGCTAGACTTCCCTTTTTATACCCGGCCCTCTAGTGAGCCCAACGTGAACTACTAAGGACCGCCCACTGACAACCATTACGTAATTTCTCTCTCTCCTCTGGGATAGACAAAGGCTCCCCTAGCACTGAGGGGAGGGGGGAGGGGGGAGTGCTAGTGAGGTAGGCCCACCTCCCGCCTGGCGCACCCACTGACCCCCAACGGTGGCTGTTTCTCTTCCCATCATTACAAATAAGTTTTACACACAATACTTATAACTAATGATATAAAATAGAACTCGTTGACTCAGATGAAAACAAAATACATATTCATAATACTTATAGTACAACGGCTCACATGAACTAAGTTAGGAAACTCTACATAGACTACAGCCAAAGTTCCTGCCTGACGATCCTAGCGAGAGTGGGGCATGACTAGGCGTTCTGTACAGCATGCTCACACTGGACATGCGTCACACCTCCCCCAAGATTTTACTTGCTCAACCCTGAGCTAAAATCTGACAAACACAGAACCCCATCAAGCCCCTCACACCCAGCGACCGCATGGCACTAAAACAAAGCTGAGTTTATCACCAAAACACATCTTATTATTAAAAACTCCTATTATTTATAACTCCTCCCAACAATATCAAAAAGACACAATATCATGCTCCCAGAGCGAGCTTACAGCAGCTCAGCCGTTTGATAGTTCGTGGACTACTCAAACTCTATAGGCTACGACAAACTTATACGATTACCTATATCAAAAGAACGAGTTTTTATATGATTTTTATATTTTAATATGTTTTTCCCGGCTGCACTATAAGGGCAGCCTATTTTCCTCCACTCAAACCCACACACCTGTGATAGCCTACGACTGATCATCCACCCTTGATAAACAATCCGCGATCACATTGTCACATCCAGCAATATGACGGATGTCCAGGTTATACTCCTGCAACATCAAATACCACCTGGTCAGTCTCATATTGCGATTGTGAAATTGATTCAGGAATCTCAAAGGGTGATGATCAGTGTAGATAACCACGACTGGGCCATAGGCTGGAACATACACCTCGAAGTGCCTTAGCGACAGCACAATCGCCAGTAATTCCTTTTCTATTGTAGAATAGTTCTTTTGGGCAGCATTGAACTTCTTAGAAAAGAAACTTACTGGGTGTTCCACACCTTCATTGTCTGTCTGTAGCAAGACGGCACCAGCCCTACACCACTAGCATCTGTTGCCAGCTGAAAAGGCCTGTTAAAGTCCGGGGCCCTGAGTATCGGGTGAGTACATAGCAAATGTTTCACCAAAGTGAAAGCCTTTTCACACTCAGGTGCCCACAAAAACTTTTTGTCTTTAGATAAAAAATCTGTGAGAGGTGCCAACACCGTTGAGTAACCTTTTATGAAGCGTCTGTAGTAGCCTATCATACCCAAGAATCTAATAATCTGCTTCTTGGTTGTTGGGTGCGGAAATTTATTGATAGCCTGTACCTTGTTCTGAGGAGGGCACACCTGTCCCCTTCCCACTACAAACCCAAGGTACTGCACAGTGGCTTTTTCGAAGTCACACTTTGCCAAATTTACTACCAGACCTGCTTCACTAAGTTTCCGGAACAAGGTCTCAAGGTGCTCACAATGGCTCTCAAAGTCGTCATCATAAATGATTACATCGTCCAAATATACGGTGCAATTTGGAATGTCCTTTACAATTTCATTCATCAGGTTCTGAAACGTTGCTGGTGCATTCTTAAGTCCGTAAGGCATAACATTGCACCGGTAGGTACTCCCGTCCACAACAAAACCACATACCTCTTTAGCACGCTCGGACAAAGGTACTTGCCAGTAACCTTTTACTAAATCTATTTTAGACAAAAAACGAGCATTACCAATTTTGTCAACACTATCATCAACTAGAGGAAGAGGATATGGGTTAGTTGGAGTCAAACCGTTTAACCTATGGAAATCAATACAAAAGCGTACCTTGCCATCTGGCTTAGGCTGCAGTGTTACGGGGGAAGTCCACTTAACTGTGCCTTTCTCTATCAACCCTCTACCGAGCATATACTCCAACTCATCCCTCAGAGCTGGTAGTTTTATGGGGGGCACACGGTACGGGATTGACTTAAAGGGTAGATGGTCCCCCACGTCAACATCATGCATAGCCTGAGTAGTGAGGCCTGGGTGTTCAGCAAATACAGTGGGGTATGAACCGAACAACTGACGGATAGCATCAAACTGCGGCTCAGGCAAATGAGCTATAGCCTCGTCAGCCCTAAGGCTCGAGTTCCCCGCCCACTGATACGCTGAAACATGTTGATCCCAGCTATCCTCCTCTGAAGCTTGACTGTCCCCCTCTCCTTCTCCACCACGGCCGCAACAAGCCAACACAGGGACAGTGAGAGGCTCAGAGGGGCACCTCACATACTCTTTAATAAGGTTCACGTGACATAACTGGTTCTTTTTCCTCCTGTCTGGAGTGGCAACAAGGTAATCTAAGTCTGACATTTTTTCTACAATTTTATAAGGTCCAGTGTACTTCGCAGAGAGGGGGTTACCAACCAAAGGCAACAAAATTAATACCTCTTGTCCTACAGTGAACTTCCGGAGCATCACTTTGCGATCATACCTGTCCTTCATCAAAGCTTGTGATTCTGTCAAATTTCTACCTGCCATCTCCAGACTCTTAAGCATGCGCTCACGGCTTTCAAGCACATGCTTTAATAATGGACAAGGCTGCACAGCCCCCTCCCAAATTTCTTTCAGCATGTTAAGGGGGCCCCTGACACGGTGTCCAAAAATCAGCTCGTTTGGACTAAATCCCAGGCTCTCACCAGGTACCTCCCGAGCAGCAAACAGCACATAAGGCAATCCAAGATCCCGCTGAGGATGCCAATAATAAAAAAAATCTCCTGGCTGTGCATCACCGTCCTCGTCGAGCTCTACAGCTCCATTAGCACACGTTTGGAGCTCAGGGTCCTCTAGTTGCAACCGACGTATATCTGAGGGTGCCACGCGATCTAACTGCTCCCGGAGCAATGCATGACCTTCCCCGATACTGGGCTGCTCCCTCTGTCTCTCTCGATGTACATAACGTTGCTGTCGTGGAGACTCGTCATGCCCAGCCTCGTCACTCTCGATGACAGGCCCAGGGGGTACTCCAGAATTAAGTAATGGTGCTAATACTGAATCACCCAGGAGAGCCGCCGAGTCAAAACTCTTAAAACCAACTCCAGCTTTAGCCTCCTCCTGTTGATCGTTCCTCCGCTGGTCTGAAGACGGAGGACTAGGCTGTGACACTTTAGCTGCCCGAGCTCGGGTGACAACACACGCCATGGGTTGTGTCTGGCACAGTTCGACCCACTCTTGCTCTTCCCTACTCACGTCGGCCGGCCTCTCGGCAACGACTAAGGGTAGAACCTCAGAAGCGGGCATTGCAAAGTCGTTGCCGAGAAGAAGGTCGACGCCCTCCACTGGCAGTTTCTCCACAATCCCGACATCCAATTCACGTGCCACACCATCCACCTCCAACTCCAACCGCACCAGCGGGTATGACCGAGTTGCATTAATACCCTGCACCACTACCACCCGAGCCGCGTTTATAGGGTAGCCAGTCAAGTTTTTCATCAGAGTCTGGGAAGCACCTGTATCACGCAAGACCTCTACTCCATGCTTGCGCCCCGCCCACATCACGCAACCCCGCCCTCTATGGTCGCAAAAAACATCCTGAGCAGGGTTCGAGCCTCCCAGGTGCTTCTGCATTGGCTGTGCCTCAGCCTCTGACGAACTGCCCCGGGCAAACTCAGATGACTTCGGAGACACACCAATGTTGCAGGCCAAAGACACAGCTGCTGTAGGTGATTTGCTAGGACAGACTCTTGCAAAGTGCCCCTTTTTATGACAATGATAACACTCCAACTCCCCTTTGGGCTTCCCTTGGTACTGGGAAGGGCCCGGCCCCTTCTTAAATAGGACGGTGCTAGTCTTGTGGTCAGTCTTGGTATCATGGCTCTTGTACTTGTTTGCATAAGGTATATCACTAACTCGGGGGGGTGGGGCATCACGCCCCTTGTTACCTGCCTCACTACGCTGGGCAGACCCGCACCCACGAATTAGTGATAGCCGGAGGTCAGCCATCTCAGCTGCCTCCTGTAGAGTTTTTGGGTTCTTTTCTTTAATAGTTAAAGTCATTTCTGCACCAGTACACTTATAAAACTGCTCGAGCAGAAACAGCTCAGTCAACTGTTCTGCCGTCTCAGCTTTCTCAGAACGTGTCCAGTTTTTAAGTGCATCTTTTAAGTCCCGGGCATGTTCAAGAAAGGTCGCCTCCCTAGTCTTTGTAACACCCCGAAACTTCAATCGATATGTTTCCGGTTGCAACTCGTATGCCCGTAGGACAGCTCTCTTCAATTCTGGGTAGTCAATGCAAGACTCTAAAGGCAGTGCATCATAAGCCTTCAGACCCTTACCCGTAAGTCTTGAGGAGACTAGAGCTGCCCACTTCTTTTCAGGCCAATTATGCTCCCTACACTTCTTCTCAAAACGATTAAAAAATTATGTGACTTCAGTTTCACTAAATACCGGCACCAATTTGACTAATTGGGCCAAGGACTGTTCTCTTACTTGGCCCTCATGGCCCATCCGAGTCCCTGTCGACTCTGCACGAGTCTTATCTAAATCTAATTTAGCACAATATTTCTCTGAGTCGTACCTAAGCTCAGCCTCATGCCTCCTGGTCTCATCCTCTTGTCTCCTAACCTCAATCTCATGCCTCCTAGTCTCATTCTCCTGCTTCCTAGCCTCAATCTCCTGCTTCCTAGCCTCAATCTTAGCAAGCTCAAGTCTAAATACCATATCTGGAGACAGGCAGGAAGAGGGAGCTGCCACTACTGAAGGAGGGGGGGGGCAAAAACTGGGGAACCACCATGTGCACCACCCGAGGGCACTCCAATCTGCCAATTCTCATCCCTCTGTGGGAGAGTGCTAACCTCCGGTAACTGAGTGGACGGCACTGTGGGAGTCGAGTGAGAGGGGATCTGGGGAGGAACCCCCCCAAACGCCCTCTCCTCCGAAACCCCATGTCGCCCACGCAACACCCAGGAAATCAGCTCCCCCTTGGACATCCCTACTACATTTGAAATGCCCAAAACCTTGGCTATCAGGTGCAAGCCACAAACATCCACCCCAGTCAGCCTCTCCTCCGTCACGTGGTACCACTTACTCACAAAAACTCTAGCATCCTCCTCACTGGTTACTAACGGCACACCTTCAAATGACATCTCTCGCTCATCGTCAGTGCTAATGCACGACATACTGAAGTCCACAAAAAATTTCTCGAGACAAAAGTGTTAAACTTCCTATGCAAGCACTAATTACTAAATTAACTGGAGTCTCTTAAATGCTTTACTAATTGCCATACAAAAAAAATATTCTTCAATATGCACGCTAAAATACAAACAAACAAATGTTGTACAACTCTGCAAATATTTATACTGTTCACAAAATCCTAAGCAAGGTCGCCATTTGTTACGAACTGGCACTCGGGTACACAAGGGCTCTCAATCAGGACTCGAATACGGCTCGCTGCCACAACGGAAACACACGATCCCAACCCCTGAGTACTGCCAGCCGAACAAAAAACACCAATACCCTCCAGAGTTCAATCTGCTATAACGGGGTATACAAGAACTCGGTACTAGTGTTCAACAACAGACTAATAAAGAGACAGGAAATCTCTAGTCTGGTCAACAACCAAACAAAGAAGTAAGAAACAACAACACCAAAGAATAGTGTTGGCCGAAGCCGAAGTAATCCACCCTTGACTAAGAACTTAAGAAGTCTTCCACCCTCTACTTCGGATCGGCACTATTACGTTACGTTAATTAATAGTCCTTAAGCATCGAGCAAGGAATCTTCTGAAAAAAGTTAGATGCTTCTCGGATGCTCGTAAGAAGTACGTATCGGATTTTGAACAGCAATTCAATAAGCAAAACACTGGCAATTAAATACTATTAAAGGTTTAAATTGGCATAAGAATAATTAAAAGAATATGCAATAGTAAATGGCAAACATTAAAAAGAAGTACTCCGCAAATGCAACGGCAATAGCCTACTCGGATTGTGCTCGTGGGCCACTAATCACTAAAGTAGCCAAGCTTGCAACACATGAAATCAATAGTGCATAAACAATATCATACATAAGGAAAGCTTCAATACTATTCTGTATCTACTAATCGAGTAAAGTCTAGCTGGGGTACTGTGGGCAAAAGGTAGCAGTGACTGAGCAAAAACGGCTCGTAGCCTAGCGAAGTCCTCACAACTGTTTAAAGTATTACGTTAAAACTAACAAGTGCACTTTGAGAAATCCAGATCCCTTGTATCTGGTTTTCTCCCGGCTCCTTGACAAAGTAAAAACAAACTGTAAATAAAATACAGGGTGGTTAGGCTCTTGCCCTCACGCACTGTAAATTATTAACTCAACACAGTCAGCCGCGAAGACAACCTAGGCTTCACTGAACCGAAACGAGTATGCAGGTTTATCGCTTAACCACTGCATCAAACAACAACTCTTAACACAGAAAAGCCTTACCCCAGTCTAGCATTACCTAGACCAGCAGAAAACAGGAATAATAATAATAACACACAGGGAAATGCATATACAAGTGCAACAAACATAAATCAATCCTATTCTAAGTTAACCCTTCCAAAATCGGCTATCTAATAGGCAAGTATCTAGTGAGAACTCAAGCGATAATACGTTGGCTGATTAGCTCTGCACCAACGGGACCATGGAAGTTAAACAGGCAGGGAAAAGAGGAGATAAGAATGTTAGGTAGTAGAGAAAGTTCACATTAGTCAGAAGAATATATATAGTTAGCAAGGGAAATGAGAAGTCGCTCTGCCTAATGAGTTCTGATGAAAAAATGGCTAGACTTCCCTTTTTATACCCGGCCCTCTAGTGAGCCCAACGTGAACTACTAAGGACCGCCCACTGACAACCATTACGTAATTTCTCTCTCTCTCCTCTGGGATAGACAAAGGCTCCCCTAGCACTGAGGGGAGGGGGGAAGGGGGGAGTGCTAGTGAGTTAGGCCCACCTCCCGCCTGGCGCACCCACTGACCCCCAACGGTTGCTGTTTCTCTTCCCATCATTACAAATAAGTTTTACACACAATACTTATAACTAATGATATAAAATAGAACTCGTTGACTCAGATGAAAACAAAATACATATTTATAATACTTATAGTACAACGGCTCACATGAACTAAGTTAGGAAACTCTACATAGACTACAGCCAAAGTTCCTGCCCTGACGATCCTAGCGAGAGTGGGGCATGACTAGGCGTTCTGTACAGCATGCTCACACTGGACATGCGTCACATCGGCTCAAACAGTGGGGTATGAACCGAGCAGGGGCTGGATCGCTGCATGCTGCTGCTCAGGCAGGTGCTCAAGCGCTTCCACAGCCACATGACTCGTGTCCCCCGCCCACTGCTCCGCCGAGACATGACAATCCCAACTTTTCACCACCTGCGCCTCACTGCCCCCCTCTCCTTCTCCACCTTGGCCGCTGCAGACCAACACAGGGACAGTAGGCTGCTCAGGTGGGGGCCTCACAAACTCCTTTAACAGGTTCACATGACATGCTTCCCCGTCCTCGTCGAGTTCAATAGCCCCGTTCCCACAACTCTCAAGACTAAGATCTTCTAGTTGTACCTGGGAACTACTCTGTCGCGGAGTGCCATCACACCCTACCATGTCACTAGGGGGGACAGGTTCTGGGGCCACTCCGGAGCTCAATTTTGGTGCAAGTACCGAGTCACCAAGGAGTGTCGCTGGGTCTAAACTCTCAACCCGACCACCAGCCTCGACTTTCTCCTTCCGACCCTTCCTCCGCTGGTCTGAAACTTGGGTACTAGGCTGTGACACCTGAGCGGACTGAGATCTCTCGAGCCCCTCTTGCCCCTCCCAACTCGTGTCGGCCGCCCTCTCGGCAACGACTAAGGGTGGAACCTCGGAAGTGAGAACCGCAAAGTCGTTACCGAGAAGGAGGTCGACCCCCTCAACTGGCAACTTCTCCACAACACCCACATCCAACTCTCGTGTCACACCGTCCACCTCAAGCTCCAATCTGACCAGCGGGTAAGACCGCGTAGCATTGATGCCTTGAACCACCACAACCCGAGCCGCGTTAATAGGCTTGCCAGTGAAATTCTTAACATGTGTCTGGGAAGCACCCGTATCATGCAGCAACTCAAGCCTATGCTCCACACCAGCCCACCTCACAGTGCTGTGCCCCCTATGACCACAAAAAGCATCTCGGACATGTGACGAGCCCTCCTGCTGCTTCTGCACCGTCTGTGACTTCGCAACCGACATATTACCCTGGGCAAATGCGGAAGACCTCAAAGACACACCGATGTTGCTCACTAGTGACACCACTGCTGTAGGCGGTGTGCTCGGACATGAGCGCGCAATATGCCCCTTCTCATGACACTTGAAACACTCCACTTAGCTCTTGGACTTCCTCTGAGGTGGGGAATGGCCCTGGCCTTTCTTGAACGGGAAGGGTTTCGACTTGGGATCATAATTGGCAACAGTACTCTTAAATGGATAATTAGTTGTGTCATTCATTCAGGGGGGGGTGGAGTGGTACACTCCTGGTTACCTGCCTCAGCTCTCTGTGCAGACCCGCACCCACGAATCAATGATACCCTAAGGTCAGCCAGCTCAGCCGCCTTCTGCAGAGTATTTGGTTGCTTTTCTTTCAGGTTAAGAGTCAAGTCACTGCCAGTACATTTAAAAAATTGCTCTAACAACACTAATTGCTTTGCTGCATCAAAAGTAGTTGCCTTCTCCGACCTCAACCAATTTTCAAATGCATCTGACAGCTCTCTAGCGTGTTCATGGAAAGTACTCTCCTTTCTTTTTGGAACCGCCCTAAACTTCAGCCTATAGGTCTCTGGCTGTAGCTCATACACCCTCAGGACAGCCTCTTTCAACAACTCATAATTCACACAGGAATCTAGGGGCAAAGCATCGTACGCCTTGAGTGCTTTCCCCGTCAATCGTGAAGAAACAAAGGCTGCCCACTTCTCCTCGGGCCATTGGTGCTCCCGGCACTTTTTCTCAAAACGGAAAAAGAATTCTGTAACTCCTAACTCATCAAACACTGGAACCAACTTTAGTAGATGCGACAGGGGCTGGTCATGGGCTCGACCACCCTGGACGACCCGGTTCCTCGTCACCTCTACACGAGTTTTCTCTAGGTCAACATCGGCACAATATCTTGCAGACTCAGCCTGCTACCTATACTTGAGCTCAGACTCATGCTTTTGCTGCTCGAGCTCAGCCCTCTGCTGCTCGAGCTCAGTCTGTTGCTTAAGTTTGGCGAGCTCGAGCTGAAGCAACATCTCGGGAGACAAACTTTGAATAGGGGGTGCTACTACCGGGGACCCACCCCGTGAGTCACCTAGAGGCATACCCAACCGCCAGCGGGCATCGGCCTGCGGGAACGTACCCGGCTCCGGAGCCCGAGGGGGCGCCATGATAGGAGTTGAGTGGAATGGGGGCTGGGACGAAGGTGCCCCAGCTCCCGCTCCACCCGAACCACCATGCACCCCACCCAGCACACAGGTAACCAGCTCACTTCTCGACAAACTGCTAGTACCAGAAAACCCTAAGACCGTGGCTATACACTGCAGTCCGTACCGGTCCAGCCCCGACACACGGTCCGCCGACACAGGCTTCTCCAAAAAAATCCGAGCATCCTCCTCATTGTTCACCACCCGAACGCCGTTTCACAACTCCACCTTCTCCACCCACTCGCCTGTCTCTCGCACTGTCCCCTCACTATGCTCAGACCCGTCAGTGACATGATGGAGTCAGCAAAAAACATTCTCAAGTCAAGACAAAAGTAGCCAAACTCTCGTGTAGCTTTATTCACCAAAATATATTCGAAGATGTTTTGAGTGCAATACTAGGTCACCAATAACTCCAACAAGTTCTATATATCCTGAAAACAATGTCCACTGCCAACAATGCGAGAAATAAATTAAACCCCAAATGGCAATAAGATTTCTCCAAAAAAAAAACTGCAATATTCAGTTCACTATATACTGGACTAAGGTCGCCATTTGTTACGACCGGCACTACGAAATAAACAAGGGCACTTAATAATGGACTAGATGATAGGCTATATCTGCAACAACGGTACGCTAATTCCAATCCCTCGAACTATTACGCCGGTGAACAAAACACTTAAACCCTCCAGAGTTAATCTAGTGGATAACGGGGTATCAATTAACTGGGTTTTAGTGCACTTCTAAAAAGGCTTTCCGGCGACGGCAAAGCCAACTCACAACAGGAGTACTTACATTACTAAAATGCTCTCAAGTAATAACAATGCTTAAATAAACTATCATAAGATTTAATAAAGGAGTATATGCTTACGTTAACTTTAGTGTGAGTCTGTACTCAACACTAAACTCTTCAATGCTCTATGAAAACACTGGAAGTCTAGTCCTACAGCAAACAGATATGGAATCTTCTGAAAACGTCTGATGCTCTAAGATGCTCGTCAATATAGAACAGAAATAATGCAGGGGCAGGACACCAAAGCGTGTATCTTAAATACACCAACAAGTAGGATACATATATATAACAAGGGAGTGCAACAACTCTGTGACAGCACTAATAATAACCACTCAAAAACAGTACTTCCTTAGCCAATGTAACAGCCAAACTGGGTTGTACACTATGCATCAACCCAGGCTAAAATAAGGCGTGAATAATTCCTAAAGCATACACAGTTAAAGTTAATAAACACAATGCTGTCTTTCTCACTAATAAAGTCTAGCAGTGGCATAAAAGGTACAAGGAACCTAGGCAGAGCGCAAGCATGCTCGTAGCCTACTGTCTCCCCTTGAACAGATTTCCCTTATGTTACGTTAAGTGACTTGGAGGCTCTCTTGGTAAGTCCAGATCTCAAGTATCTGGTCTTACCCTGGCACTCCAGAAAGGTCAACAAAATGAGGTAGCAAGCATACAGGTAAGAGTAGGCAAAAGCCCTTCACCTTTATACTGCTACACTCGCAAAGGAAAAATATGCACAAGGGTTACAGGCTACCTAGTTCCGTCGAAGTCGTACAGGCTCTGACTTGCCACATACATAACTCAGACAACGACTAAAGATACCCTGCACTGTCTAGCATTAAATAGTAGGAAAGAACAACTCAATAATTAGAAGCACCACAATACTATGATACCATGTGACTATGACTCAAATAATCCCTAAAGCTAGTGCAAAACATATATGGAGAACTGGTGCTGAAATACGACTGGCCGACTATGGAAGTCGTATGCAGAACCAGAAGGTATAAGTAATTGAATAAAGAGAAGAAGTATTGGAAAAGAAGAAGTTCAGAGAGAGAAACAGTAGTACAGGGGGTTAGATTGGGGACAGATTGCAAAGGACATGTAGGACCAAGCACGCTATGCCAAGCTCTGAAGGAGACACGCGGGCAGGAGCCCGCACCAGCTTACTAGGACAGCGGCCTCCAATCACAGACGACTACGTCATGAAGAGCAGGCGTCATATGACGCGTCAGGCCCGCCGGCCAATCAAGAGCGTGGGAACCTCCGCCCGAGCGAGCGAGTCACACGTACATACACACGCACATATTACCACCTCGCTGCTCGCTCTCTTTCTCCTTACAATTCACACTACATATCTTATACTCTATCAATGATATAAAATACTTCCAAGTGTCACAGACAAGAGTAAAGACCACCACTGATCTGTCTGTGACAACATGAACACTAAGAAAGAAAGAACATCGTTCTACGATTATTATAGGCCATTTCACTGCCCTGGCGAGCGCTAGCGAGTTACGAGTACATTCTGGCAAGCTGGCCAGCGTAACAGTGTGTATGATCGGCTACACAATACCTACAAACATTACCAGCAGAACCCTCTTGCCACATGACTCGTTGCCGCCGTTTGGGGGCTTCCGGGCTTGTAGGTGGAGCGGCCAAGGTTCTTGACCGCTCTCCCTATCACCTCCAACTAATTTTGTCATGTCCTTTTCTTTCTCCTCCTTTCTAGTTTTCGTTTTTCTCTCTTCCGCTTTCTCCTGGGGCTGCCATCAGAGGCCGGTCTCCCACCCTTGAACTTTTGTGGTCCCGTCCCTCCCTTCCCTTCCGGTTGACTTCCCTGTTTGCTTCCTTCCTTTCTCTTTAACTGCTTCGGAGGTTCTAGTTTCCTTAGGGCTTCGCCTTGGTGTCTCTGATCACTGCTGAGTTGGCAGAGTCCACCTGGCGACAGGTGCTGCCGGCCAGGGCTCGCAAGGCTCGTTGCTGGAGGATAGGCACTATAGGGTTGCTTTGGAGTTTCTGACTCTCTTCTCTCTTCCCAGTGAGTGTGTCAGGTGACTACGCCGGCCCCATTCTCCGTGGGACAAAGCTGCAGGACAAATGCCCGGGTTGTACAAGGTCCCTAGCTCAAAGCCGAGACCTGTCCCATCTCAATTGGCCGCATTCTGGGTTTCGTGGCCCTGCGGAGGTCTTTCTCCCTTTCGTTGCCAGGGGCACCTGGTAACCGCAGTATCTTCTTCCATGCTTTACCCCCTTTTCTCTTGCTATGGTGACGACTTATGCTTTTTTCCCTGTTCTTCCCTGTTTATGGCTTCTGCTTTAGTGGTTCCGGTGAGTGAGCCCCTTGTGGCATGCATCCTGCCACTTGGGGGTCTGTTGTCTGGCTGTCAGTCCGGTTCACCGCGGGAGCACGGTGAGTCGGGGATGGTTTTGGGTGCTCTCGACCGGCCCGCTGAAATATCCCTCGTTCGTCGCTCGTCCCTCTCGTCCATTACCGTTCCGGATCCTTCTACTACCCTTCCGTCTTCGTCACGTCTTTCTCCACCCTCCACTACCCAGGATTTCATCTCCTCTCCTGTAGTTATTTCTGCGTCTTCCTCTTCTCCCTCTTCTCCCTCTAGTCATGTCACCCTCGACCCTTTTCTGCCCTTCCTCCCTCGTTCTCTTTCCTCTTCTTCTCCAGTTTCGTCCTATTCTCGTCCTCGCTCCTCGGTCCTCCCTATGTCCTCTCTCTTTGCACCTCCTTCCTTTACTAAGTTTTTCTCCATCCCTGCTTCTGCGCCTCTAGCCGGTGATGACCTCCTCTTCCACCTGCGTCTCCTTCAACAGGTGGGAAAGGACGTCACCTTCCACTCCCGCCATGATGCCTCCCGTCTTGTTACCGTCCAAAACGAACTTCAGGCTACTGCTATGTCCTCTTTCGTCGATTGTTCTGGCACCCCCATCACGGCTCAAAAAGATCAACGACTCAACTCCTGTACAGGGACTGTCCTGATCCCCGCTTCCATCCGTCTCGGGGGTCGTCCATTCGCGGATTGCGCCGACCTCGTCAAGGACATCGTTGTCGCTCAAGACCACAAGGTGGTTAGTGTGGTATGCTACACTATCCCTCCTCGCGACCTTCGCCACCATCCCGCTAACATTGCCAAGATCTCTTTTGATGGAGTTTCCCATCCTGCCCATGTTATTGTCGGTGGTACTCGCCTCCCCGTGACTGCGTCTCTTCCCCGTCCACTCCAGTGTCGCAGCTGCTGGCGTTTCGGCCACCCGGCGAAGTTCTGCCATACAGCCGCTGAGAGCCCACTCTGCCCGCGCTGTGCGCAGTCCGGACATGCCGTTGGCAAATGTCAGTCAACGTCCCAGTTCTGCCTTAATTGCCGCGGGTCTCATTCGGCCGACTCTAAGATTTGCTCCGTTCATCTGTTCGAGTCTGAGGTTGCTGTCCTCAAAGCGAGACACGGCCTTACGCTCACCGCAGCCCACCAAGAGGCTCGTCGCTTGGGCTTCACCCCTCAGTCATTTTCCAAGACTCTGTCTCCTCCCTCCTCTTCTTCGCCTCCCTCTACCACGCCCCCCCCTTTTTCTGGTTCCTCGGTTCCTTCCACCGCCTCCGCTCCCTCCGTCCCCCCGGTCGCACCAGTTTCGTCATCTGCCTCCCTTCCTTCTACCGGTGCTTCTCCCGGATTTTCTCCTTCCTCCTCTTCTGTCTCCTCCGTTCGTCCTTCCGTCTCTTTCTTTTCTGTCCCTTTGTCTAACACTTTCTCTGTTCTCAGTCCTTCTCCTACTTCTGCCCCTTCATCTTGCTCTCTTCCTTGTTCCTCCTCTTCTAGTCTCCCTCAACGCTCTCACCGTTCCAAGCCTCCCCCCCGTTCTCCGTCATCTTCCTCTTCTAGTCGCCCCAAATCTCCTACTCGCTCTAAACTTCCCTTCTCCTCTACCAAACGGGCTCCTGTGCTCCGTTCTTCCTCGCCCGCTTCCTCTTTTAAACGTAAGGGTGGTCTCCGTGAATTGCGGAGCTCAAGTCCCTACGAGAAGAAGAAGAAGTCGCCTCCTTCTCCTTCTGTTTCCCTTTCTCCTCTCTCCGTCCAGTCTCCTCCTCCTCCCGTCACTGCATCCCTAGATTTCTCCTACGAAACCCTACCTAAGATTGATGAATTTATCCGTTCTTCCCACCCACCACCTTCAACTGTTCATGCCGAAGTTCATCCTACCCCCTCTTCTCTCCCCCCTACCCTTCTCCCGCCTTCCCCTGCCCCGTCCTCTTCCTCCACTCCCCCTTCTGGCCTTCCTCCGGGCCCTCCTCCTCTTCCTCCTCCTGACCCTCCCCCTCTTCCTTCTCCTGGCCTTACCCCCTCCTTCTCTTCCCACCCGCCGTCCGTCCTTCCTACCTCTTCCAGCCCTCCTCCTTCCTCTCCTCTTTCTCTGTTAGACCTCCCTATGCCCCCCGGTTTCCAGTCTTCCCCTTCAACGTCTTCTCCAATTCCTGCTATTATTTCCCATCGTTAGCCTCTCTTGGCTATATTTTCCACCCACGGTGTTAACTGTATTTTGTAAATATGTTGTATATAGTGTACGTCTTTTCTTCCCTCTTGTACGCGTCTTCTTTTTATTCTTTTTTGTCTTTTTAATGTCCATTTTACAATGGAACATTCGTAGTTTTGCAGCACATCATGTTGATCTTCGTTACCTTATCTCTAGGTTTAGCCCACTTGTTATTAGTTTACAAGAATCGCGTTTATCTAATGCCCCCTCCCCATTACCTTTTTACTCCTATATAAGTTCTCCCCAATCCCAGTATGCTACTTGCCTCCTCGTACATCATGATGTCCCAGTGTCTCCGTTAACTATCCGTACCTCTCTTAAATGCACGCTTGCCAGAGTGTTCCTTTCACGCTGGCTTACAGTAGTTTCCATATACCTTTCCCCTCGATCCCGATCGATGTTCCAGAATTAAACAGGATCCTTTCTCTATTACCTCCACCTTTCCTCCTTTTAGGGGATTTTAATTGCAGGCATTCCCTGTGGGGTGACTCTACCGTTAATACACGAGGTCGTTCCCTTGAGGCTCTGATTCGTACACACGATTTATTTCTTTTAAACACTGGTTCTTCTACGCATTTTGATAGCGGCACCCGTACCTTCTCATGTATTGACTTGTCTCTGTGTTCCCCTACACTATCCTTGGATTTTACTTGGAAGGTCTTTAATGATTACTGTGCGACTGACCACTTCCCGATTGTCCTCTCCCCTACGTCTTACTCCCCAGTGCCGCGCCCTCCCCGTTGGTGTTTCGATCGTGCCGACTGGTCATCTTTCGCTGATCTCGCCATTCCGCCTAATCCGACCCCTGCTTTCCCGGACCCTGATGCCATGCTTACCAGTTTCCTGATGTTTGTGCTCCATGCTGCCTATACTTGTATTCCACGCACCACTCGGAGTATGACTTCTAAGTGTGTACCGTGGTGGACTGCTCAGTGCACTTCGGCTTTACGCAATAAAAGAGCCAAGTGGAAGAGTTTCCGTCGGAAAAAAGGCTCTCCATATGAGCGGGATGCGTATACTCTTTTCAAACAGGCTAATGCCGTCTTCCGTCGTACAATCCGCTCTGCAAAAAAATCTAGCTGGATGTCGTATGCCTCTACTGTCAACGCAGATACACCTGTTCCGCAAGTCTGGGCTCGCATCAGGAAAATTGCAGGGAAACATGCGCCTATGCCGGCCCCAGTCCTCCATACCAACACTGGCATTGTGGGCGATCCGTCTCTGGTGGCCAATATGTTGGGACAACATTTCAGTGATGTTAGCACTGGCTCCCATCTCCCGCCCTCCTTCCAGATGCATAAACGCCATTCTGAACTTAAGCGACTTGACTTCGCCTTATCATCTGATCAGTTTTTCAATGCCCCCTTCTCCCGGGCTGAGCTTGAGTCTAGCCTGGGAGCCTGTAAGGATACATGTGAAGGCCCTGACGGTGTCCATTACTTGATGCTGAAGCACGTATCTCCACCTGCGCTTGGCTTTCTCTTATCCATCTACAACCGTCTGTGGTCCACAGGCTTTTTTCCGGCTGAGTGGAGACATGCCATCCTTCTCCCATTCCTTAAGCCGGGTAAGTCGGGCCATGCACCAGCAGATTACCGTCCCATTGCCCTGGTCAGTTGTGTAGGCAAATTATTAGAACGCATGGTTCACTCCCGCTTAATGTGGCTCCTGGAATCAAGAGGCATCCTGTCACCTTTTCAATATGGCTTTCGCAAGGGCCGTAGTACTTTGGACCCATTATTGAGATTGGCGACTTCTATCCGCGATGCCTTTTCGGACACTAAGTCGGTTTTAGCTGTATTCTTCGATCTTGAAAAAGCGTATGCTACTGCCTGGAAATACAACATCCTTCATACCCTTTTACGTTCTGGTGTGTCTGGCAACATGGCGGTATTCTTGAAGAACTTTCTCCGTGATCGTACTTTCCGAGTCAAGCTTCAGAATACATTCTCACGAACATACCCCCAACACGACGGTGTCCCACAGGGTTGTGTTCTTAGTACCATCCTTTTTATCCTAGCTATTAATGGTATTATTTCTTCTCTCCCTCTTGGTGTCCGTGCTTCTTTGTATGTGGACGACTTCGCTATTTACGCTGTGGGTTTGGATATCGCTGCCCTACAAAATCTCATTCAGAAGGCCATTGATGCAGCTGCGCAGTGGGCTACGGCCCATGGTTTTCGGTTTTCGCCCTCGAAATCTTGTGCCGTCATCTTCACAAAACGCCATACAGTCCCGCATCCTGTTCTTACGTTGTATAACCGCCCTCTGCCTTACAGGTCCTCAGCACCATTCTTAGGTCTCATTTTCGATACTCGGTTGACATGGTACCCGCACATTACTTCGTTACTGACCTCCACCACCCGACGGCTTCAACTCTTACAAACCCTTAGCCAATTGTCTTGGGGTGCGGACCGGACGACTCTTCTGCGCCTCCATACAACGCTTATTCTCTCCAAGATCGATTATGGCTGCCAGGTATATGCCTCCGCTGCACGTACAAACCTTAAGCGCCTAGACTCCCTTCACCATCACGGTCTGTGCTTGTCGCTAGGGGCTTTTCGCTCTACTCCGGTTATTAGCCTTTATGCTGAATCAGGTGTCCCACCGCTATCATCCAGGCGGGATAAACTGACCCTTCGATGTCATCTTCGCCTTCTGCAACACAGTTCGGCTGGTTTTCCTCCCACGGCTTCCGGCTTAGCCCCATCAGTGTCTGCTACTTCGTTCCCCGGTCGGGTCTCTGCTTTACTAGCCTCCTTTTCTTTTCCTATTCCATTGGTGCTACCCCTCCGACAGAGTTCCCCCCATGGCTACTCCCTCGCCCTACCGTTTGTACAGCTGCCCTCCCCCCCTCTAAGGCCTCTTCAACCCCACAGTTGCTTTATGCTCAGTTTGCGGAACATATGCTACGCCACTCTTCAGCCGTTCCAGTGTACACTGATGGTTCCAAGACCTCCGCCGATACAGGGTTTGCGGTTGTGTTCCCGGACCGGACCTTCCAACGTCACATCCAATCATGTGCTAGTGTCTTTACGGCTGAGTTATTTGCTATTTTATTTGCCCTACGTACTATTTTTTTTTCACACCTGCATACCTTTGTAATTTTTAGTGACTCCCTTAGTGCTCTTCAGAGTATTCAGTCTCTTCCCGCTGTTAACCCCTTAGTGCTGGAGATTCAAGAATGGTTGTTCCGCATCGCTACTAAATTGAAGTCCCTGTCTTTCTGTTGGGTCCCGAGTCATGTTGGAGTGCCTGGCAATGAGCGGGTTGATTTTTTCGCCCGCTCTGCTATTACCTCTCACCGACTCGTGCCACGACGTATTCCTGCATCTGATTACTTCCCGTGTGTTACTCAATTACTACGTCAGCGCTGGCAGGACGAATGGACCTCCATGAGGGTGTCTGATGTCAAACTGCGTTCTGTCAAACCTTCCGTCCTACCTTGGAAGTCTTCCTCTCATCTCATTCGTCGATGGGAGACCGCTCTAGCCCGTCTTCAGCTCGGCCACACCAGGCTCACGCATGGCATTTGATGTCCTGTGATGTCCCCACGCTCTGTCCTTGCTGCCATATTCCAGTGTCTGTCCAGCATCTCCTGATCGACTGTCCGCATTTCTCCAATGCCCGACGGCAGGCATTCCCCTTCATATCCTCCCTTAATCGCCCCCTTGTCTTAGCCGATATGCTTGGAGAGTCCCCCACTTTCTCCCTCCCACATCTTATGCGGTTTCTCCTCCATACCCGTCTCCTTCAGCTTCTTTAATTAGTGTTTCCTAGTCTTCTTCTCCTCTACTCCGTATAGCGCCCAGCCCCACAACACCTCCGATGTTTTTTTTTTCCACAAAGTTTCTTTTGGTGCCACATAGTCTTTTTAGGCTTGGTGCGAATCCCTATTTTAATAATAATAATTACCAGCAGAACGACATATTGCATTCCACGTTTTTTCCGGATACTAACGAAGGGCCCTCTACCATTCTCCTTTTCATTTCCATTTCCCCTTGCTACATTCCGAGTCATAATATCCAGTTTCTCTCTTCATTGCTGCTTTCCACTATAGTCATTCCATTTCCCTATGTCTCCCATTGTCTGCTATTCCTGACTCTACCTTCATCTAGGTTCACCCTTTATCCCCTTCTCCCTCCCAGTAGTCGTAAAATTGTAAATGCCAGCCAATGACAGGAGGGTAAACCTGCAGCACAGCAGTTATCAGTGAATATTTTTTTTTCCGGACATTTATGAAGGGCCCTCTACCATTCTCCTTCTCATCTCATTCCTGTAGTTATAACCCCCCCCCCCCTAAAACAATATATATATATATATATATATATATATATATATATATATATATATAAGTATGTATGTAAGTATAAACTCAGGCACATAACCCACTGCTGAGGGTGGCCGACACGAGACAGAACCCGATCAGAAACAACACTTAAAGTTCCTATTCTCAGGGTTCGGGACTATTTTCGCGTTCCCTCGCCAGTTGCTCTGTCTCGTCGAGTAGGAGAAATATACAAGGGAAGGTGGATTCCTAGTCCCCTGCTCCCTATATATATATATATATATATATACTATATATATATATATATATATATATATTACACGGATACATAAATACATAAATGATAAGTAAATAAAAACATACAAGTGAATACAAGTTGGTGTTCTGTAGTGTGTGTTGTATGGAGGTCCAGTATGCATGATCCCATAGCCAAGTATCTCTCTGGTTTGCTTCATCTAGTGCAACTGTTAAATAATCTTTGGGCACGCCTGCATAATGATCTAATGAACTATCTTTATCGAGAGGTCAAAGGAAGATTTTGCCATTGTTAGATCAGTGAGAACTGGGCCAACAAAACCACCTATATTGTGTGTGGATAAGTCGACTTGATTGAAGAGGTTTTATATTACCAGTAGATCATCAAATGATCTCTGGACTAGATGTTGATTCAGGTCTACCACGATCATAATGTGTTCGCAATTGTGTGCTTCCATAATCCTGTTTAGGTTTTCTGTTAGGTTTGGAGGGCGAACTATGCGCTGGTGTTTGAGCTTCTTGTTACTCATTACCTTGCTGGTTCTGTGTGGGTGAGGTTTATAAAATATCCATTGTGCATCCTATTAGTCTTATGGGAAACATACTATTCTAATACGGCAGAGGGAAACCGCGCTCTCTCTCTCTCTCTCTCTCTCTCTCTCTCTATCTCTCTCTCTCTCTCTCTCTCTCTCTCTCTCTCTCTCTCTCTCTCCAGTAGCGGTGATTTTGGACAGGCTGACCAGTGACAGTAGAAGATATCTGCAACGTAACATTTACCATTCAGCTTTTTTCCGGCCTTTCAAGAAGCACCGGAGTGACAAACCTGTACGGGAGTTTTACGTGTTCTGGCGGTGGTGACAGAGAGAGAGAGAGAGAGAGAGAGAGAGAGAGAACAGGCGGGTTAGTGTGACCTTTATAGAGAAAACATATAAGTGAAAATGCGAGCTTAAGGATGACAAAGTGCAGAGACACACACAAACACATACACATATATATATATATATATTTTTTTTTTAAGAGACAATGAACGGAGGAAGGAAAAACACAGATAAAACAAAAAGGTCCATGTGCCTAAAGGCATCCTCCATTCATAAAATGTTTGTAACAACTGGATTTAAACATTTGTAGATTGTAAGTTTGTGGAAAGCAATTCGAGGGAAGTGAATTCCAAAGAGTAGTAGTTCTAGAGATAAATGAATTTTGATAAGCAGAAGTTCTGCATTGTGGAGGAGAAAGTGTAAATTCATGGGCGCTCTCATCTGCCCTAGTTCTACGGGGAAAGATGTGGAGAGGCGGCACAATTGAAGCAAGTTCCTCGGAACAATTGCTGTGAAAATATCTGTAGAATAATGCAAGGGATGCAACGTTTCTTCGTAGGATAATGTAGGAAGGTCCTGTGTGATTGCAGGGTTATTGATTAATCTAATAGCTTTAATTTGAATTTTGTCCAACTGCCTCAATGCAACCCACTTCCACCCACAGAGGTGAACAGTAATCCATCTGAGAACGCACATGACTTTTATATATTACGGCCAACTGCTCGTCAGTGAAGAATTCTCGAACTCTGTACAGGCGTCCCATTTTTAGAGGCATTCTTAGCAATGCTTCTAACATAATTTGTCCAGCTCAAGTTAGTAGTTAAGGTTACACCGAGAATGTTCAATACTAGGGGAAGTGGGAATATTTACATCATTAACAAATATATGGGAGTCGGTGAGATTCTGTCGGTTAGAAAATTGAATGTACTTGGTGTACGGTGCATTAAAGGAAACTAGATTCTTTTGTCCCCATTCTTCATTCTAGAAAGGTCCTGGTTCAGAGAAATTGAAGTGCTATTTTTGAATTTATAAGATCGGGTTGGGTGAAAGAATTGGTAATGTGAAGGAACTGTGGAGTGTTGAGTCATCTGCGTAGGAATGTATTGGATTATGAGTGGTAGATATGAGATCATTGATATGAATGAGGAACAGAGTTGGGGCCAAAACTGATCCCTGGGGAACACCAGCATTTATTGAGTGAAATTGAGAATAAAGGCCATCTACCATTACACATATTTTTCTGTTATGAAGATAAGAAGAAATTAGTGGAACTAATGATGCAAGGCCGTAGTGTGACATCTTCGACAATAAGGATTGATGCCAGACTCTATCAAATGCCTTTGATATATCCAGTGCTATTGTCTGTGTTTCACCATGTTGGTCTGTAGCTTGGTTGATTTGATGAGTAAGAAGGCAAAGAATGTCTGCAGTTGATCGACATCGTCTATATATATATATATATATATATATATATATATATATATATATATATATATATATATGGAATATTTCTCCTTTCTCAGAAATCTCCATCTTAGGAGATTTCAACCTTCACCACCGCCAATGGCTCTCCTCTCACACTACTGATCCACCTGGTGAACAAGCCTACGTCTTTTCTATCATAAATGACCTAGAGCAGTTAGTTCAGCAACCCACCCGTATCCCGGATCGCATCGGAGATCGGCCCAACATCCTTGACGTGTTTCTAACTTCTAACGCTTCTTCTTATACTGTCGATCTTTTCTCTCCTTGGGGCTCCTCCGACCATAAACTTATCTCTGTCACCAGTCCTATCTCTCCAGTACGGCCACCAGATCCTCCTAGCCGGCGTCGCTTGTGGCACTTTGGCGCTGCCGACTGGGAGGCTCTCGGCAGTACTTCTTTGATTTCCCATGGAATGACTTCTGCTTCCGTGGCCGAGGACCCTAGGAGAGTGCTGAACGCATTATCGAGGTAATCCTATCGGGCATGAGAGCATACATTCAATTTTCTTTCTCTCAGTCTAATGCCAAAAAACCTTGGTTTTCTCACGCTTTCTCTACTGCTGTCCGCAATAAGGAGGAAGCATTCAAACAGTACCGACGCCTTAAAACTCAAGAATCTCATTCTTCCTGTTTCTGCCCGGAATCAAGCCAAATCTGTTCTTCGACTTGCCAAGCACTCTTTCATCAATAATAAATGCACTGAACTATCCAACTCGAGCTCTTCCCAAGCTTTCTGGCATCTAGCCAAAAGCCTCTCTAACAACTTTTCATCCTCGTCTTTCCCTCCCCTTTTCCACTCTGATGGCACAACCATCACTTCTTCCTCTGATAAAGCTAAACTCTTTGCTCAAACTGCTGCTAGAAACTCTACCTTGGATGATTCCGGTTCTATTCCTCCCTCTCCACCCCTCTCTCTCCTACTTATGCCTAATATCCTAATCTCTTCTATAGATGTACTTTCTACCCTCTCTGGGCTTAATACTAAGAAGGCATACGGTCCAGACGGTGTTCCTCCTGTTGTACTTAAACACTGTGCTTCAGTGCTGACCGCCTGCCTAGGCAAACTATTTTGTCTCTGTCTCTCCTCTAACTTCTTTTCTTCTTGCTGGAAGTTTGCTCTCATTCAACCTGTCCCAAAGAAGGGTGACTGCTCTCAACCCTCCAACTATCGTCCAATTGCTCTCATCTCTTGTATCACTAAAGTTTTTGAAACTATTCTTGCTTCCAAATTTCTTAAGCATTTCTCTTACTCATAATCTGCTCTCATATCGCCAGTATGGCTTCATTAAGGGTCGCTCTACTGCTGATCTTCTTTCATATCTTACTAACTCTTGGTCTTCCAACTTTCGGGACTTCGGTGAGACTTTTTCTGTTGCACTAGATATATCGAAGGCCTTCGATAGAGTCTGGCATAAATCTTTACTTTCCAAACTGCCCTCCTTCGGTTTCTGTCCCTCCATCTGTGCCTTTATCTCTAATTTCCTTTCCGACCGTTCCATAGCTGTGGTTGTGGACGGCCATCGCTCATTTCCTCATCCTATCAACTCCGGTGTTCCTCAGGGTTCTGTCCTATCTCCTATTCTCTTTCTAATTTTCAGTCACAGAGTGTGAGGTGAAGTTGAACGGTCAGGCTATGGAGATTGTCAGCTCTTTAAAGTATCTGGGCAGTGTGTCGAGTAAAGATGGGACTATGGATGAAGAATTGCGGGAGAGGGTACAACAGGGGAAGAGGGTTGTAGGAACGTTGAAAGCAGTAACAAGAAATAGAGTGGTTAGTATGGAAGTGAAGAAGTCCTTGCATGACAGTGTGGTAATCCCGACACTAACTGACGGAAGCGAAGCATGGATGTTCGGGAAGAGACTCGGACCAAGAGTGAGAGCGGTGGAAATGAGTTACTTGAGAAGTTCGTGCGGAGTTGCATGGAGGGATACAGACGAATGAGGAAGTAAGAAAGAGGTGTGGTGTGGAGGTAGATGTGCTGGAAAGTGTGAAAAGGAACAACTTGCGATGATTCGACCATATGGAACGTATGGAAAGCGAGAGATTAACTAAGAGGGTGTATGAGAGCGAGGTGGAAGGACAGAGAGGGAGAGGTGCACCGAGGGAGAGGTGCACCGAGGGATAGGTGGAAGAATGGAGTGAGGAAGTATATGAATGAAGGCAGTGCTGGTTGGGAGAAGGGGCGTCGACTGACTGGGGACAGAGGTGCATGGGGGCGGTTCGTTCGTGGCCACCCCTTTGGGGATCACGGCGTCAGGCAATAGATAGATAGATAGATAGATCTTCGCAACTGTACATCCAGTCCCATCCATTCATATGCAGACTACTCTACCTTACACCACTCAATTAGTTTTCCAGAACACCCAAGCCAGCAGTCCCTCAAAAGCAAACGTAATTAAGCCATAAAATACTTATCTTCTGATATAGCTACTATTTCCAATTGGGGTAAAAACCTTGTTACATTTAAGGCTTCCAAAACTCAATTTATCCATCTTACGACCCGTCAGGAACTTCCAGAGGACTATCCCTTATTCTTCAACAATACAAAAATCAAACCTTCATCTTCTTTAAATGTCCTCGGTGACTCATTTTCTTCTTCTCTCACTTGGAAAGACTATACTAAAAGTCTCGCTAAGGCAGTCTCCAAGAAGCTAGGTGTGCTCAACCGCCTCAAGGAGTTCTTTACCCCCGCGCATCTTCTCGCTCTGTACAGGGGCACAGTGCGTCCTTGTATTGAGTATTGTTCACATGTGTGGGAAGGATTCTCTCACACCGCACTCCTAGGCAAAGTAGAAAGGAAAGCCTTTCGTATCATTAACTCCCGTCCACTCACCAACTCTCTGCAATATCTCTCTCTCTTTGCCGCAATGTTGCATCTCTCTCGCTATTCTATCACTACTACAATAAACAGTGTTCCTCGGAGCTTTCACAGTGTCTACCACCTCCTCTATGTAGGGTACGTAGTACCCACCTTGCAACACAATCCCACCCCTACTCTGTGCAACTCTCCATCCCAAGAGTGAAATGCTATTCTCAGACTTTCCTCTATTCAACTGCTGAGCTTTGGAACTCTCTCCCAGAATAAGTCTTTCCCTCTTCCTATGAATTAAATTGCTTCAAACTCTGTGTGTCGAGGCATTTTAGCTTGAACGTCCCGTGATTTTGGCCCTGTCACTCTTTCAAATCTGTTGGAGGCACTCGCTGCAGGCAGTTATGCATTTTGTCTCCCTCATTGACATAGGAAAACAAAAATATCCATAAAGGGTTTGTGGTAGTCGAATGGGTAGCTGAAGTTACTCCTTTCAGTGATAAGAGCCTTTCTAAGTGCGTAGCATTATATAATGTTAGCAAGTAAATAACAGAAAGATTCCATGCCCTACTACTACTACTACAATTATTAATAGTATAGATAATAAACAACCTCCATTTCCACTAGAGTGTGTTAATTTTGAGAACACCAAACCAAACCAAACCCCAGGGATCCTCTCCCAATTTGGCCACAACAATTGGAATTAATCAGGAACCCTTCTGAGACTCTACAATGCACTTGCGTTGTACATAAACTTCACGCTGTGTCCCACTTCTATTAACACTATCTCATCCAACCTCTTGTGGGTGTTTTAGTTATGTGTAATTGTTATTGAATATCTTGCTTGATACTGCTATTTTCGAGCAATGTATTTTAGTGCATTCACTAGGCTAACAAAAACACCTCAACAGACTTCCTTGAAACTAAAAAATGCCCACACAGACTCTCAAGCAAATGGTGTACATTTTGTTATACACACATGTGCCAGTCGAAGGCTTTCTGTCATGTTATAGGCTAGCTATCGCTCACACAGACAGAAAATCGATATCTGAATGGGTTGAAGAGTCATATAATTTCCAAACTTTTTGGCATGGTTCTCATATATTTACAGTAATAATTATTTACTAAAATGGTTTATCATTACCTAGGCTTTTAAACATTATGAAAGTGAGCTTAGTTTGTGAACTATCTAATGAGATAAAGAACTTAAGTTAATCTACTTTGGAAGATGTGGGTTGTTGTCTACTGGTACGGTAGTGAATATAAGGTAGACGAAATAGTGTTTTCACTGTGTCTGTTGTATTTCAAACCGCTCCAAGCCAAATGAGAGTTTGCATTGTTTATAGAGTCAAATATAAAAGTAACATAGCGCGGGAACAATAACTGAAATGCACGCACAGCAGGCACACAGCCTGCAAAAATAAAACAATGCAACATGTTCTTTGACTCTTATGTCACTCCTAATGGGCCAGACTAGAATAATAAACATTAACGTGAAAGGCACCTTCAAGGTCTACACGATGCATCAATTTTGGAAGATATATTTGAAAAAAAGGATGGACACTAGGGGCAAAACATTTTGTCCACTAATCATAGAGCTAACTAGTTTTCTATATAGATATTTAATCTCAGAACATCGTTTTGAAATATGTATCTTCTTAGGTGGCTGAACCTTGGCAATTCATTTTTCTTTTTCTTTTTATAATCGTAGTTTAACCAGACCACTGAGCTACAACACGCAACTCATATAGGGCTGGCCAATTCATTTGTTGGAAGTGATATACCCCAAATTGTGCGAAGCTATGGGCATTCAAATTGTTATACGCAATCGTTCCCAGGTCTGCTTCTATAATGTAGCACCTATCAGAAATGTGCATGGTGGTCGTGTAAGACTTGCTCATCACGATTATGATGTGTAATTTGTAATTTCGTATATCAATTGAGAGTGAGAAAAAAAAAAAAAAAAAAAACACACAATTGTAATGCGTTAATGCTCCTCCGATACTGAGGCAATGTGAATGAAACTCCGAAATATATATCTACAGTGAATGGTCTATCGAACATGACTACCATTGATGTTGTTGTTGGTTTATAATCAAAAATATTGGTCCAGTTCATATACCATATTGGTGCCCCCAACTACTGGAGAGAAAGTTCTTATCATGATTTTTCTTCTCCTCAAGCTTTCTACTTTCCGGCGGCTTATTCAGTCATTGTTTGTTATCTTATTTCCTTTATATCACCTTGCCTCCGTAACCAAACAGGTAAGACCCGCTCTGCACGCTAATGAGTCTGAGAAGGGGAACCAACTTATTGAAGGTAAACACAACATTATCAAAAGAGGCTGTGAGATAGCAGCAGTCTTAATTCAAAGTCACATGAACGTTTATTTCCAGGAATTGTTCATCGAATCCTGTATTGACCATTTGCGATTTTCAGGCTATATAAAAGTTGGAGCTGTAAACATTTATTATTATATGAGATGCCGAATCCTCTAAACAGGGTGCAGAAATACCAACAAGATGAATCCACACGCAACACCAAGAGGCACTGGAGAGTGACTACGGCAACTAAGAAGAAGGAAAACACAAATTATTACTAAAATATTACACAATGAAGGATGCCAAGTATAAATAAAATACAATAACATATATAGAATTAAATATGATTAAACATTAGAATTAATGCTGTAAAAAAGCAGTAACTCAAGACCTATAAACGGAGATATGAGCTTAATTGACTAGCTCATATGGCAACTGATACCACAAGTCAACCATGGCCGGCACAACAGACCGTGAAACTGTATAGTAGAACAATTCACAGGCCCATGGCAAGAGCATTAAGATTGCTTGTGAATCTAGTTGCACGAGCCCGAACATAGGGCCCAGGCAGGACTCCATGTAAGGGAGTCTGAGGATTGTTAACAAGTTTAAATAAAAGACAAAGGGCACCAACTTTACGTTGATGATACAGATCATGAGACAAATGAAGTAAAATCAAACTGATAGCATTCAGGGATAACATTCAAGCAACTTGAGATGGCAGTCAGCTGCCGACAACCAGACAGGTGAGCAATACTCCAAGTGTGACAAAAGCATAAATTGTTTTGATAACTGTGGTGTCACAAGCAAATGTTTTGTAACACTTGTGAAGCAGACCAGTTTTCTGGGAAATGGAAGAGGAGAAAGAACGAATATGCTTTTCAAAAGTAAGTTTGGTATCCAGAGTAACTCCCAACAAATGCAGAGTATCCACATTTTCAATTTGCTTGCCAGAAACTTGTAGATAGGGATGGGGAGAATCCAAGTTACGAGATCTTCTGATGATAATGGAGTGTGTTTTAACACCTAACGAGCGGCCTAGGCGGTAATATATATGTACCTCCCAGCGGGGAGTTTTTACCCTAAATAGGGTTGTTTACGTGATCATTTCCATGCCTAAATAAGACCCAGAGCGTAAAACAAGTATCTATCCCTGAAAGGGCATAAACAGAGCTTTCCAATGACACCCCAACCATCCTTGTACGACCGTTAGTTTTCTTGCAACGATCGCGCAACACGAGTGCAAAAACCATGTAATTAGGTACTTTCCCTACATAATTCCATGTGTAGCGAGTGTGAGGGGGGAAGGGAGGGTGGTTTTCACTTCAGTTGGCCCACCACGGTGGTGTGCGTCGGTCATAGCCTTACTACGCTCCTCACACTGCTCAGCTCTCTCTCTCTGCAACATTACGTGCTGAAAATGGCACACGACATAAGTTGTGAACTGCCACTTACTCCAAATTTCTTTCACACGACATAAGTTGCGCGCCGCCAATAAAGGATTAATAGCATTAAGTTTCATACCCCAAATTTGACATCATGATGTAATTTTGGCTAAATTCCTATTTAGAGCAGTAGCAACCTCGTGATGATCAATTGGTGATGGAATTGACGCATATAAAGTAGTATCATCGGCATAGGAGATTAGTTTATTTTCAAGCTCCGAGCTCAGGTCAGCAGTACAACTAATATAAAGCAAAGGCCCAAGGACACTGCCTTGTGGAATGCCAGAAACCACAGGAAAATAATGGGAACAACACCCATCGATGACCACAGATTGATATCTATTTGTTAACAAATCTTCAAAGATCCTGAAAATATTGCCACCAATTCCGGTGAGTTGTAACTTATACAGAAGTGCTTTATGGTTGACTAAGTCAAAAGCAGAACTAAAGTCAATAGCCACGACCCGAGACTCATTCCCCTGGTCCAATAAAGACTGCAGGTCATGGGTGAGTGTCAGAAGCGCATCACATGTTGGGTCCCTTACGAAAACCAAACTGTGAGTTTGGTATCAAATTTTGACTATTACAATAAGAGGAAAGGCGTCTGGGCTAAAGCTGCTCAAAGAGCTTGAATAAGATAGGTGTAATGGAGATAGGGCGATAGTCATTAGGAGATGATGAGGCAGTATTTCCCTATTGAATAGGAGTGATACTAGCCTTACGCCAGCAAAAGGGAAAACTACACGATTCCAAAAGCAACCTGAACACCACAGCCAATTTAGGTGCAAAGACAACTGCAACCTTTTTAAAAAAGATAGGGAAAAACCCATCCGGGGCTGTGCCACCATAGGTATCAACGTCCAGCAAATACCTTTTCAGTTCAGCTGATTTGAATGCCATTGAATTGAGGTTGGGTCTAGGGAAACATGTCAATGGTAAAGACAATTCCTGATTACTCTGCTTATTAATACAAATATTAGAGATAATATTGACCTTCATTGATCGAAAACAAGAGATGGAGCCATCAGAATCACAAAGAGGAGGTATGGAGGAATCTATTCCAAATAAAGAGAACTTCAAAGCAGACCACCATGTATGAGGCTGTGGTAGCTCTTGCCAGAACATCCTGAAGATGGAAGTTATATTCCCTCTCAGCAGCAGCATAAACTCTCTGTGCATCTGCCCTTAAATCAACATAATTTTCCCAATGCAAGGGGGTTTCATTACGCATCCATAGGCAACCTGTTTGTCAACAAATACACGCTTGCAGTCATCATTAAACCATGCTTTATCCCTGATACAAGACTTAATTGTTTTTGATGGAACTATTTTGCGAAGGATACCAAGAATATTGTTGACAGTTGAAACAGGGTCATGGGATCTTAGTATGAGATTCCTCTCAATATTACAAACATCATTACAAACGTTGTCCCAGTTAACCCGGGATTTAAGGTAGACTTTACGCGAGAGAGTAATATCAGGAACAGAAAAATCAAGATTAATTTTACACATGATGGCATTGTGGTCAGAAGTACCAACAGGTAGAAGAACGGACGTTTCCACAACGTCAGGAATATCTGTCAGTATTAGATCAAGACAATTTCAAGAGATATGAGTAGGTCCTTGGATTAGCTGTTCACAACCAGATAAGTTTGCAAAATCCAAGGCAGCAAGACCATTTCTATTAGTTGGAGAGACCGATTTCAACCACTCTTGATGATGCGCATTGACATCATCAACAAAAATAAAGGATGATTTGACATCTACAGACTGTATTGAAGCCATGGCTGTTAGGAGGCTGTCATATATGTCACTGTAAACATCAGGATTTCTGCTCTGGCTAAAAATGTAATGACTACGATACTTGCTGGAAACTTTAACTAACTGCATCGCATGGCAACATGCAGTATATAAAACGGAGAGAACATATACATCTTATTTGGCGAGTTACTATGCAAACCGTGAAAACACAAATGTAACTTTAATATAGCGCTCTCAATAAAGTATCCTAGGTTATGTTTTGTAGTCTATAGCTCGAATTTTGTATACCTAACTCATTGATTATGCCCAGTGATTGGTTGGCTGTGTGTGTTGCTAAAAATTCGCTAAATATATTAAGATACATTCCTATATACCCAAGTTACCAAGAACATATTTTACATTGATAAGATAGTCCTTGAAAGAATATTTACACCTCAACGCGAGGCAGATAATTATCATGTCTTCAGTGCAGACTCGTGTTTCAAAAGCTATAACATAACGCCGGTCTTTTCTTGATCATAGTTGTTAGTATGCAAAGGAAACTGCTTTCAGAGTGCAGTGGGAGGGTATTTTAAGTCCATACATCTGAGGTTTAAGTTTTCTCTTGCATGAGAGAGAAAGAAGGTCAGATAATAACTTTCGCCATGCTCAGCTCTGAAAAGTTGCGAGCTCTATTTATGTCCATATCACCTGATGACGCTCGGTGATGAGTATGTGAGCGAGTTTGGGTGGGTACTGTCCTATGTCAAGTATAAAGTCGTGATACTATGTTGGAAGATAAGTATCTAATGAGCAGGATGGGTATATCATTTAGTAGATAATATCTGCTTACCTTAACCCTTCCTGCCCGGGCAGCATGTTATAACGACACCGCGGCAGATGGGCAGGAACCCGGGTGTCCTTACCTGGTCAGAAAGCTTGAAAGCCTATTCAGCTTGGTCTGAACGCCTTGCGTCCGACGCATGAGAGAGAAAGAAGGTCAGATAATAACTTTCGCCATGCTCAGCTCTGAAAAGTTGCGAGCTCTATTTATATCCATATCACCTGATGACGCTCGGTGATGAGTATGTGAGCGAGTGTGGGTGGGTACTGTCCTATGTCAAGTATAAAGTCGTGATACTATGTTGGAAGATAAGTATCTAATGAGCAGGATGGGTATATCATTTAGTAGATAATATCTGCTTACCTTAACCCTTCCTGCCCGGGCAACATGTTATAAGGACACCGCGGCAGATGGGCAGAAACCCGGGTGTCCTTACCTGGTCAGTAAGCTTGAAAGCCTATTCAGCTTGGTCTGAATGCCGTGCGTCCGACGCATGAGAGAGAAAGAAGGTCAGATAATAACTTTCGCCATGCTCAGCTCTGAAAAGTTGCAAGCTCTATTTATATCCATATCACCTGATGATGCTCGGTGATGAGTATGTGAGGGAGTGTGGGTGGGTACTGTCCTATGTCAAGTATAAAGTTGTGATACTATGTTGGAAGATAAGTATCTAATGAGCAGGATGGGTATATCATTCAGTAGATAATATCTGCTTACCTTAACCCTTCCTGCCCGGGCAGCATGTTATAAGGACACTGCGGCAGATGGGCAGGAACCCGGGTGTCCTTACCTGGTCAGTAAGCTTGAAAGCCTATTCAGCTTGGTCTGAACGCCGTGCGTCCGATGCATGTAAACAAAGCCGATCGTTGCATCACCGCACCTCCGAAAACAAGAAGGAGACGTCGGATCAATGTTATTGTTGTGACGTCAGACGAAATTAGTGTCTGAAAAACTTCGATATTGTCAACATCGCGGAAAAATTCGCTCCACAGAAATCGTCATCACAACTGAACCAGTTGACTTAGAGAGCTCTACTCAACGCCAGTCTACATATTGGAAACCGCACTACGTTTAGGGATGCGTGGGAAATTTCTAGCAGTTAAAATAACAAAAATACGGTAGCCTAGGCCTAGACGTTTTTCGGTCAGATCGCCAGGATACGACCTCCGTCCTTAGGAGAACCTGCCCGGGCCACGAGGGTTAACCCCTTGAGGATTATGAGGAATTTTAACAGTTGATTATGGCTATCATTAGACGATTTTATGCAATTTAGGTAAGGTAAATAATATCTCAATTAACTATTTACCTCCAACAAGCTCTTCCTAAGGTGTTTTTTTTGTTTTTTTTGTTTTTTTTTTTTTTTGTTTTGGTGAATAAAATCGCGTAATTATAGCTAGAACATACCGTCAAAAACAATAATCCTCAAAAGGTGAAAAACTTAAACAAAGGAGTACAAAGGAGTACAAAGGAAATCAAGCAACAACAGATCTAGTGACCCTTCTAGGCTGCTTGTCCTCCAAAACACTGAGGATCAAGTGTCCAAACAGTGGTTTAGAGTGGGTAAGGGAACATTGGAAAGGGAACTACTGCCCTGCCACTAACGTGGCAGGACTAGGAAGTTAGTAGGGGACATATGGGTTAGTAACTGAGGGGAGGATAAAATAAAGTTATTCATTTACAAACGCAGTCAGTCGCGGGTTTGATGCGAGATAATTGTCTAGGCGGAATTTAAATGAATCAACGATGCTGCAGTCTATAACGTCTCGGGGAAGCCCATTCCACAAGTTGACAACTCGATTGAAGAAGAAATTCTTAGATTTGTGTGAGTTAAAAGATTTACTCAATAATTTGCAACCGTTTCCCCGCGTGTAATTAGATTGGTCGATAGTGAAGTACTTACTACAGTTCATTATTTGTCGATGCCTTTGATGATTTTTAAAACACTTGAATTAAGTCACCTCTTAATCGGATCTTCGCTGGGTTAAAGGAAATAGATTAATTCTCTAAGACGCTCTTCGTATGGTTTGTTCTTTAGGCTAGGTATCATTTTGGTAACTCTAACGTTGAACTCGTTCTAGCTTGTTTATGTCTTTTTGGTAATAAGGGCACCAGCATTGAACGCAGTATTCCAGAAGGAGGGCGGACTAAGGAATTGTAAAGGGTTAGGATTACGTCTTTGGATTTATGCTCAAATGATCTGCCTATAAGCCAATTATTTTTTTGGGGTGCCTTCTTAACAACTTCTGAACATTGTTGAACTCGGTTTTAGGTTACTCGATATGTTACTCCCAGATCGGTTCTCGGTTTACATTCTTAAGCTGAGTGCCATTCATCGAATAGTTTGCTTTCCTCATTTAGGTATCCGATTTTGTAGTACTTTACATTTATCGCCATTGAAACTCATTTTGCCAAATTTGGGCCCAATGTGACAATTTATCTAGATTGTGTGCCTATCGTCACTTGATCTCTTGAGAGTACGCTATTTGCAATTTTTGTATCGTCAGCAAATTTTGAGATTGTACAGGTGAGACCCTCATCTATGTCTTTTTTTTTTTTTTTTTTTTTTTTTTTAAGAGACAATGAACGGAGGAAGGAAAAACACAGATAAAACAAAAAGGTCCATGTGCCTAAAGGCATCCTCCATTCATAAAATGTTTGTAACAACTGGATTTAAACATTTGTAGATTGTAAGTTTGTGGAAAGCAATCGAGGGAAGTGAATTCCAAAGAGGTAGTAAGCTCTGGGGGATAAATGAATTCTGATAAGCAAGAAGTTCTGCCATTGTAGAGGAGGAAGTGTAAATTCGTGGGCGCTCACAGCTGCCCTAGTTGTATGGGGAAAGATGTGGAGAGGCGGCACAATTGAAGCAAGTTCCTCGGAACCAATTGCTGTGAAAATATCTGTAGAATAATGCAAGGGATGCACGTTTCTTCGTATGGATAATGTAGGAAGGTCCTGTGTGATTTGCAGGGTTATTGATTAATCTAATAGCGTTATTTTGAATTTTGTCCAACTGCCTCAATGCAACCACTTCCACTTCCACCCACAGAGGTGAACCAGTAATCCATCTGAGAACGCACAGACTTTTATATATCACGGCCAACTGCTCGTCAGTGAAGAAATTCTCGAACTCTGTACAGGAGTCCCAGTTTTTTTAGAGGCATTCTTAGCAATGCTTCTAACATAATGTGTCCAGCTCAAGTTAGTCGTTAATGTTACACCGAGAAAGTCAATACTAAGGGAAGTGGGAGAATATACATCATTAAAAATATATATGGGAAGTCCAGTGAGATTCTGTCGGTTTAGAAAATTGAATGTACTTGGTTTTCTGTGCATTAACGGAAACTAGATTCTTTTGTCCCCATCCATTAATTCTAGAAAGGTCCTGGTTCAGAGAAATTGCAGTGTTTATTTTTGAATTTATAAGATCGGGTTGGGTGAAAGAATTGGTAAATGTGAAGGAACTGTGAGTGTTGAGTCATCTGCGTAGGAATGTATTGGATTATGAGTGTAGATATGAGATCATTGATTGAATGAGGAACAGAATTGGGGGCAAAACTGATCCCTGGGGAACACCAGCATTTATTGAGTGAAATTGAGAATAAAGGCCATCTACCATTACACGTATTTTTCTGTTATGAAGATAAGAAGAAATTAGTGGAACTAATGATGCAAGGCCGTAGTGTGACATCTTCGACAATAAGGATTGATGCCAGACTCTATCAAATGCCTTTGATATATCCAGTGCTATTGTATGTGTTTCACCATGTTGGTCTGTAGCTTGGTTGATTTGATGCGTAAGAAGGCATAGCATGTCTGCAGTTGATGTAAATTAGAAAGAGAATTGGTCCTAGTACCGATCCCTGGGGTACCCCGCTACTTACATTGGTCCATTTAGATGCCTTACCGTTTATGACTACTCTTTGCTTTCTGTCGCTGAGCCAATTTTCTATCCATTTCAACACACCGTCTTGTATTCCGTGCGCTTTTAGTTTTAGCAGTAAACGTTGTGGGGAACTTTGTCTAAAGTGCTTTTGAAAATCAAGGTATATAATATCTACAGCTTTACTCTCATCGTAGAGGTTGAGGATATCGTGGAAGAAGTCTAAGAGGTTTGTTAAACAGGAACGTTTTTTACGAAAGCCGTGTGGAGTATCTTTACCCCTAAAAGTCGGGGCGCAACTTAAGTCGTATTTTAATAAAGATGGACAATGTGGCGGCACTCGAGGAGGGTCGAGTGGCAATTTCAGCACGTAATGTTGCTGAGAGAGAGAGACAAGTGGTGGCAGGAGACTAGCGAGCGTATGACTGCTCCAGACCACCGCGGCGAACCTACTGACACGAATCTCAGCTCCCTCCTCCCTCTCTCACTCGCTAAACCTACTGAATTGTATGGGGAAAGTACCGAATTACATGCTTTTTGCCACTCGCGTGGCACGGTTTATTGCAAGAAAAAAATATCCATCATAAAAGGATCGTTATGGTGTCATTCGAAAGCTCTGTTTATGCCCTTTCAGGGATAGATACTTGTTTTACGTTCTGGGTCTTATTTAGGGCATGAAAATGATCACGTATACAGCCCTATTTTGGCTAAAAAACACCACGGCTGGGCGGTACGGTATAAATAAAACCGCCTAGGCCGCTCGTAAAGGGTTAAGTATGTGTTATTTTCCTCTAAGTGATTTACGAGTCTGTCTCTTATGACCGTTTCTGCATTTTTACATACAACTGAGGTTAAAGCTAATTGGACGATAGTTACTGGGGTAGGGATTTGCTGGCGTTTTTTGAATATCGGTTGTTACGTTGGCTATCTTCCAATGATCAGGCATAGTTCCAGACATGCAAGGATTTTATTGAATAGTAATGTCCAGGGGTTTGGAGAGCTCATCCTTAGCTTCTTTAGAACTCTAGGCGAGATTGTATCAGGTCCAGGGCGTTTTAATTTACCTTGAGTTTATCTAAAACAATTCAATACTTCTCTCTCTGTAACGGTGATATTGCTTAGAACATCTGAATTAATCAATCTGAATCGGCGATGGTGTAGCGATATCACTGAGGTCTTCTGTGGTACAAACTGATGCAAAGGAGGCATTGAGGGGCATTACTCATTTGTACTTGTCGTATCTTTGGTGTATTCTCCATTTTCATCGACGAACGGTCCAACAGTTTGAAGTAAAAACAACAAAAACTACTTTTTTCTTTCTGATATAACTATGAATTCTTTCGGGTTTGTTGTTTACTTTGATTCGCAATATGTAACTCTAGGGTCTTTTTACTTTGCTTAATTCACGTTTTGGCTTTGCGTCGTAGCTCTACAAATCACCCATTCATCACCCGTTCTTCGTCATTTGTGAGGATTTTAATCTATCATTAGCAATTTTTTTTAGCAAGCAGGCAGTTTGACAAATATCTTTATTCCACCATTTGGGCTTATTATATGGCCTGGACGCCGTATTTCGATGGCGTATGCAGTCTTGCACTGCTTTTTAGGTAGGTGGTTTTGAATAACTTCCAAAGATGTATTTATGTCGTTATGTTAATTATAAAGCTCCAGTCAGTTTCTTTAAACATAGCTCTAATTTTATGAAAGTTTGCTTTTTTGAAATTAGGGACTTTTTTCGATGCTACTATTTTTTGGTTCGTTACTAGTAAACTTTAAAGTGAAAGTTATCGTATGATGGTCGCTGTTACTGAATTTCATTCACCAACATTTCAAATTCTCTATTAATTCTTCTTTTGTTGCAAGTACAATTTCGAGAACGTTATTACCACGGGTCGGTGTTCGAATAAATTGATAAAGCGAACTCTCTTGCAAGTTCGTATACAAGTCATGTCGGAGTGTGAAGTAAGAGTATCGCCCCACTTGGTCACAGGTAAATTAAAGTCGCCAAAAATATTGGTATCTTGTGAGTTCTCTTACATCTGCAATTTGTTCATAAATTTCTCATTCAGTTTGCACTGATTGAGCTGGAGGTCTGTATATTAATGCAAGTATTAGTTTTGTACCGTATTATTCTTTATTAGCACAAAGATGTGTCGAACGTTCACAATTTGAGGTTTTGACAAGAGGGTCGGGTTAAGACTTTCTTTGATATCAAATAACAACGCCACCTCCATTTTTATTCATTCGGCTTTCTCAAACCATTACATAAACGGGAAGTGAATACTCTGCGCTAAAAAGTCTCTATCTACTGTATTGAGCCAAGATTCTGTTATACCAATCACTCATAATTTCAGTAAACACTAGTTCCTCTAAATCTGAAAATGTTATTGCGTATGCTACGAGCGTTTGCATAGAAAACCTTTAAAGTTGCGGTTTTAGAACTCACAGAACGTTCTTTAATCAAATTTTTGGTTCTGATCGGATCTACATTTACATTCATGGCTGACATAGGTCCTCCCGGTCGTTATGCCTGGGCGGTTTTGGAATTTGGGTCGTGTTGGTGGAGCTTTATCCAAATTCGCGGTTCTTGACAGATTAGCATTTAATTCCTTCGCAGGTTGCCGCCCTCGCTGTCTTCGGTCCTCCTTCCTGGTTGTCCTGTGCTGAGTCGATTTCTTCTCCGAAAATCCTTCACCGCATCGTTGAGAAGACGCCCAAAACGTGCTGCTCCCACCTGGTTCAGATGAACTCCATCGTCCGAAAACAAATAATCATCGTACTAGAAATTGTCCCAGGTGTCGACGAATCCCACGTTTTCCTTCCTGCAGAGGTTTGCTAGACAACGATTTGTGCTGGTGGCTATGTTGTAAAATCGGCTCTCTACACCAAGCCGGGGGACGATTCCTGAGACGATGATCCTTGATGACTTCTCCTTAAACGACTTGATCAGCTGCTGGTACTTTAACCCTTAATTAGCGGCTCACCACATAAGTCGAGTTAAATAAAGCTGGACTATGTGGCGGCGCTCGACATAACTCGAGTGGCAATTTCAGCACGTAATGTTGCTGAGAGAGAGAGACAAGTGGTGGCAGGAGAGTAGCGAGCGTATGACTGCTCCAGACCACCGCGGCGAACCTACTGACACGAATCTCACCTCCCTCCTACCTCTCTCACTCGCTATATAAGGAATTGTATGGGGAAAGTGCCTAATTACATGCTTTTTGCACTCGCGTTGCACGGTTATTGCAAGAAAACTAGCCATCATAAAAGGATCGTTATGGTGTAATTCGAAAGCTCTGTTTATGCCCTTTCAGGGATAGATACTTGTTTTACATTCTGGGTCTTATTTAGGCATGAAAATGATCACGTAAACAGCCCTATTTTGGCTAAAAACACCCCGCTGGGCGGTACATATAAATAAACCGCATAGGCCGCTCTTAAGGTGTTAAAAGCAAATCTTCCGACCGGGTTCACTGTACATCGAACAGAGAGAGAGAGAGAGCGGAATTTGTACTAAGAGAAGAATAGTTCGAACATTCTTGCGCTGGCAGACACTGAGTAAAATTTAAGTTTTCTGAAAGGATGCAGGAGAGAGTGGAAGGGGAGAGGGGGAACATGCGAAAAAAAGAAATAAACTATAATGATACATGCCTGTACAGTTGGCCACATTAATTCGTACTCCTTGTATTATATCATTTGGACATTGAAATAACATTATTTACATGGAATGTTGATCATAATATTATGAATTAACAATTGGATTACAAACTACAATCTTCGTAAATCATAATACATTTACTGACATGAAAATAATCAGAGTTTATACAAATGCATGATGATAAGTGTACAGTATACCGGTATACTGTGTAATAATACGCAATAAGTACATACAATTCATGTATTCACACATACAGTACTGTATACAAAATATATACTTACTGCATGCGTACCTACTGTAGAGATGTATTATAATGTATAGTATATCTATCAAAATTAGGCCAGTCATATTGATTTAACCTCTGTAACACAAAAAGAGCTGGAGCAAATGGTGTGTAATTTGCAACACTTATCTCCTAGTGGACTCTTCCGAAATGGTGAAAAGATTTGCTCGATTACTCATGTAATTTTATTGCTACAAAGGAAAGGTCGGTGATCAAGATTATTGGCCTAATGATAATGTATATACTATTATAACAATAAAGAGTGACAGGCAGGAAGTCAGATAAAATATAATACAAAGGAGTACAAAGGAAATCAAGCAAAAACAGATCTAGTGACCCTTCTAGGCTGCTTGTCCTCCAAAATACTGAGGATCAAGTGTCCAAACAGTGGTTTAGAGTGGGTAAGGGAATATTGGAAAGGGAACTACTGCCCTGGAACTAATGTCCGTGGCAGGACTAGGAAGTTAGTAGGGGACATAATTTATGGGTTAGTAACTGAGGGGAGGATAAAATAAAGTTATTAATTTACAAACGCAGTCAGTCGCGGGTTTGATGCGAGATATTTGTCTAGGCGGAATTTAAATGAATCAACGGTGCTGCAGTCTATAACGTCTCGGGGAAGCCCATTCCACAAGTTGACAACTCGATTGAAGAAGAAATTCTTAGATTCGTGTGAGTTAAAAGATTTACCAATAATTTTGCAACCGTTTCCCCGCGTGTAATTAGATTGGTCGATAGTGAAGTACTTACTACAGTTCATATTGTCGATGCCTTTGATGATTTTGAACACTTGAATTAAGTCACCTCTTAATCTGCGCTGGGTTAAAGGAAATAGATTTAATTCTCTAAGACGCTCTTCCTATGGTTTGTTCTTTAGGCTAGGTATCATTTTGGTAACTCTACGTTGAACTCGTTCTAGCTTGTTTATGTCTTTTTGGTAATAAGGGCACCAGCATTGAACGCAGTATTCAAGAACACAACGATATTTGGCTCCTATATGTATGGAGGAATTTCAGTTATGGGGAAACATTTTAAAGGATAATAATTTAATCGAGAAGGATGGGGAAGTGAGTTTTGACAGAAGGCAAGGAATAATAGAATCAAAATAAAATTATAACAGATATGTGCATTCATTAAAACAAAATAAAGGCATACCAACCATTGCACCACAAACAATGATTTAGATGATTATATACACAATGTTCAACCATTACAATTGCTAAAACAATGTTGCAATAAACAATAAACACAATAACATGCAATCAGGTAGAAGAGGAAGTTGAGAAGACCATAAAGAAAATATTCCATTATGAGGTGTGAGAATAAACAGATGAGAGAGTGCATATAACAGCCAGGAGAATAGTTGAAGTGCAATTTAAACGAGAGAGAGAGAGAGAGAGAGAGAGAGAGAGAGAGAGAGAGAGAGAGAGCTTTCACACACTTAAAACACAGCATACAAATAGCAAATTTGAGCATAACAGCGTTGGTTGACTTGTCCATTCATAATAATTTGGCGCCCGGGCGAACTAAAATGTTTGTGGACAGACTAAAAAAAAAAAAAAAAAAAAAAAAAGAACGTGCTGGAGTTGAACATTGCCATAAAACATACGTCAATACCAATCGACAAGGAAAACGATGAGCGTCGGGTACGGAGCGTGGAAGCAGTACACGATAACCCATGAACAAAGGAAAAGTAATGCTGAGAACAATGATAAAGAGAACAACAAAGATTAACGAGCTAGTGCAAATAAATGTTCCTGAAGAAAGTCTGGGAAGCAGAAATCGAAAGACATAAGTGTTAGCGGAACAGGGAGTGTATTACAAGGGGCAAGATGAGTAGGATCCTCTCACACAGCACCTCTAGACAAAATAGAAACCCAACATTCCGTCTTATTAATTCACGTCCACTCACCAATTATCTGCAGTATCTTTTCTTCGCCGCAATGTTGCATCTCTCACTATTCTACCGCTATTACAAAATCAGTGTTCCTCAGAGCTCTCTCAATGTATACCACCCCCTCTTTGTAGAGCACGCAGCACCTGTCTTGCAACATAATCCTATCCCTATTCTGAGCAACTCTCCAACCCAAGAGTGAAACGTTAGTCTCAATCTTTCTTCTATTCAACAGCTTTGCTCTGGAACTCTCTCCCAGAGTCAGTCTTTCCCTCTTCGTATGACTTAAATTGATTCTAACTCCGTGAGTCTAGGCATTTTGGCTCGAACGTTCCTTGATTTTGGCCCTGTCACTCTTTCAACTCTGGGGGAGGCACTCGCCACAGGCAGTTATGTCTGTACGCTACACATTCACACACGTTATTTTGTTATTTCTCGCGGGCGCGCACACACACACACCAGTAAAACGAACACTATTAAGCGAGTGTTACATAATAGCGGGGTTCACGTTTCACTGGCACCACTGCGGGTGAACCAGACCACGTACAGGGTCCGTTCTGGTGTCATTTTGAAGCTATTTTCGCCTAGTTTTCGGCAGAATACACTTCATTTAATGCAGATGCTTGATTTATCATTCAGGAGTGCCTGAATATGCCCTAAATAGCCCAAACATAGCTGCAGCCAAAGGGTTAAGCAGTGGATGGAAGCACTATAAATAGTTTAAATACTGTAAGTATTTAACAAAGTTAATTTAGTTGAAATAAGTAGCATAGTGAAGGCAAGTTGGAATGTACTTGCTAAATAAGAAACAGAGATACAAATAAACAAACAAAAGAAGCCCGTGAATGGAACAGGAACATGGATAATAGGCCTATACAGCGAAATGTATATGTAATTTATAATTCAGTCAAATCACAAAGCAAGATGGAATATTCAAGGGTAGAGTGATAGTGTGAGAAAGAGAGAGAGAGAAAGAGAGAGTAATGGCAAATGTATTTAACCCCTTCTGTACCGGTGATGTACTTGGCATTATAATCTGGCAATTATTAGACGATTTTGTTCAGCTTCGGAAGGACGTCTACCCATGAAAGGCTACAGACTATCTCAATTAATCCTTTTAGCTACCATGTATCCTTCCAAAGTTTCATAAAATCGTCTAAATGTAGCTGAACTAATAACAAAAGACATATCCGATACAGAAGGGAAGAGAACGGGGAAGTAATGGAAGGAGACTGAAAGTATACCAAATATATAAGGCACCTACCTTTTCTGTGTAGGCCTTGACTGAAGACGTCTTGAATACCGGTAATGAAATAATCCACACTCGCACAACAGTATGTACAGTTGTGAACACTAATAAGATTATACTCATTTGAATCTTTGACCCTTTAAAGCAAAGTTTTGTCTAAAATATAGCATTGTATTATCTAAATTGTCTTCGATGCTGATTCAAATGGGTGTATACTCATTAGTGCTAATGGCTGTACATAGATCAACACGATTTTGGGTATTTTCTTGACAAACCAGTAACTACTTTTGCTATATCATCATGTTCAGAAGATTTCATGTATACTGGCATCATAAATGTTATTACCTATATACTGTATACTGTATTATTATAATGTTATTACCTATATACTGTATACTGTATTATTATAATGTTATTACCTATATACTGTATACTGTATTATTATAATGTTATTACCTATATACTGTATACTGTATTATTATAATGTTATTACCTATATACTGTATACTGTATATCATGTTTATCTATATACTGTATACTGTATATCATGTTTATCTATATACTGTATACTGTATTATTATATTATTACCTTATACTGTATTATTATAATATAGAATGTTATTACCTATATACTGTATACTGTATTATTATAATGTTATTACCTATATACTGTATACTGTATTATTATAATATAGAATGTTATTACCTATATACTGTATACTGTATTATTAGAATGTTATTACCTATATACTGTATACTGTATTATTATAATGTTATTACCTATATACTATATACTGTATTATTATAATGTTATTACCTATATACTGTATACTGTATTATTATAATATAGAATGTTATTACCTATATACTGTATACTGTACTATATACTGTATTATTATAATGTTATTACCTATATACTATATACTGTATTATTATAATGTTATTACCTATATACTGTATACTGTATTATTATAATGTTATTACCTATACTATCTACTGTAATGTTATTACTATATACTGTACTGTATTATAATGTTATTACCTATATACTATATACTGTATTATTATAATGTTATTACCTATATACTGTATACTGTATTATTATAATGTTATTACCTATATACTGTATACTGTATTATTATAATAGATAACATATATTTCCTTGTTTATGCACAGGCATAATATTGTATCATTTTCAGATGTTTCTACAAATTTCACTTAATTATATATTATAAACAGGTTTTTCACTGCACTATTTGCTGTATACCACTCGATAAACACTCAATAAGTACATTTCTTGAGGGGTTCAGTAGTACAAGTAGAAGCACAGCGTATGTTCCTGTAAATAAAAAGAGAATAGGAATTAGTGAATACAGTAATAAAGTCATGTATGTATGTATGTATGTATGTATGTACAGTTTTAGACAGATGAAGTAGAGAGATAGTGTGTGGAAATGTGACTGGATAGGATGTTCTTACAGACTTGTTTATAGCTCTAAGGGAGGATGGGCGTATATGTTTCCTAATTTATGTATTGTTCTATCATTATTTTAGTGTCCTCCCTAGACCTCCATCAAACTTAAAAACACATTCATTAGATCCCCCTTCTAGATAAATTTTTAAATTTTTTTGGTAGAAAAATGTTCCGCAGTTCTTCCAAAATTACAGACTCACTATCATTCACCAGGACAAATATTGACACCTAAAGGTGTTAAGGATTTATGAAATTGGAGGAAATTTGTTAGAAGCAGTTAAGAGTACAAAGTGCAAAGGAAATCAAGCATTAACAGGTCTAGTGACCCTTCTAGGCTGCTTGTCCTCCAAAACACTGAGGATCAAGTGTCCAAACAGTGGTTTAGAGTGAGTAAGGGAACATTGGAAAGGGAACTAATGTCCGTGGCAGGATTAGGAAGTTAGTAGGGGACAGATGGGTTAGTAACTGAGGGGAGGATAAAATAGAGTTATTCATTTACAAATGCAGTCAGTCGCAGGTTTGATGCGAGATATTTGTCTAGGCGGAGTTTAAATGAATCAACGGTGCTGCAGTCTATAACGTCTCGTCTCGGGGAAGCCCATTCCACAAGTTGACAACTCGATTGAAGAAGAAATTCTTAGATACGTGGGAGTTAAAAGATTTACCAATAATTTTGCAACAGTTTCCCCGCGTGTAATTAGATTGGTCGATAGTGAAGTACTTACTACAGTTCATATTGTCGATGCCTTTGATGATTTTGAACACTTGAATTAAGTCCCCTCGTAATCTGCGCTGGGTTAAAGGAAATAGATTTAATTCTCTAAGACGCTCTTCGCTCTTCGTATGGTTTGTTCTTTAGGCTAGGTATCATTTTGGTAACTCTACGTTGAACTCGTTCTAGCTTGTTTATATCTTTTTGGTAATAAAGGCACCAGGATTGAATGTAGTATTCCAGAAAAGGGCGGACTAAGGAATTGTAAAGGGTTAGGATAACTTCTTTGGATTTATGCTCAAATGACCTGCCTATAAAGCCAATTATTTTGTTTGCCTTCTTAACAACTTCTGAACATTGTTGACTCGGTTTTAGGTTACACGATATTGCTACTCTCAGATCGGTTTCTCTGTTTACATTCTTAAGCTGAGTGCCATTCATCAAATAGTTTGCTTTCTCATTTAGGTATCCGATATGTAGTACTTTACATTTATCCGCATTGAAACTCATTTGCCAAATTTGGGCCCAACATGACAATTTATCTAGATTGTGTTGCATATCGTCAACTTGTTCTTTTGAGAGTACGCCATTTGCAATTTTTGTATCGTCAGCACATTTTGAGATTGTACAGGTGAGACCCTCATCTATGTCGTTGATGTAAATTAGAAAGAAAATTGGTCCTATTACCGATCCCTGGGGTACCCCACTACTTACATTGGTCCATTTAGATGCCTTACCGTTTATGACTACTCTTTGCTTTCTGTCGCTGAGCCAATTTTCTATCCATTTCAACACACCGTCTTGTATTCCACGCGCTTTTAGTTTTAGCAGTAAACGTTTGTGAGGAACTTTGTCAAAGGCCTTTTGAAAATCAAGGTATATAATATCTACAGCTTTACTCTCATCGTAGAGGTTGAGGATATCGTGGAAGACGTCTAAGAGGTTTGTTAAACAGGAATGTTTTTTTACGAAAGCCGTGTTGAGTATCTTTAAGTATGTTATTTTCCTCCAAGTGATTTACGAATCTGTCTCTTATGAGTGTTTCTAGCATTTTACATACAACTGAGGTTAAGCTAATTGGACGATAGTTACTGGGTAGGGATTTGCTGCCTTTTTTTGAATATCGATGTTACGTTGGCTAGCTTCCACTGATCAGGCATAGTTCCAGACTGCAGGGATTTATTGAATAGTAATGTCAGTGGTTTGGAGCGCTCATCCTTAGCTTCCTTTAGAACTCTAGGCGAGATTGTATCAGTTCCAGCCATTTTATTTACCTTGAGTTTATCCAAACAGTTCAATACTTCTCTCTCTGTAACGGTGATATTGCTTAGAACATCTGAATTATCGATCTGACTCGGCGATGGTGTAGGTATATCACTGAGGTCTTCTGTTGTAAAAACTGATGCAAAGAAGGTATTGAGGGCATTACTCATTTGTACTTCGTCTTTGGTGTATTCTCCATTTTCATCGAATAACGGTCCAACAGTGGAAGTAACTACTTTTTTCTTTCTGATATAACTATAGAATTCTTTCGGGTTTGTTTTACTTTGATTCGCAATATGTAACTCTAGGGTCTTTTTACTTTGCTTAATTCACTTTTTGGCTTTGCGTCGTAGCTCTACAAATTTCACCCGTTCTTCGTCATTTTGTGAGGATTTTAATCTATCATTAGCAATTTTTTTAGCAAGCAGACAGTTTGAAATATCTTTATTCCACCATTTGGGCTTATTATGGCCTGGACGCCGTATTTTCGTTGGTATGCAGTCTTGCACTGCTTTTAGGTAAGTGGTTTCGAATAACTTCCAAGATGTATTTATGTTGTTATTGTTAATTAAAAAGCTCCAGTCAGTTTCTTTAAACATAGCTCTAAGTTTATGAAAGTTTGCTTTCTTGAAATTAGGGACTTTTTTAATGCTACTATTTGATTCGTTACTAGTAAACTTTAAAGTGAAAGTTATCGTACGATGGTCGCTGTTACTGAATCACCAACATTCAAATTCTCTATTAATTCTTCTTTTGTTGCAAGTACAATGTCAAGAACTTTATTACCACAGGTCGGCGTTCGAACAAATTGATAAAGCGAACTCTCTTGCAAGTTCGTATACAAGTCATGTCCGGAGTGTGAAGTAAGAGTATCACCCCATTTGGTTACAGGCAAATTAAAGTCGCCAAAAATTACGGTATCTTGTGAGTTACTTACATCTGCAATTTGTTCGTAAATTTCTTGGTCAGTTTGCACTAATTGAGCTGGAGTTCTGTATATTAACACAAGTATTATTTTTGTACCTTTATTATTCTTTATTAGCACAAAAGATGTGTCGACGTCACAATTTGAGGTTTTGACAAGGGGGTACGGTTAAGACTTTCTTTGATATAAAGTAAAACGCCACCTCCATTTCTATTTATTCAGCTTTTCTCAACCATTACATAACCGGGAAGTGAATATTCTGCTAAAAAGTCTCTATCTTCTGTATTGAGCCAAGATATTCTGTTATGCCAATCACATCATAATTTTCTGTAAACACTAGCTCCTATAAGTCTGAACATTTATTGCGTATGCTACGAGCGTTTGCATAGAAAACCTTTAAATTTGTTATTTTAGAACTCACGGAACGCTCTTTAACCCTTAAAAAGCGGCTCACCACATAAGTCGAGTTAAATAAAGCTGGAATATGTGGCGGCGCTCGACATAACTCGAGTGGCAATTTCAGCACGTAATGTTGCTGAGAGAGAGAGACAAGTGGTGGCAGGAGAGTAGCGAGTGTATGACTGCTCCAGACCACCGCGGCGAACCTACTGACACGAATCTCACCACCCTCCTACCTCTCTCACTCGCTATATACGGAATTGTATCGGGAAAGTGGCTAATTACATGCTTTTTGCACTCGCGTTGCACGGTTATTGCAAGAAAACTAGCCATCATAAAAGGATCGTTATGGTGTCATTCGAAAGCTCTGTTTATGCCCTTTCAGGGATAGATACTTGTTTTACGTTCTGGGTCTTATTTAGGCATGAAAATGATCACGTAAACAGCCCTATTTTGGCTAAAAACACCCCGATGGGCGGTACATATAAATAAACCGCATAGGCCGCTAAAGAAGGGTTAATAATTGTGACGCATGTCCAGTGTGAGCATGCTGTACAGAACGCCTAGTCATGCCCCACTCTCGCTAGGATCGTCAGGGCAGGAACTTTGGCTGTAGTCTATGTAGAATTTTCCTAACTTAGTTCATGTGAGCCGTTGTACTATAAGTATTATGAATATGTATTTTGTTTTCATCTGAGTCAACGAGTTCTATTTTATATCATTAGTTATAAGTATTGTGTGTAAAACTTATTTGTAATGATGGGAACAGAAACAGCCACAGTTGGGGGTCAGTGGGTGCGCCAGGTGGGAGGTGGGCCTAACTCACTAGCACTCCCCCCTCCCCCCTCCCCTCAGTGCTAGGGGAGCCTTTGTCTATCCCAGAGGAGAGAGAGAAATTATGTAATGGTTGTCAGTGGGCGGTCCTTAGTAGTTCACGTTGGGCTCACTAGAGGGCCGGGTATAAAAAGGGAAGTCTAGCCATTTTATCATCAGATCTCATTAGGCAGAGCGACTTCTCATTTCCCTTGCTAACTATATATATTCTTCTGACTGATGGGAACTTTCTCTACTACCTTACATTCTTATCTCCTCTTTTCCCTGCCTGTTTAACTTCCATGGTCCCGTTGGTGCAGAGCTAGTCAGCCAACGCATTATCGCTTGAGTTCTCACGAGATACTTGCCTATTAGATAGCATATTTTGGAAGGGTTAACTTAGAATAAGATTGATTTATGTTTGTTGCACTTGTATATGCATTTCCCTGTGTGTTATTATTATTATTCCTGTTTTCTGCTAGTCTAGGTAATGCTAGACTGGGGTAAGGCTTTTCTGTGTTACGAGTTGTTGTTTGATGCAGTGGTTAAGCGATAAACCTGCATACTCGTTTCGGTTCAGTGAAGCCTAGGTTGTCTTCGCGGCTGACTGTGTTGAGTTAATAATGTACAGTGCGTGAGGGCAAGAGCCTAACCACCCTGTATTTTATTAACAGTTTGTTTTTACTTTGTCAAGGAGCCGGGAGAAAACCAGATACAAGGGATCTGGATTTCTCAAAGTGCACTTGTTAGTTTTAACGTAATACTTAAAACAGTTGTGAGGACTTCGCTAGGCTACGAGCCGTTTTTGCTCAGTCACTGCTACCTTTTGCCCACAGTACCCCAGCTAGACTTTACTCGATTAGTAGATACAGAATAGTATTGAAGCTTTCCTTATGTATGATATTGTTTATGCACTATTGATTTCATGTGTTGCACGCTTGGCTACTTTAGTGATTAGTGGCCCACGAGCACAATCCGAGTAGGCTATTGCCGTTGCATTTGCGGAGAACTTCTTTTTAATGTTTGCCATTTACTATTGCATATTCTTTTAATTATTCTTATGCCAATTTAAACCTTTAATAGTATTTAATTGCCAGTGTTTTTGCTTATTGAATTACTGTTCAAAATCCGATACGTACTTCTTACGAGCATCCGAGAAGCATCTAACTGTTTTCAGAAGATTCCTTGCTCGATGCTTAAGGACTATTAATTAACGTAACGTAATAGTGCCGATCCGAAGTAGAGGGTGGAGGACTTCTTAAGTTCTTAGTCAAGGGTGGATTACTTCGGCTTCGGCCAACACTATTCTTTGGTGTTGTTGTTTCTTACTTCTTTGTTTGATTGTTGACCAGACTAGAGAATTCCTGTCTCTTTATTAGTCTGTTGTTGAACACTAGTACCGAGTTCTTGTATACCCCGTTATAGCAGATTGAACTCTGGAGGGTATTGGTGTTTTTTGTTCGGCTGGCAGTACTCAGGGGTTGGGATCGTGTGTTTCCGTTGTGGCAGCGAGCCGTATTCGAGTCCTGATTGAGAGCCCTTGTGTACCCGAGTGCCAGTTCGTAACAAATGGCGACCTTGCTTAGGATTTTGTGAACAGTATAAATTTTTGCAGAGTTGTACAACATTTGTTTGTTTGTATTTTAGCGTGCATATTGAAGAATATTTTTTTTTGTATGGCAATTAGTAAAGCATTTAAGAGACTCCAGTTAATTTAGTAATTAGTGCTTGCATAGGAAGTTTAACACTTTTGTCTCGATAATTTTGTTGTGGACTTCAGTATGTCGTGCATTAGCACTGACGATGAGCGAGAGATGTCATTTGAAGGTGTGCCGTTAGTAACCAGTGAGGAGGATGCTAGAGTTTTTGTGAGTAAGCGGTACCACGTGACGGAGGAGAGGCTGACTGGGGTGGATGTTTGTGGCTTGCACCTGATAGCCAAGGTTTTGGGCATTTCCAATGTAGTAGGGACGTCCAAGGGGGAGCTGATTTCCTGGGTGTTGCGTGGGCGACATGGAGTTTCGGAGGAGAGGGCATTTGGGGGGGTTCCTCCCCAGATCCCCTCTCACTCGACTCCCACAGTGCCGTCCACTCAGTTACCGGAGGTTAGCACTCTCCCACAGAGGGATGATAATTGGCAGATTGGAGTGCCCTCGGGTGGTGCACATGGTGGTTCCCCAGTTTTTGCCCCCCCTCCTTCAGTAGTGGCATCTCCCTCTTCCTGTCTGTCTCCAGATATGGTATTTAGACTTGAGCTTGCTAAGATTGAGGCTAGGAAGCAGGAGAATGAGACTAGGAGGCATGAGATTGAGGTTAGGAGGCAAGAGGATGAGACCAGGAGGCATGAGGCTGAGCTTAGGTACGATTCAGAGAAATATTGTGCTAAATTAGATTTAGATAAGACTCGTGCAGAGTCGACAGGGACTCGGATGGGCCGTGAGGGCCAAGTAAGAGAACAGTCCTTAGCCCACTTAGTCAAATTAGTGCCGGTATTTAGTGAAACTGAAGTCACAGAATTTTTTAATCGTTTTGAGAAGAAGTGTAGGGAGCATAATTGGCCTGAAGAGAAGTGGGCAGCTCTAGTCTCCTCAAGACTTACGGGTAAGGGTCTGAAGGCTTATGATGCACTGCCTTTAGAGTCTTGCATTGACTACCCAGAATTGAAGAGAGCTGTCCTACGGGCATACGAGTTGCAAACCGGAAACATATCGATTGAAGTTTCGGGGTGTTACAAAGACTAGGGAGGCGACCTTTCTTGAACATGCCCGGGACTTAAAAGATGCACTTAAAAACTGGACACGTTCTGAGAAAGCTGAGACGGCAGAACAGTTGACGGAGCTGTTTCTGCTCGAGCAGTTTTATAAGTGTACTGGTGCAGAAATGACTTTAACTATTAAAGAAAAGAACCCAAAAACTCTACAGGAGGCAGCTGAGATGGCTGACCTCCGGCTATCACTAATTCGTGGGTGTGGGTCTGCCCAGCGTAGTGAGGCAGGTAATAAGGGGCGTGACGCCCCACCCCCCCGAGTTAGTGATATACCTTATGCAAACAAGTACAAGAGCCATGATACCAAGACTGACCACAAGACTAGCACCGTCCCATTTAAGAAGGGGCCGGGCCCTTCCCGGTACCAAGGGAAGCCCAAAGGGGAGTTGGAGTGTTATCATTGTCATAAAAAGGGGCACTTTGCAAGAGTCTGTCCTAGCAAACCACCTACAGCAGCTGTGTCTTTGGCCTGCAACATTGGTGTGTCTCCGAAGTCATCTGAGTTTGCCCGGGGCAGTTCATCAGAGGCTGAGGCACAGCCAATGCAGAAGCACCTGGGAGGCTCGAACCCTGCTCAGGATGTTTTTTGCGACCATAGAGGGCGGGGTTGCGTGATGTGGGCGGGGCGCAAGCATGGAGTAGAGGTCTTGCGTGATACAGGTGCTTCCCAGACTCTGATGAAAAACTTGACTGGCTACCCTATAAACGCGGCTCGGGTGGTAGTGGTGCAGGGTATTAATGCAACTCGGTCATACCCGCTGGTGCGGTTGGAGTTGGAGGTGGATGGTGTGGCACGTGAATTGGATGTCGGGATTGTGGAGAAACTGCCAGTGGAGGGCGTCGACCTTCTTCTCGGCAACGACTTTGCAATGCCCGCTTCTGAGGTTCTACCCTTAGTCGTTGCCGAGAGGCCGGCCGACGTGAGTAGGGAAGAGCAAGAGTGGGTCGAGCGGTGCCAGACACAACCGATGGCGTGTGTTGTCACCCGAGCTCGGGCAGCTAAAGTGTCACAGCCTAGTTCTCCGTCTTCAGACCAGCGGAGCAACGATCAACAGGAGGAGATTAAGCTGGAGTTGGTTTTAAGAGTTTTGACTCGGCGGCTCTCCTGGGTGATTCAGTATTAGCACCATTACTTAATTCTGGAGTAGCCCCTGGGCCTGTCATCGAGAGGGACGAGGCTGGGCATGACGAGTCTCCACGACAGCAACGTTATGTACATCGAGAGAGACAGAGGGAGCAGCCCAGTATCGGGGAAGGTCATGCATTGCTCCGGGAGCAGTTAGATCGCTTGGCACCCTCAGATATACGTCGGTTGCAACTAGAGGACCCTGAGCTCCAAACGTGTGCTAATGGAGCTGTAGAGCTCGACGAGGACGGCGATGCACAGCCAGGAGATTTTTTTTATTTAGAAGGCATCCTCTATAGGCGTTTTCAAGACCCTAAACGTAGTTGGCAAAAGGGGTCCGGAGTAGTGGACCAGTTGGTGGTGCCACGGGAGTGCAGGGATAGCCTACTGAGGCTGACGCATGACACACCACTGGCAGGACATCTAGGGGTGAGAAAAACGGGGGCGGCTTTGGGGAAATTGTTTTGGTGGCCTGGGATGAAGTCTCATGTGCAGTCATGGATAAACTCATGTGATATTTGTCAACGTGTCGGGAAACCGAACCAAGTTATTCCTAAGGCTCCGTTACACCCTATTCCTGTGATTGGGCCACCCTTTAGTAAAATTATTGTTGACATGGTTGGTCCACTCCCTCCCACTAAGGCTGGAAATAAATTTTTGTTAACCATAATGGATGTTGCCACTAGATACCCCGATGCATACCCTATGAAAAATGGAATGGCTAAGACGGTAGTCAGTAACTTGTTGTGGTACTTCTCAAGGTACGGGTACCCGGAGGAGATTCAGTCTGATCAGGGATCTAATTTCACGTCCAACATGTTCAAGCAAACAATGCAACAGCATGGGATACGAGCAGTAGTATCGTCAGCGTATCACCCTGAGAGTCAAGGGGTGCTTGAGCGGTGGCATGCTACACTTAAAAGCATGCTCAGGTGTTATTGTGCTGACAACGGTATGGATTGGGATCTTGGATTGCCTTATGTGCTGTTTGCTGCTCGGGAGGTACCTGGTGAGAGCCTGGGATTTAGTCCAAACGAGCTGATTTTTGGACACCGTGTCAGGGGCCCCCTAAACATGCTAAAAGAAATTTGGGAGGGGACTGTGCAGCCTTGCCCATTATTAAAGTATGTGCTTGAAAGCCGTGAGCGCATGCTTAAGAGTCTGGAGAAGGCAGGTAGAAATTTGACAGAATCACAAGCTTTGATGAAGGACAGGTATGATCGCAAAGTGAGGCTCCGGAAGTTCACTGTAGGACAAGAGGTATTAATTTTGTTGCCTTTGGTTGGTAACCCCCTCTCTGCGAAGTACACTGGACCTTATAAAATTGTAGAACAAATTTCAGACTTAGATTACCTTGTTGCCACTCCAGACAGGAGGAAAAAGAACCAGTTATGTCACGTGAACCTTATTAAAGAGTATGTGAGGCGCCCCTCTGAGCCTCTCACTGTCCCTGTGTTGGCTTGTTGCGGCTGTGGTGGAGAAGGAGAGGGGGACAGTCAAGCTTCAGAGGAGGATAGCTGGGATCAACATGTTTCAGCGGATCAGTGGGCGGGGAACTCGAGCCTAAGGGCTGACGAGGCTATAGCTCATTTGCCTGAGCCGCAGTTTGATGCTATCCGTCAGTTGTTCGGTTCATACCCCACTGCATTTGCTGAACACCCAGGCCTCACTACTCAGGCTATGCATGATGTTGACATGGGGGACCATCTACCCTTTAAGTCAATCCCGTACCGTGTGCCCCCCATAAAACTACCAGCTCTGAGGGATGACTTGGAGTATATGCTCGGTAGAGGGTTGATAGAGAAAGGCACAATTAAGTGGACTTCCCCCTGCAAAACACTGCAAAACCTCAGGATCCTCTAATTGCAACTTTCGAATGTCTGTGGGAGCCAACATGTCTAACTGCTTGGTCAACAACTCATGCCCTCCCACAACATCCAACTTAGACATCCGGTTTTCTCGCTGCAGGTAACGGTGCTGTCTCTGAGTCTCTGCCTCCTCCACTACCTTATCAACTGTCTTAGGCACTGGAGTTACAACAGACTCGGTCAAAGGTCCTGCTATTGGGTCTTTTGGGAGAGCCACTGGTTCTAAACTCTTCAAACTTTTCCCAGCCTTCCGCTTCTCCTTAATTCCCTTCCTCCGCTGTTCTGTGGCCTGGGAAATAGGCTGTGATACCTTAAATGCTTGGGAACGAGTTACCACACATGCCATCTGTTGGTGTTGACAACTCACTACCCACTCTTGTTCCTCCCTACTCACGTCGGCCGGCCTCTCGGCAACGACTAAGGGTGGAACGTCTAAAGTAGGCACCGCAAAGTCGTTGCCGAGAAGAAGGTCGACGCCCTCCACTGGCAATTTCTCAACGATCCCAACATCTAAGTCCTTAATCACACCATCAACTTCCAGCTCCACACGAACCAACGGGTATGACCTGGTCGCATTAATACCCTGAACAACAACCACCCGTGCCGCATTAATGGGTCGCCCCGTGAAATTCTTCAAAAGTGTCTGTGAAGCTCCAGTATCACGCAAAACTTCCACCTTATGCTGGCAACCCGCCCAACTTACCCTACCGGTCCCTCTATGGGCGCAAAAGACATCACGGACAGGGGACGAGCCTTCCTGAGTCTTATACATAGCCTGTGACCCTGCCGCTGGCAAACTACCCTGGGTAAATCCAGACGACATTTCAGCCACACCTATGCTGCGCACCAAAGACACGGCTGCAGCTGGCGGCTTACTAGGACAAGATTGTGCATAATGCCCCTTCTTTCTACAATGAAAACATTCCACTTCCCCTATCGGTCTCTTCTGATAAGGGGCGGAGTTCTGACCATTCTGTAATGGGACGGCTGTAGTCTTTGGTTCAGTCCTGGTATCTTGGCTTTTAAACTGAGGTTTATATCTATAGTGATTGTCCTGAGCTCGAGGGTTTGGAGTATCGCGCCCCTTGGGAACTGCATCAACATGCTTTACAGTTTCACATCCCCTGATTAGCGACAACCTGAGGTCAGCCATCTCAGCTGCCTCTTGAAGAGTTCTTGGGTTCTTTTCTTTAATAGTTAAAGTCATTTCTGCACCAGTACACTTATAGAACTGCTCGAGCAGAAACAGCTCAGTCAACTGTTCTGCCGTCTCAGCTTTCTCAGAACGTGTCCAGTTTTTAAGTGCATCTTTTAAGTCCCGGGCATGTTCAAGAAAGGTCGCCTCCCTAGTCTTTGTAACACCCCGAAACTTCAATCGATATGTTTCCGGTTGCAACTCGTATGCCCGTAGGACAGCTCTCTTCAATTCTGGGTAGTCAATGCAAGACTCTAAAGGCAGTGCATCATAAGCCTTCAGACCCTTACCCGTAAGTCTTGAGGAGACTAGAGCTGCCCACTTCTCTTCAGGCCAATTATGCTCCCTACACTTCTTCTCAAAACGATTAAAAAATTCTGTGACTTCAGTTTCACTAAATACCGGCACCAATTTGACTAATTGGGCCAAGGACTGTTCTCTTACTTGGCCCTCACGGCCCATCCGAGTCCCTGTCGACTCTGCACGAGTCTTATCTAAATCCAATTTAGCACAATATTTCTCCGAGTCGTACCTAAGCTCAGCCTCATGCCTCCTAACCTCAATCTCATGCCTCCTCGTCTCATCCTCCTGCCTCCTCGTCTCATCCTCCTGCCTCCTAGTCTCATTCTACTGCTTCCTAGCCTCAATCTTAGCAAGCTCAAGTCTAAATACCATATCTGGAGACAGGCAGGAAGAGGGAGATGCCACTACTGAAGGAGGGGGGGCAAAAACTGGGGAACCACCACGTGCACCACCCGAGGGCACTCCAATCTGCCAATTCTCATCCCTCTGTGGGAGAGTGCTAACCTCCGGTAACTGAGTGGACGGCACTGTGGGAGTCGAGTGAGAGGGGATCTGGGGAGGAACCCCCCCAAACGCCCTCTCCTTCGAAACCCCATGTCGCCCACGCAACACCCAGGAAATCAGCTCCCCCTTGGACATCCCTGCTACATTGGAAATGCCCAAAACCTTGGCTATCAGGTGCAAGCCACAAACATCCACCCCAGTCAGCCTCTCCTCCGTCACGTGGTACCGCTTACTCACAAAAACTCTAGCATCCTCCTCACTGGTTACTAACGGCACACCTTCAAATGACATCTCTCGCTCATCGTCAGTGCTAATGCACGACATACTGAAGTCCACAACAAAATTATCGAGACAAAAGTGTTAAACTTCCTATGCAAGCACTAATTACTAAATTAACTGGAGTCTCTTAAATGCTTTACTAATTGCCATACAAAAAAAATATTCTTCAATATGCACGCTAAAATACAAACAAACCAATGTTGTACAACTCTGCAAAAATTTATGCTGTTCACAAAATCCTAAGCAAGGTCGCCATTTGTTACGAACTGGCACTCGGGTACACAAGGGCTCTCAATCAGGACTCGAATACGGCTCGCTGCCACAACGGAAACACACGATCCCAACCCCTGAGTACTGCCAGCCGAACAAAAAACACCAATACCCTCCAGAGTTCAATCTGCTATAACGGGGTATACAAGAACTCGGTACTAGTGTTCAACAACAGACTAATAAAGAGACAGGAATTATCTAGTCTGGTCAACAATCAAACAATGAAGTAAGAAACAACAACACCAAAGAATAGTGTTGGCCGAAGCCGAAGTAATCCACCCTTGACTATGAACTTAAGAAGTCCTCCACCCTCTACTTCGGATCGGCACTATTACGTTACGTTAATTAATAGTCCTTAAGCATCGAGCAAGGAATCTTCTGAAAAAAGTTAGATGCTTCTCGGATGCTCGTAAGAAGTACGTATCGGATTTTGAACAGTAATTCAATAAGCAAAACACTGGCAATTAAATACTATTAAAGGTTTAAATTGGCATAAGAATAATTAAAAGAATATGCAATAGTAAATGGCAAACATTAAAAAGAAGTACTCCGCAAATGCAACGGCAATAGCCTACTCGGATTGTGCTCGTGGGCCACTAATCACTAAAGTAGCCAAGCTTGCAACACATGAAATCAATAGTGCATAAACAATATCATACATAAGGAAAGCTTCAATACTATTCTGTATCTACTAATCGAGTAAAGTCTAGCTGGGGTACTGTGGGCAAAAGGTAGCAGTGACTGAGCAAAAACGGCTTGTAGCCTAGCGAAGTCCTCACGACTGTTTAAAGTATTACGTTAAAACTAACAAGTGCACTTTGAGAAATCCAGATCCCTTGTATCTGGTTTTCTCCCGGCTCCTTGACAAAGTAAAAACAAACTGTTAATAAAATACAGGGTGGTTAGGCTCTTGCCCTCACGCACTGTAAATTATTAACTCAACACAGTCAGCCGCGAAGCCAACCTAGGCTTCACTGAACCGAAACGAGTATGCAGGTTTATCGCTTAACCACTGCATCAAACAACAACTCGTAACACAGAAAAGCCTTACCCCAGTCTAGCATTACCTAGACTAGCAGAAAACAGGAATAATAATAATAACACACAGGGAAATGCATATACAAGTGCAACAAACATAAATCAATCCTATTCTAAGTCAACCCTTCCAAAATAGGCTATCTAATAGGCAAGTATCTCGTGAGAACTCAAGCGATAATATGTTGGCTGACTAGCTCTGCACCAACGGGACCGTGGAAGTTAAACAGGGAGGGAAAAGAGGAGATAAGAATGTAAGGTAGTAGAGAAAGTTCCCATCAGTCAGAAGAATATATATAGTTAGCAAGGGAAATGAGAAGTCGCTCTGCCTAATGAGTTCTGATGAAAAAATGGCTAGACTTCCCTTTTTATACCCGGCCCTCTAGTGAGCCTAACGTGAACTACTAAGGACCGCCCACTGACAACCATTACGTAATTTCTCTCTCTCCTCTGGGATAGACAAAGGCTCCCCTAGCACTGAGGGAGGGAGGAATGGGAGTGAGTTAGGCCCACCTCCCGCCTGGCGCACCCACTGACCCCCAACTATGGCTGTTTCTCTTCCCATCATTACAAATAAGTTTTACACACAATACTTATAACTAATGATATAAAATAGAACTCGTTGACTCAGATGAAAACAAAATACATATTCATAATACTTATAGTACAACGGCTCACATGAACTAAGTTAGGAAACTCTACATAGACTACAGCCAAAGTTCCTGCCCTGACGATCCTAGTGAGAGTGGGGCATGACTAGGCGTTCTGTACAGCATGCTCACACGTGGACATGCGTCACACTTGTCCTCCAAAACACTGAGGATCAAGTGCCCAAACAGTGGTTTAGAGGGGGTAAGGGAACATTGGAAAGGGAATTACTGCCCTGGAACTAATGTCCGTGGCAGGATTAGGAAGTTAGTAGGGGACAGATGGGTTAGTAACTGAGGGGGGGATAAAATAAAGTTATTCATTTACAAACGCAGTCAGTCGCAGGTTTGATGCGAGATATTTGTCTAGGCGGAGTTTAAATGAATCAACGGTGATGCAGTCTATAACGTTTCGGGGAAGCCCATTCCACAAGTTGACAACTCGATTGAAGAAGAAATTCTTAGATTCGTGTGAGTTAAAAGATTTACCAATAATTTTGAAACCGTTTCCCCGCGTGTAATTAGATTGGTCGATAGTGAAGTACTTACTACAGTCCATATTGTCGATGCCTTCGATGATTTTGAACACTTGAATTAAGTCGCCTCTTAATCTGCGCTGGGTTAAAGGAAATAGATTTAATTTTCTAAGACGCTCTTCGTATGGTTTGTTCTTTAGGCTAGGTATCATTTTGGTAACTCTATGTTGAACTCGTTCTAGCTTGTTTATATCTTTTTGGTAATAAGGGCACCAGGATTGAACGCAGTATTCCAGAAGAGGGCGGACTAAGGAATTGTAAAGGGTTAGGATAACTTCTTTGGATTTATGCTCAAATGACCTGCCTATAAAGCCAATTATTTTGTTTGCCTCTTAACAACTTCTGAACATTGTTGACTCGGTTTTAGGTTACTCGATATTGTTACTCCCAGATCGGTTTCTCTGTTTACATTCTTAAGCTGAGTGCCATTCATCGAATAGTTTGCTTTCTCATTTAGGTATCCGATATGTAGTACTATACATTTATCCGCATTGAAACTCATTTGCCAAATTTGGGCCCAACATGACAATTTATCTAGATTGTGTTGCATATCGTCAACTTGCTCTTTTGAGAGTACGCTATTTGCAATTTTTGTATCGTCAGCATATTTTGAGATTGTACAGGTGAGACCCTCATCTATGTCGTTGATGTAAATTAGAAAGAGAATTGGACCTAGTACCGATCCCTGGGGTACCCCGCTACTTACATTGGTCCCTTTAGATGCCTTACCGTTTATGACTACTCTTTGCTTTCTGTCGCTGAGCCAATTTTCTATCCATTTCAACACACTGTCTTGTATTCCATGCACTTTTAGTTTTAGCAGTAAACGTTTGTGGGGAACTTTGTCAAAGGCCTTTTGAAAATCAAGGTATATAATATCTACAGCTTTACTCTCATCGTAGAGGTTGAGGATATCGTGGAAGAAGTCTAAGAGGTTTGTTAAACAGGAACGTTTTTTACGAAAGCCGTGTTGAGTATCTTTAAGTATGTTATTTTCCTCTAAGTGATTTACGAGTCTGTCTCGTATGACCGTTTCTAGCATTTTACATACAACGGAGGTTAAGCTAATTGGACGATAGTTACGGGGTAGGGATTTGCTTCCTTTTTTGAATATCGGTGTTACGTTGGCTAGCTTCCACTGATCAGGCATAGTTCCAGACTGCAAGGATTTATTGAATAGTAATGTCAGTGGTTTGGAGAGCTCATCCTTAGCTTCTTTTAGAACTCTAGGCGAGATTGTATCAGGTCCAGGCGTTTTATTTACCTTGAGTTTATCTAAACAATTCAATACTTCCCTCTCTGTAACGGTGATATTGCTTAGAACATCTGAATTATCAATCTGAATCGACGATGGTGTAGGGATATCACTGAGGTCATCTGTTGTAAAAACTGATGCAAAGAAGGTATTGAGGGCATTACTCATTTGTACTTCGTCTTTGGTGTATTCTCCATTTTCATCGACTAACGGTCCAACAGTTGAAGTAACTACTTTTTTCTTTCTGATATAACTATAGAATTCTTTCGGGTTTGTTTTACTTTGATTCGCAATATGTAACTCTAAGGTCTTTTTACTTTGCTTAATTAACTTTTTGGCTTGCGTCGTAGCTCTACAAATTTCAGCCGTTCTTCGTAATTTTGTGAGGATTTTAATCTATCATTAGCAAATTTTTTAGCAAGCAGGCAGTTTGAAATATCTTTATTCCACCATTTGGGCTTATTATTATGGCCTGGACGCCGTATTTTCGATGGTATGCAGTTTTGCACTGCTTTTAGGTAAGTGGCTTCGAATAACTTCCAAGATGTATTTATGTCGTTATTGTGAATTAAAAAGCTCCAGTCAGTTTCTTTAAACATAGCTCTAAGTTTATGGAAGTTTGCTTTCTTGAAATTAGGGACTTTTTCGATGCTACTATTTGGTTCGTTACTAGTAAACTTTAAAGTGAAAGTTATCGTACGATGGTCGCTGTTACTGAATTCATCACCAACATTCAAATTCTCTATTAATTCTTCTTTTGTTGCAAGTACAATGTCAAGAACATTATTACCACGGGCCGGCGTTCGAACAAATTGATAAAGCGAACTCTCTTGCAAGTTCGTATACAAGTCATGTCCGGAGTGTGAAGTAAGAGTATCGCCCCACTTGGTCACAGGTAAATTAAAGTCGCCCAAAATTACGGTATCTTGTGAGTTACTTACATCTGCAATTTGTTCGTAAATTTCTCGGTCAGTTTGCACTGATTGAGCTGGAGGTCTGTATATTAATGCAAGTATTATTTTTGTACCTTTATTATTCTTTATTACCACAAAAGATGCGTCGACGATCACAATTTCAGGTTTTGACAAGAGGGTAGGGTTAAGACTTTCTTTGATACAAAGTAAAACGCCACCTCCATTTTGATTTATTCGGCTTTTCTCAAACATTACATAACCGGGAAGTGAATACTCTGCTAAAAAGTCTCTATCTTCTGTATTGAGCCAAGATTCTGTTATGCCAATCACATCATAATTTTCTGTAAACACTAGCTCCTCTAAATCTGAAAATTTATTGCGTATGCTACGAGCGTTTGCAGAGAAAACCTTTAAATTTGTTATTTTAGAACTCACGGAACGCTCTTTAATAATATTTTTGGTTCTTGTCGGATCTACATTTATGTTCATGGCTGTCCTCGGTCCTCGCTGTCTTCGGTCCTTATCGCTGGTGGTCCTCGGTTGCCTCTGTTTTTGTTTTGGTGTTGGATGATTTATGTGACATAAATCATCCAACACCTTCTTCTCGGATGGCGTTTTTTGATCCATGGCTGCGGACTGCTTCGTGTAGGAGACGACCCATGCGTGCTGAACCCACAGGGTTTAGATGAGTGCCATCCTTGCGGAACAGAGTAGGCTGGTTGTAGAAGTTGTCCCAGAGGTTGATGAATTAAACTTCTTCCCTCAGACACAAATATTTTAGTCGGCTATTTGTGCTGAAGGCCTTGTCGTAGAATTTGTCAGGTGCGTCGACCTTGGGGAGAATGCCTGAGATGATGATATTCCTTGACTTGTTTTTGTAGTGCTGGATCATCTTGCGATATTTCTCCATCAACTCTTCGGATCTGGTGCGCATGACGTCATTTGAACCAGCATGGATGACAAAAAGGGTATTTTCATTTGCATCCTCTGTGGTATGTTCGAAGGCTTCCACAATGTCGTCCAGTCCAGCTCCTGCGATGCAAAATCTTTTTCGTTGATTTGGGACTCTGTCGCAGAACTCTTCGACCTGTCCTCGTAGGATGGAATCCCCAACGAGCTTGGTCTCTTCTGGTTCGTCTTCCATCTCTACCAATATCTCAAATCTGTTTGACATTGTGGCTGGTAGATGAGACCCAGAGCTGGGCACTTTAGCCAACACTTCCGCAAATAGCCAATTCCGCCATGGCGGAAGTGTAATTTTGTTGGCGAATTAGCGTTGGCGCCAAAATGGCTGCCTATTTGCGGGTTTGAAGCTCTGGAAAGTACCTCCTTGTTGCAAACCTCGAGTCCGCAAAATAAAAATTCCAGCCGCCAGCCAGCCCTGGGCCGCTCCTGCAGCTCCAGCCAAAAAAAGTCATTTGACCAAGCTAACTACCTGTGTTCTGGAATCTAGGCCTATACATCGGCTCTTCACGTTTGTTCACTTACTTAGTAGCAAGCGTCGAGCTAACACCTACAACACACAGCAGTCCAAGAGTTCCAACCTGCTAGCACTTCAACTTTGTTTATATTTTCGGCCTAATGAAGTGAACATGGAGTCTGCCATCATGCCTACCGCAGCTGCCAACAGCATGGGGAGCAGTTCACCACCATCATCCGACAGTGATGCTGCAGAGCATGCAGAAATCGAGGACCTAAGCCACCCCTGGCCCCACCTAGAAACCTTCTATGGGCCTGTAATTACCAAGAAGATGTCTCTGGAGAAGGGCTTTATAACTTTATAATCTAGCCTAATTTAAGATTATAAAGTTAGGCTATCGTTAATTTGATTGATAGCCTGTTAATTTTTAACCTAAACTAATGTTATTAGGGTACTCTAATCCCATCAAAATGCCTCAAAGCATGTAGGCCTAGGCTAAGTCTAACTTCTATATAGGCTAGGCTATATAGCCTAGGCCTAGGTCTATAATCACTAATCCCATCAAAATGCCTCAAAGCATGTAGGCTAAATATTGCATGTTCTAACTTCTAAATATAGCCTAGGCCTATAGGCTAATTACTAATATAAGTAATTTTATTAGGCTAGGCCTAGGCTACCCTAATCCTATCAAAATGCCTCAAAGCATGTAGGCTAAATAATATTGCATTTTCTAGTTTCTATATATATATATAGGCTAGGTCTAGGCTATAATCAGTCAATCACTAATTCCATCAAAATGCCTCAAAGCATGTAGGCTAAATATTGCATGTTCTAACTTTAATATATAGCCTAGGCCTAGGTCTAGGCTATAATCAGTCACTAATTCCATCAAAATGCCTCAAAGCATGTAGGCCTAGGCTAAATATTGCATGTTCTAACTTCTATGTATAGGCCTAGGCCTATAATCACACTCATTTTATTAGTGTCAAGTAGAAAGTGTTAATTTTGAAAGTATCATATAGGCCTAGACTAAATTTAGCCTACAATAAAATTTTATTAAATTTTGATCTGAAGCTAGGCCTTTATTCTGAGCATTAAAATTAATAGGCATAGGCTACTTTCTATTAAATTACTTAATCTATCTAAAGTAGACCTATCTAGGCATATATAGCCTATTGCCATTCCCAAAGGGGGACCACGAATAAATCGCCTCCTTGCACCTCTGTGATCCGGCGTACCTCCTCCTGAATGGTGCGGAATTGCGAATACTGATTATTACTGAAGCACTCTCCCCATAAACAAGTTGCCCCAACGTTTTACTGCCCATGTGGACAAACTAAGTGGCCTATGCTATATATATTAACCCTTTCACTGCGGGTGACGTTCTGGAATGTTTTGGCAATTTACAGCCATTTCCAAGCTTTAAAAGCCTGTATGTATATCCTTGAGGTCCATGGAAGTTGGGCAACATTATATTTAGGTAAATATATATATTTATTGACATTAAAGATTGAATTTATTGATTTACCCTTATTCTGTAGTTTAAATTTAAAATTAATCAAAAACGGTTTGCGTTTGCATATTTGCATTTGAGGACTAGAAATTTCACAAGGTTTGCACATTTGTGTTTGCTGAAGTTATGTTCTGGGTTTACTGATTTGTGTTTGCTGACTTGACTTTTTATTTGTGGTGCCCAGCTCTGATATTGAGACCTTTTCTGCGTTGGCCGTGCACCGTTCCTCACTGGTGTAAATCCGGAAACCTGTGGTGGCGGGACTCTATGTACAGGTCGGGGAGAGGAGTGGTTAGAACGGGGGCGAGGGGTTGGTACTGTTCGTGCTAGCAGGCTTCTTGCACGAGGAGTGGGGGAGAGACTAAGGTGAACAGGGCGGCTGTCCTGGTTTGATGTCGGCTCAGGTTCGTCAGAAGCATCTGCTGCAGTGTCTACTGCAGGTGTTGGATTGTTGGCAGATGACGTTGGGACGGTGGTGGATGCTGGAGTTGAAACAATTGGAGTTAGTGATACTCCAACGTTGAGTGTTACAAACTCTTGGAGTGATTCCAGCTTCCTGGTGAGGGCGTTGATCTTGTTGTCGGCTTCATCCAATTTTGCTGTCAAATCCTCTCGTTGCTGGCAGAGTCGGCAGAATTGTGGATCGGCAGGAGCAAACATGGAAGCACCAAACCTACCGGCGCAGTTCGTACAGGCACGAGGCATGGTGACGATCGCTTTCTTCAGATCACTTCACTCACTTAAAAACACTTAACTCACTTTAAAAACACTAAACTCACTTTAAAAACACTTCACTCCCTTCAGGTCGCTTCACTTACTTAAATAGGCCTAACCGAAAACAAAAATGTTGAAATACACACAAATAGGTTATCAGCGGTGATAGCCTAACCAAAAATTAAAACAAAACAAAATTAAATTTGAATACGCAGTGATAGCCGAACCGAAAACAATTTTATGTTTATTTAAACAGAAATAGGCCACCAGGGGTGGCCTAACCGAAAACAAAAATTATGAAATACCGGTACGCAGAAATAGGCCACCAGCGGTGATAGCCTAACTGAAAATTTAAAAATTGAGGTACGCAGAAATAAGCCACCAGGGATGATAGCCTAGACTAACCGAAAACAAAAATAACCGAAAACAAAAATTATGAAATACCGGTACGCAGAAATAGGCCACCAGCGGTGATAGCCTAACTGAAAATTTAAAAAATTAAGTACCGTACGCAGAAATAGGCCACCAGGGATGATAGCCTAGACTAATCGAAAACAAAAATAACGAAAAACAAAAATGTATGAAATGTGCAGAAGTAGGCTACCAGGGGTAATAACCTACCTAAAAAGCAAAACAAATATATATATATATATATATAATAGAATATGTGACTAAATATACAATTCACCAAATAGAGATTATATAAAAATAAAGTGTAACTGCACACAAGGGGTTAATATACTGTATTAACAGATGGCGCTGGTGTCACTGTAGGCTAGTCAAACAGGATTATATTTATATAAACAAAGTTATCAGTCAAAGGTTACTACAAGATCATGCAAGCAACAACTAAAATTACAGATATATATAGCTACAGTAGGATACTGAATACGATAACTACTAGAGTTAATAAGAAAATACAAAGCTAGGTCGATTAGAGGTGCGCGTGCGTCGTCTGCTACAAGCTAGGATAACCAATGTAAACAACAATGTTTATCAGTCAGAAAAGCAATAAAATAACATGCACGGCAACTACAGAACTATGTGGAGGTTAAACAAGCACTTAACTACTGTTCATGCAATGAATAAAGGGAATTGGGATATGAAATACTCAAATTAGGATCGAGTTTTCTCAGTGGCAATGCGGAGCTGCTGGCGGTGCTAAAGCCGGCGGGGGAGGTGTGTAACACCCCGCCCAAGATGTGGAACGTTTCAGCCACAGACGAACCCCATATCTGACTAGACAGAATGCCCATCAACCCCGCATCACCTAGCCACTCTCCCAAGTTGTGAAAACAAGGCACGATCACAAACATAAAACACTGCATTATAAAAAAAATCTCCACAACACTTCCCAAAAATAATAGCATCATAATAATTATAACACGCTCAACGAGCAAGCTTCACCAAGCCTAGCCTACTAAGACAACAACTCAGAGTGTCTTAGATGCTTGCTGTGATATACTGCACTTATATACTATCAAAAAAAAAAGTTTTTATGTGAGGTTTTTATATTTTTAATAGTGTTTTTGGCGGTGTTGCACTACAGAGGCAAGCCTAATTTTTCTCCACTTCACCAAATACTGACTGAACGGCGAGGGTTCTCCTTCACACATACCCTCCCGTGACAATCAATCAGCCAGAACATTATCAGTGCCCTTAACATGCCACACATCCAACTTGTGTTCCGGCAGCAAAAAAACACCTGGCACTGATAAACTGCCCAGTTCATCACAAGACTGGCATTTCTCTTCACTCTTTCCGGCAACGGGGCCTGCCAATAACCTTTCACTAGTTCTACCTTCGTGATGAGCGAGGCAGTCCCGAAGCGGTCTATGGTGTCGTCAACTCTGGGTAATGGATAGGCGTCTGTCAGGGATAATGCTTCCACACTCTTGCAATCAACATACACACAGATCTTGCCATTTAACTCAGGTTGCAAAGTTACTGGCAACGACCACTCACGATATCCTTTATCCCTCAGACCCTTTTTCCACATGTCGTCTAGCTCTGCTTTCACAACAGGCTGTCGAGCAGGATTTATACGGTATGGAATTAACTTGAGCCTTGCACTGTCTCCAGCCTCCATGTCGGATTCTACCCCGTACATCAGGCCTGGAGAAGCAACAAACATGCGGACGTACTGCCACAGCCTAGTAAACAACTCCTCTTGTCGCTCAGGAACAAGAGGTTGCAACTTATCTCGCAGAACAACATGCCTAGTGCTCTCCCACAACCCAGCCGAGACCATAGTTTCTACACTATAGTCTCCCTCCTTCTCCACCCTTGTCTCTAGGACAGCCAGGTCATGAGAGGGACAATCTGTACCACCTGTGCAGTCACTCCCATAGTTCATAATTGCTAAGGCTTCCCCGCCGATACCGTACATGCGCACCCCCGCATTCCTTGCGACTACATCTGCCTGCGCAGCATCACCGCCTTCAGCGACATGGCCAGATACAGTCGGTCTATGGTAGGGCTGTTGCATTTTACTAGAGCAGCATTGGGAGGCTATGCGATGGCCGGGCACATCCACTCCACAGCCAACCTCACCTATCTGCTCAATGTCCTGATTTTGACCACCACCCTTAGCAGCCATGGGTCGACCCTGACCTGACAACCATGCCAAAGCCTCGTCGCCCACCTTGAACCACTGAAACAACGAGGCCAACGGTTTACTGACACTCAAGTGACCTGCCGGCGGAACCTCGTGCACCGCATGAGTTGCGAGGCCTGGGTGCTCGGCACAAACAGTAGGGTATGGACCGATCAGGTGCTGGAGCGCTGCACACTGCTGCTCAGGCAGGTGCTCTAGCGCTTACAAAGCCACCTGACTCGTATCCCCCGCCCACTGCTCCACCGAGACATGACAATCCCGACTCTCCTCCACCTGTTCCCTACTGCCCCCCTCTCCTTCTCCACCTTGGCCGCTGCAGACCAACGCAGGGACAGTAGGCTGCTCAGGTGGTTGACTCACAAACTCCTCTAACAGGTTCACCTGACATGCTTCCCCGTCCTCGAGTTCAATAGCCCCGTTCCCACAACTCTCCTCCACCTGGGAACTACTCTGTCGCGGAGTGCCATCACGCCCTACCATGTCACTAGGGGGGACAGGTTCTGGGGCCACTCCGGAGCTCACCTTTGGGTCAAGTACCGAGTCACCAAGGAGTTTCGCTGGGTCTAAACACTCAACCCGACCACCAGCCTCGACTTTCTCCTTCCGACCCTTCCTCCGCTGGTCGTAAACTTGGGTACTAGGCTGTGACACCTGAACGGACTGAGATCTCTCAAGCCCCTCTTGCTCCTCCCTACTCGTGTCGGCCGCCCTCTTGGCAACGACTAAGGGTGGAACCTCGGAAGTGGGCACCGCAAAGTCATTACCAAGAAGGAGGTCGACCCCCTCAACTGACAACTTCTCCACCACACCCACATCCAACTCCCGTGTCACACCGTCCACCTCAAGCTCCATTCTGACCAGCGGGTAAGACCGCGTGGCATTGATGCCTTGAACCACCACAACCCGAGCCACGTTAACAGGCTTGCCAGTGATATTCTTATCAAGTGTCTGGGAAGCGCCTGTATCACGCAATAACTCAAGCCTATACTTCACACCAGCCCACCTCACAGTGCCGTGCCCCCTATGACCACAAAAAGCATCACGGACAGGTGACGAGCCCTCCTGCTGCTTCTGCACCGACTGTGACTCCGCAACCGACGTATTACCCCGGGCAAACACGGAAGACCTCAAAGACACACCGATGTTGATAACTAGTGACACCACTGCTGTAGGCGGTGTGCTCGGACATGAGCGCGCAATATGCCCCTTCTCATCTCACTTGAAACATTCCACCTCACTCTTGGACTTCGTCTGAGGTGAGGAAGAGCCCTGGACTTTCTTAAACGGGAAGGGTTTCGACTTGGGTTCATAATTGGCAACAGTACTCTTACATGGATAATTATATGTTGTGTTATTAATTCAGGGGGGTGGAGTGGTACGCCCCTTGTTACCTGCCTCAGCTCTCTGTGCAGACCCGCACCCGCGAATCAATGACAACCTGAGGTCAGCCAGCTCAGCCGCCTCTTGTAGAGTTTTCGGTCGCTTTTCTTTAAAGTTAAGAGTCAAGTCACTGCCAGTACATTTTAAAAATTGTTCCAGCAACACTAGTTGTTTTACTGAATCAAAAGTAGTTGCCTTCTCCGACCTTAACCAATTTTCAAATGCATCTGACAGCTCTCTAGCGTGTTCCTGGAAAGTACTCTCATTTCTTTTTGGAACCGCCCTAAACTTCAGCCTATAGGTCTCTGGCTGTAGCTAATACGCCCTCAGGACAGCCTCTTTCAATAACTCGTAATTCACACAGGAATCTAGGTGCAAAGCATCGTACGCCTTGAGGGCTTTCCCCGTCAATCGTAAAGAAACAAGGGCTGCCCACTTCTCCTCGGGCCATTGGTGCTCCTGGCACTTTTTCTCGAACCGGAGAAAAAATTCTGTAACTCCCAACTCCTCAAACACTGGAACCAACTTACGTAGATGCGACAGGGACTGGTCATGGGGTCGACCCCCCTGGGCGACCCGGTTCCTCGTCACCTCTACACGAGTTTTCTCTAGGTCAACATCGGCACAATACCTTTCAGACTCAAACTTGCGCTCAGACTCTCGCTCACGCTGCTCGAGCTCGAGCTTCCGCTGCTCAAGCTCAGACTGCTGCCTGAGCTCAGCCTCATGCTTCCGCTGCTCGAGCTCAGCCTCATGCTTCCGCTGCACGAGCTCAGCCTCATACTTTCGTTGCTCAGCCTACTGGTTAAGTTTGGCGAGTTCGAGCTGAAACAACATCTCAGCAGACAAACCTTGAGGAGGGGGTGCTACTATTGGGGACCCACCCCGTGAATCACCCAGAGGCATACCCAACCGCCAGCGGGCATCGGCCTGCGGGAACGTACTCGGCTCCGGAACCCGAGGAGGCGCCACGGTAGGAGTCGAGTGGAATGGGGGCTGGGCCGAAGGTGCCCCAGCTCCCGCCCCACCCGAAACCCCATGCACCCCACCCAGCACACAGGCAGCCAGCTCACTTCTCGACATACCGCTAGTACTGGAAAACCCTAAGACCGTGGCCACACACTGCAGTCCGTACCAGTCTAGCCCCGACACCCGGTCCGCCGACATAGGCTTCCCCCAAAAAATCCAAGCATCCTCCTCACTGTTCACCACCCGAACACCGCTTAACAACTCCACCTTCTCCACCTCCTCGCCTGCCTCTCGCACTGTGCCCTCACTATGCTCAGACCCGTACAGTGACATGATAGAGTCAACAACAAAAATTCTCAAGTCCAGACAAAAAAATAGCCAAACTCTTGCGTAGCTTTATTCACCAAAAAATATTTGAAGATGTTCTTGAATGCAATACTAGGTCACCAATAACTCCAACAAGTTCTATGTATCCTCAAAACAATGTCTACTGCCAACAATGCGAGAAATAAATTCAACCCCCAAATGGCAATAAGATTTCTCCAAAAAAAAAAACTGCAATATTCAGTTCACTATATTCTGGTCTAAGGTCGCCATTTGTTACGACCGGCACTACGAAATAAACAAGGGCACTCAATATTGGACTAGATGATAGGCTATATCTGCAACAACGGTACGCTAATTCCAAACCCTCGAACTATTACGCCGGTGAACAAAACACTTAAAACCCTCCAGACTTAATCTACTGGATAACGGGGTATCAATTAACTGGGTTTTAGTGCACTTCTACAAAGGCTTACCGATGACGGCAAAGCCTGCTCACAACAGGAGTAGGCTACTTTACGTTAATAAAATGCTCTTAAGTAATATCAATGCTTGAATAAACTATAACAAGATTTAATAAAGGAGTATATGCTTACGTTAACTTTAGTGTGAGTCTGTACTCAACACTACTCTACAACGCTCTATGAAATCACTGGAAGTCTAGTCCTACAGCAATCAGATAAAGAATCTTCTGAAAACGTCTGATGCTCTAAGATGCTCGTTAATATAGAACAGAAATAATGCAGGGGCAGGACACCAGAGCGTGTATCTGAAATACACCAATAAGTAGGATATATATATATAACAAGGGAGTGCAACAACTCTGTGACAGCACTAATAATCGCCACTCAAAACAGTACTTCCTTAGCCAACGTATCAGCCAAACTGGGTTGTGCACTATGCATCAACCTAGGCTAAAATAAGGCGTGAATAATTCCTAAAGCATACACAATGAAAGTTAATAAACACAATGCTGTCTTTCTCACTAATAAAGTCTAGCAGTGGCATAAAAAGGTACTAAGAAACTAGGCAGAGCGCAAGCATGCTCATAGCCTACTGTCTCCCCTTGAACAGATTTCCCTTATGTTACGTTAAGTGACTTGGAGGCTCACTTGGTAAGTTCAGATCTCTAGTATCTGGTCTAGCCCTGGCGCTCCACAAAGGTCAACAAAATGAGGTAGCAATCATACAGGTGAGAGTAGGCAAAAGCCCTTCACTTGTATACTGCTACACTCGCAAAGGAAAATATGCACAAGGGTTACAGGCTAGCTAGCTTCGTCGATGTTGTGCAGGCTCTGACTTGCCCCATACATAACTCAGACAACGACCAAAGATACCTTCCACTGTCTAGCATTAAATAATAAGAGAGAACAGCCCAATAATTAGAAGCACCCCAACACTATGGTACCATTTGGCTATGACTCTAATAATCCCTAAAACTAGTGCAAACATATATGGAGAGCTGGTGCTGGTAATACGACTGGCCGACTATGGAAGTCGTATGCAGAACCAGAAGGGATAAGTAATTGAATAAAGAGAGAAGTATGAAACCGAAGAAGTTCAGAGAGAGAGATAGTAGTATAGAGGGTTATATGGGAGACAGGTTGCAAGGGACATGTAGGACCTAGCACACCAAGCCTAGCTCTGAGGAAGGTAGCTCCTCGGAACCCCTAGGATCACACACAAAGGCATGGTGGTCAGCCAATCACAGGCCGCTACGTCACCAGGCAGCAGGGCTGCAGAAGGCGCCAGGAACCACCAGCCAATCAAAACCGAGAGAAAGGACCACGCGGGCGGGAACCTCAGGGAGGCAGGAGGGAGGAGGAAGAGCAACACTCACCTCCCCCACCCTGCTCGCTCGCTCTCTCTCTCTCTCCTTCACTACAATGCATCCTATATTCTAGCAATGATCTAAAATACTTCCAAGTGTCACAGACAAGAATAAAGATCACCACTGATCTGTCTGTGACTACATGTACTCTATGAAAGAAAGAACATCGTTCTACGATTATTGTAGCACATATCACTGCCCTGGCGAGCGCTAGTGAGTCACGAGCGCATTCTGGCAAGCTGGCCAGCGTAACACAGCGAGGACCGAGGACCACCATAGACGACGATCGAGGACAGCGAGGACCGAGGACCACCAGGGAAGATGATCGAGGACAGCGAGGACCGAGGACAGCGAGGACCGAGGACAGCGAGGACCGAGGACAGCGAGGACCGAGGACAGCGAGGACCGAGGACAGCGAGGACCGAGGACAACCAGGGACGAGGATCAAGGACCAAGGACAAACAGGTACATAAATGTAGATCTGACCAGAACCAAGAATTTGATTAAAGAGCGTTCCGTTCCGTGAATTATAAATCCAAAACTTTAAAGGTTCTCTATGCAAACGCTCGTAGCATACACAATAAATTTTCAGATTTAGAGGAACTAGTGTTTACAGAAAATGATGATGTTATTGACATAACAGAATCTTGGTTCAATACAGAAGACAGACTATTTAGCAGAGTATTCACTTCCTGGTTATGTAATTTTTGACAAAAGCCGAATAAATTAAAATGGAGGTGGGGTTTTACTTTTTTATCAAAGAAAGTCTTAACCCGACCCTCATGTCAAAACCTCAAATTGTAAACGTCGATACATCCTTTGTGCTAATAAAGAATAATAAAGGTACAAACATAATAATTGCATTAATATACAGACCTCCAGCTCAATTAGTGCAAACTGACCGAGAAAAATATGAGCAAATTGCAGATGTAAGTAACTCGCAAGATACCATAATTTTGTGCGACGTCAATATACCTGTGACCAAGTGGGGATATAGTATTACTTCACACTCTGGACAAGACTTGTATGCAAACTTGCAAGAGAGTTCGCTATATTAATTTGTTAGATCTCCAACCCATGGATATAACATCCTTGACCTGGTACTTTCAACAAAAGAAGAATTGATAGAGAATTTGAATGTCGGTGATGAATTCAGTTACAGCGACCATCGTACAATTAATTTCAGTTTAAAGTTTACTAGAAATGAACCAAATAGCAGCATCGAGAAAGTCCCTAATTTCAAGAAAGCAAACTTTCGTAAACTTAGAGCAAGGTTTAAAGAAACTGATTGGAGCTATCTGTAATGCCCTCGAAAATGTCCCGCACCCACAATAATACTAACCCGAGTTGACGTCAGGTATAGCGTAAAATAGTCGTAGATGGTAAGTCCAATAAACTCATCTCGAGAGACTATCACCGTGGTTCTTAAAAATCGGACTAAGGTTGCTATACTTTTGTACGTCCGTGTTAGTACAGTGGGTTAGCGCGCGGGCCTGGTGGTGATGGTGGTGCGTCACTAACCAGGGTTCGAACCCCACCCAAGGCATCTCAAAACCTGTGTGTTTTTAGGGGGGTTAAATTCCCTTCAGAGGTTCGTACCCCGCGCCAGGTACCAGGAAAGGTTGATCCTAAAGGTAGCCTGGGGATAATTCCCATTCCTATTTAACCTGGAAAAACCTAGCATTTCATTAGTGGCAGTAAGGGAACGTGACCTGGTAGCTACGTGCTGGAGCACCCGTCACGCGAACCCTATACCAAGAATTGAGATGGCTAAGGTAAAAGGCTACGATACCCTACGACCTTACGAGGCTAGGGACTAGCCTAACTAAAAAGGAATGTGGTGTAATGCCCTCGAATATGTCCCGCACCCACAATAATACTAACCCGAGTTGACGTCAGGTATAGCGTAAAAGAGTCGTAGATGGTAAGTCCAATAAACTCATCTCGAGAGACTATCACCGTGGTTCTTAAAAATCGGACTAAGGTTGCTATACTTTTGTACGTCCGTGGTAGTACAGTGGGTTAGCGTGCGGGCCTGGTGGTGATGGTGGTGCGTCACTAACCAGGGTTCGAACCCCACCCAAGGCATCTCAAAACCTGTGTGTTTTTAGGGGGGTTAAATTCCCTTCAGAGGTTCGTACCCCGCGCCAGGTACCAGGAAAGGTTGATCCTAAAGGTAGCCTGGGGATAATTCCCATTCCTATTTAACCTGGAAAAACCTAGCATTTCACTATCTAATAAACAATAACAACATAAATACATCTTGGAATTATTTGCAAACGCTTACCTAATAGCAGTGCATACCATCGAAAATATGGGGTACAGGCCATAATGATAAGCCCAAATGGTGGAATAAAAAGATTTCAGACTGTTTGCTTGCTAAAAAGTTTGCTAATGATAGATTAAAATCCTCACAAAATTACGAAGAACGGGTGAAATTTGTAGAAATACGACGCAAAGCCAAAAAGTTAATTAAACAAAGTAAAAAGTCCCTGGAGTTACATGTTGTGAATCAAAGTAAAACAAACCCGAAAAATTCTATAGTTATATTAGAAAGAAGAAAGTAGCTACTTCAACTGATGGACCGTTAGTCGATGAAAATGGAGAATACACCAAAGACAAAGTACAAATGAGTAATGCCCTCAATACCTCCTTTGTATCAGTTTTACAATAGAATACCTCAGTGATATCCCTACAACGTCGCCACTTCAGATAGATAATTTTGATGTTCCAAGGAATATCACCACTACAGAGAGAGAATTATTAAATGTTTAGATAAACTCAAGTTAATTAAATTGCCCGGACATGATACAATCTCACCTAGAGTTCTAAAGGAAGCTAAGGATGGGCTCTCCAAACCACTGACATTTCTATTAAATATATCCTTGCAGTCTGGAACTATGCCTGATCAGTGGAAGCTAGCCAATGTAACACCGACATTAAAAAAAGGTAGCAAATTTCTACCCAGTAACTATCGTCCAATTAGCTTAAAGTAGCTAAGTAAAATGCTAGAGACACTCAAAAGAGACAGACTCGTAAATCACTTAGAGGAAAATAACTAACTTAAAGATACTTAACATGGCTTTCATAACAAACGTTCCTGCTTAACAAATATTGTAAGACTTCTTCCACGATATCCTCAACATCTATGATGAGAGTAAAGCTGTAGATATTATATACCTTGATTTTCAAAAGGCCTTTGACAAAGTTTTCCACAAACGTTTACTGATAAAATTAAAAGTGCATGGAATACAAGACAGTGTGTTGAAATGGATAGAAATTTGGCTCAGCGACAGAAAGCAAAGAGTAGTCATAAACGGTAAGGCATCTAAATGGACCAATTTATGTATCGAGGGTACTCCAGGGATCGGTACTGGGACCAATTATCTTTCTAAGTTACATCAACGACATAGATGAGGGTCTCACCTGTACAATCTCAAAGTTTGCTGACGATACAAAAATTGAAAATAGCGTACTCTCAAAAGAACAAGTTGACAATATGCAACACAATCAAGATTAGCTGTCACGTTGGGCCCCAATTTGGCAAGTGAGTTTCAATGCGGATAAATGTAAAGTACTACATATGAGATACCAAAATGAGAAAGCAAACTATTCAATGAATGGCACTCAGCTTAAGAGTGTAGACAGAGAAACCGATCTGGGAGTAACAATATCGAGTAACCTAAAACCGAGTCAACAATGTTCACAAGTTGTTAAGAAGGCAAACAAAATAATTGGCTTTATAGGCAGGTCATTTGAGCATAAATCCAAAGAAGTTATCCTAACTCTTTACAATTCCATAATTCGCCCTCTTCTGGAATACTGCGTTCAGTCCTGGTGCCCTCATTACAAAAAAAGATATAGACAAGCTAGAACAAGTTCAATGTAGAGTTACCAAAATGATACCTAGCCTAAGGAACAAACCATACGAGGAGCGTGACGAGCGCCTTAGAGAATAAAATCTATTTCTTTTAACCCAGTGCAGATTAAGAGGCAACTTAATTCAAGTATTCAAAATCATCAAAGGCATCAAAAATATGAACTGTAGTAAGTACTTTACTATCGACCAGTCTAATTACAGTCGGGGGAAATGGTTGCAAAATTATTGGTAAGTCTTTTTAACTCGCACAAATCTAAACATTTCGTCTTCAATCGAGTTGCCAACTTGTGGAATGGGCTACCCCGAGACGTTATAGACTGGAGCACCGTTGATTCTTTTAAACTTTGCCTACACAAATATCTTGCATCAAACACGTGACTGACTGCGTTTGTAAATTAATAACGTTTTGTATTCCCCCCACAGATTCATCAAGGATAATTGCGTATATACAGTATATGGTTATTCTGCAGAACAACTACTCCTCAATTACGGGATTCCTGTCTCATGGAATAATTTTGTTGTGCTCTTACCTTACTCAGGGGACCTTACTGATGTGCGGATAAGTGCTACTTTTCTTATTCTGTCAATTTGATTTTCACTCCCCTATAACATTATCAGAGTTATTTTTGTACAGCCAGTCCAGGACACTTTGTTTACATTCTAGCCTCCTTGGAGGCTCCTCCCCAATGTTTAGTAGCCAATCAGAGTGGAGCTTAACCTACAAGAAGTCGGTACATTTTTAATGGTACTTTCCTGTTATCGACAGCCAAAGCTGAAGATTGCAGAGCAAACACCATAGACTTTATCCCATCAATTTATATAGTTTTAATACCCAATCAGCGGGGGGGTGGGGGCAGCAGCCCCCACCCATAATACTAGGATAGGTTAGGTAAGGTTGTTAGGTTAGGCTAATGTCTTCTCAAAGTTGACTAAATAGAGTAAACTCCTAGATTGTTGGGGTATCTGAATTACAATTAACAATGCAAATGCTATTAAAAAGTGCTTTCTGCACTTTTTAACAATAAAATACACACTTACAAAGCATTAAAATACACAAAGAAAATAAATAAAACCTAAATTAACAGGAGTTGTAGTTATGCAGAAATACCCGGACATTAGTTCCAGGGCAGTAGGTCCTTTTCCAATTTTCCCTTACCCACTCTAAACCACTGTTTGAACACTTGATCCTCAGTGTTTTGGAGGACAAGCAGCCTAAAGGGGTGACTAGATCTGTTGTTGCTTGATTTCCTTTGTACTCCTTTGTCTTCAAACCTGTCCACCCTCCTGCACAGCAATGGCAGTATTGTATTTCGTATTAACCCTTATCTATTTATTACTTTATTATTTAAGTCTCATTGGTAGCTTCAATGCTAATTACTTTATTATCAATATCCAAGAGGCTATAAGGGATTAACAATAGATTTTTTTTGTTTATGCTCCTGTGATTATGAAGGATCTCTTACTATGTTATAGTTATAGGCTGATAACCATACTCCACACGATGTAGATAGATACTCATATCTATCGTATCTTTAAGTCTCTTTGTTTACTCTAGCTCTCGTTATAATTGCTATATTTATTGATATATAAGAATTATGATAGTTTTACTATAGTTGGAGTATCGTTATATATTTATAAGAATATATTTCGGTTATAAAAACAAAGTTATGAATTTTGTTTATTTGCACTTTTTGTTATAGCTTTTTATTTATACAGTATATAGTTTAAATATTATTACACTTCAGATAATAGTTTCACAGAGTTGTAAATGACTGAATAATTTACTAAGACAACTTGGATTGTTATAACACGTATTGAATAATATCAATATCCTTGGTTATATTTAATGTAGCTTGTATGATAACTAATAACACCGTTGTTTCCTGTAAGTTCCAACCAAAGCTTTTCTCGTCTCCTATTATATTTAATTTGTACTCACTAGGATTAAATGTGGTGTCTTTCTGGGACTCTCTCTTTTGGAGTCCATGATGAAGCTGTGTATGGCTGGGGAGCCTTGTTTAGTTAGGCTGTGGTGTTCTTGCACGGCTGCTGGCTGGTACTGGTACTAAGTGTTTGAGTTTTAATTTTGATCTTATATAGGGCTCAAGTGAATATGTCCACGTCCACACTCACGTGTGAATAGCTTCCACGTTTACACTCACGTGTTTAAATTGTATATACAACTCTATGTAATTAAACTCTGAACTCGGAAGTAATCTCTTAGGACTTGTAATTTTGGATAGATGTCCAGTGTTTACTAACATGGTAGTGTTTATTTAACATATAGTGCTACTTGATCTACTTCCACAGTAGATACCTGAATTACACTTTAAAACTGAGTTATTAGTCCTTCACTTAATCTATTGATACATATATTAACTTCTAATATAAACTATAAATCATAAATTCATTATGTAAACAAGAGCTGATCAATGATTACTCACAGATATACACAGGTACGTTCTGGGTATTGTATACATTGGCTTATTATGATGAGACTCTCGGATCCTTATCTTCTGTACCATTATCAGTGTTCTCTCTTAATTCCTTATTCGTTAGTGGGTATATATCTTATTCTAGCCTTTATTTACATTCTTTATTCACTAGAAGATTCATTCATGTCGACTAACTCTGTTCTCGACAGCAGCCATAGACATCAGCAAGGCATTCAACGCTTTACCCAACACACATTCATACAAAAAGCAATAAGCACCACACTACAGAACAATGACAAGAAATTGCTCACAAACTTCATCTCTTTCAGACGTGTACACCAACAACAAATCTACATCCAAAATATGTACACTACGCAATATCGTCCCTCAGGGAGCAGTCTTATCACCAAAACCCTTTTCCTCCACAGCCTAATCTGGCACATGAAACACACTTTCTTCGGTCACAGTGACCAAGTGCACAAAGTCACCATACTCTAGCCGCTTGGCTCTAGTAGCGCGGATTGGATCCCAGCTACCTGGCAGAAAGGTTCCTGTCAAAAATGTCTTGGGCTGAGGAGGTAAGGGATGGATACACTACCTCTGGGTTCCACCTGATTCCTTGTCCACATCATACCCCTTTTGGGGGTATGTAGGCGCCCTTCTCTCAGCCAGAGTTAATCTGTTGACTTCTTAGGATAAGTTAGGTTAAGGAATTGTGTATGTTCAGCCTCATTGGTTGCCGCCTCGAAATAAACCAATTATTATTACTACTACTACTATTATTATTATTGTTATTAATATTATTATTATTATCACATTGCAACACAACAAAATCCAAAAAGAAACAAGCCAGCTAAAACAATAACTCCTGCAACTGGAATAATTGTTCATACAAAACCACATGACAGTTTCACCCCAGAAGTCCTCTAACACTTCGCTAACCCAAGACAGACATGAATCATGCCTTCACCCACATGCCACGCAACCCAACAAACCGTGCGCTTCCAAACAAACCCCTGAAGTACTTAGCGTAACTTACGACACACACGATATTCACTCCACATATATAAAACGCACACTACAAACTGCTAAAATTAAATGCTTTCATAACACTCACAAGCATGGACTTTGGCCAACATAAAGAAACACCATTCTTACTTTACAAGCAGTACATCCGCACAACCATGCACTATGCATTCCAAGCCTGGTTACCCTGCATCTAAAACACAAACATGAAGAAACTACAATCCACTAAAACAAAACCTCAAAATCATAACAGGCTGTATACAAGACACAAACACAAATCACATACATGCAGAAACACCGACTTCACCCATGCCACTCCCTAATACATCACCTATCTCCACCTCGTGACATGGAACAAGCACCTGCCCAAAATTACAATCGATAATATTCAAGGACACTAGTGCGACGTTATGAGAAACAATTTACTAGGGAAAATAGGCACCAATAGATTCGCCATATTTGTCTCCATATAGTCTGCATGGAGGATTTTCGTTATCAACTAATTGAAAAATACCCACTTCACAGACAAATACACCAAAAATCTAAGTCAAAGCGGGGGTGTGGGGGCGGCAGCCCCCTCCTATAATACTAGGATAGGTTAGGTAAGGTTGTTAGGTTAGGCTAATGTCCTTTCAAAGGGGTATAGGCTAGTAAACACTAGGATAGCCTATACCCGGTCAGAGGTAAGAAGAAGAAGAGTCCTGCAGTAGTCTCCTTGAATGCTACCTTACAATTATATCTATATCAACATCCCACACACTCCAAACACCAACACACACAGCATATACACACATACCTCACCCACCAAACCATTAACAACAGCCCATGCAACACAATCCAATACTCTCCACCTCCCAAGATCAGAGAACACACTTCCCACAGAAACCCAAGTTGCACTTACACAACTCAGGTCGGGTCATCACTCTGCCATTACAAGATTACAAACACAGAATAGATCCAACTCAAGGCCCTTCTTGTCACTGCTGGCAACATCCTACCTACAACACATAACACTTAATACTTCAGTGCCCAACACTTGCCCCTCTGGACCCACCTGAGTGAGAATGGTGGACTACCGCAAGATTTCCATTAAGGGAATATCAGGGTTATTACAACAACAATATCAGCAACGTGTGGATGTGGGTGTGTGCAGTAAGGAGCGGGAGTGACATCATTTACACACATCGATAATTGATGCGGCTGCATGCATATGTGCGTGTGTCCCAAGAGTGACATAGCGTCCCTGTGAACATAATGGTGCATGTGTGTGCAGGAAAGGGGCTGTTCAGGTGGCTCACGCTAGTTGTCTGCCACGTCCCAACATTCACGCGTCTACTGAGTATAATGAGTGGTAGGGGGGTTGGGGAGGGGGGGGGGGGGGATCATGTGTTCAGAGGAGATGACATATTTACTTCAATTTTTATCTCTGACGATTCATGTATAATCTGTTCCTCTCAATACATGTTTGTATTTGGAGCCCCTTTTCTCTAATTACATGATTCACATATTGGGATCATGTGTGTTCGGATTAAAGATTGTCGCTGATAATAATCTATCCTATAGGACACAAATGTACCTAGTATAGGAAGATAATATAATCCTCGGGGAAAATTAAACTACAGTACCTGTATAGCGAAGATAACTGTTCAGAAATGGTCATCTACTATACACCTGCCATTATCGTAGATGACAATCTATAGGTGACAAGTTAAACTACAATATGAAGAACAAAAATTTGGCAAAATAATAAACTAATGTCTCGAGTCGGCCACCCTCCGAAAAAAAAGGAAAACTGGGGAATAGGCCTGAGTACATACATACATACTTAGTTAAGATAATTATTCGCCTCCTTCAATGATTTGTTAGCGCTTGTACAATATCAGTCTACCACAGACTATACCCCCATCTTCTTCGTAAAGGGGACCGACCGGTTATTTACTAACTTCCAGGTTTTACTTCCAATGTAAATGCAATTTGGCACAGGAGTATGTGACCATAAAACTAGGTCAACACCGCCGGCTATGTCTCGGAAGACCTTCACCAACCTGAGCGAGATTTTATCCTGGATCAGCTGGATACCAGGCGGGAATGGTACCACTGAGCTTGCTGCGGCTGTTTGAGCTGCGACCCATTCCATATGGACATAAGTAGACAAAGACACATATTACACCCTACAAATATACGATTCACAAGAGCTAGCCACAACCGAAAATACCCCACATAAAAGGCAAGCACCGACATTTTGGGTAATAATTTTTCCCCTGCAGCATTCAAGAGTGGAATCACCTTTCATCTCATATAGCTAACAATCCCATTCTTCATAGTTTTAAGGCTAGGATCACCAAACAAATGTCGGTATAATTCTAGCGGTGGCTCCTACTAGATTTGCATATTCAAATTATTTCCATTCATCTATTTATATCCTTATTTATTGATTTTTGTTATTATAAACCGAGTCAATTTAGTTTAAAAATTATACTAGGTTAGGTTGTTAGGTAGGCTAATACAAAACTTAATTGCACCAATTCTTAATGGTAGCATTCAAGGAGACTAGTGCAGGACTCTTCTTCTTCTTCTTACCTCTGACCGGGTATAGGCTATCCTGGTGTTTACTACCCTATACCCATTTGAAAGGACATTAGCCTAACCTATCAACCTTACCTAACCTAACGGTAAATTTCTATAATTGCACCTATACGAGCTAAACAAATTATTTTTGTATTTAACAGGAAGGTACACTGAGGTAAGTGATGTGGTATAGGTGGCAATATGCGGAAATGGATTATAAGGGCATTCTGCCCCCCTCTGACAAAAGTCTATCAATCTAGATGTGACACGGATTTACAATGTTTCAGAGAGACATTAGCCTAACCTAACAACCTTACCTAACCTAACCTAGTATTATAGGTGGGGGCTGCCGCCCCCACACCCCCGCTGGTTGGGTAAAACGGTAGAAATTCAGTTGGGGTGGAGTGAATAACCGTAGATTTTCGTAAGGGGGTAAGAGGGGGGCAGAATGCCCTTATAATCCATTTCCGCATATTGCCACCTATACCACATCACTTACCTCGTCGTACCTTCCTATTAAATACAATAATAATTTGTTTAGCTCGTATAGGTGCAATTATAGACTAATACCAACCTAACCTAGTATTATAGGTGGGGGCTCCGCCCCCACACCCCCGCTTTGACTTAGATTTTTGGTGTATTTGTCTGTGAAGTGGGTATTTTTCAATTTGTTGATAACGAAAATCGGTATATATTAAGCAAACCACCCACCAATTTTCCTGACAATTTTGAAATGCATGTTGGAATCCCTATAAACTGTACTTCATTTTTATGTAAGTTTGATAATTTGGAAAAATCGATTAAGGGAAAAAATTAACATTGAAAATGATGTGTAAAAAGTCTTCCATAAACGGCGGCCCGCTATGTTATTGTAGTTTTCGGCCTAATTTCGTCTGTTAATTCACTTTCTCCTTAATTGGACCCCCTATGAAGTACAACAGATTATGATGACATAAGTGACGGGTGTTTAGAGGGGGCAGAACTCCCCCTTCAACATATTACGTGTCTCACAGTACCATCTATTATATAAACAACCCAAGAATTTTCACAGATATTTTAAATTTCATTTAGGATGTAATATAACCTATACTCCATGTTAAAATAAGTGTCAACCCTCGAAAAATTCTATTAAGGGAGATACAGAACCTAGAACCTGTAACCTGTAACGATATTTGTCCAGGGTTCACCTCCCCATAGACGGCACACAACACTCGGCGGACCTCTTTCTCCCTGCCTTTCAGTCTAATTAACTCTAGGAATTTACCTAATTTTCTATCCAATGTACTATCCAACCAGCGGGGGTGTGGGGGCGGCAGCCCCCACCCATAATACTAGGTTAGGTTAGGTAAGGTTGGTAGGTTAGGCTAAAATCTTTAATGTTGCTTAATTGTTGGATAATGGATAATGAGCTTACTGGGTAAGTTCATTTTCTATCCCATGTAGGACTATCATCCAACAACTTTTGCCAAAACTTGATTTTTTTTTTTTTCATTTTGGGGGTTTCTTAAGTTGAAAATCAAGAAAACCGAAGCCAACTTCTTTTTTGCACTTGCTGTCTTTTATGCAGCTGAAAAATCTTAAAATCCGAGCCAACTTTTGCCAAAACTTGGCTCGGGTTTTTTCATTTTGGGGTTTTCTCAAGTTGAAAAACAACAAAACCCGAGCCAACTTTCATCATAAAAGCCATTATATCGCCTTTTTATGTCTTTAACCCCACGTTTTCCCTGATCTTCATAGCCCTCCCCACTATCGGGTGCCGTGTCTTAAGATCGTTGGATAAAGGGGAAAACGATTTTTGCGGAAGTTGAAACTAATGTCAATCACTATATATTGATGCAAATAAACTAAATCTAAACAAAAAATAATGAAAATAATTGGTGGGTGGTTTCCTTAATATTTTCCCGAAAATCCTCCATGCGGACTATATGGAGAAAAATATGGCGAATCTATTGGTGCCTATTTTCCCTAATAAATTGTTTCTCATAACGTCGCACTCGTGTCCTTGAATATTATCTTCTAAATATCACAACACATGAAATATAAAGGAAAACTAGGGAATGAAAACAAAATCCCTGCTAAAATTGATTTGGAGCCATTGCTAGAATTTTTATCAAAATGTCAACTTATCCTCATCCTTCCCATTAGTCCCATAACTCCCCGCACAACCCCCGCATAGCATGCTGCCCGTGTGCAGCCCTCTGCGGGTCCCAAAGCTAAGGCTAAATAGAATGGGGAAACGGGAAGGCGGAGGGAGAAGTAGGGGTGAGGGGAGGGTAGTAAGGTAGATAAATGGATGTTGGGGGTAAACTACGGTAATAGATATTCACCTCATTTGCTAGTTTACTGAATAAATCATGACTATACGACTGTTCCCTGTACAACAACCGACACTCGGCCACATATTGCAAATATTAAAGACATATCCTAACATTACCGGAACGACTGGTTGTAGCGTAAACGATATTCTCGTAAGTACTAGTTAGACAGTATTATGATGCCGTTAGCAAACAGAAAACGGCGCTGCAGGTTTGAGTTAATCGTTTACTTGTACTACGACCTGCTGTATACAGTATGTTACACAATACCCATATGATGACCTTATCATTATTAGAATTTGAGTACACATCCATAATGCCAATACACACACAAGCATGTTACTATACAAACCTTATATGCGGTAAATATGAAGAGTTAACGCCGATACGTCCACCCACTTTGATTGAAATGCCAACACTGATTGATGACGTCCCTCACAGTCTCACTCTCCCCGCCACCCTCTCAATCCACGAGTCCAAGTTTTATTGTAAGCTCTGAGTTTAAGATTGTTGCTTGATTAGCTTCTGTCTTACCAAGCTTAATATTGTCCTAGTGCATAGTTTGATCCTTGGTATTTATAAGTCGTCGTGGGCAGCATATTAGGAATGGAATGCATGGATATTATGTTTGTAATAAACTGATGAATTGGCATCTATAGCAATCGCCCCCCCCCCCCGCCCCCCTCCCTATAAAACAAAGAAAGTAAACCTTCCGCGAGAATACCTGGAGACGTACACTCACAGAGACAAATTATTTCCTTATGTTTGGGAAGTTATATTGAACTGAATCAAATATCCCATTAAGTCTGTACAGTACAGTCTGGGACTAAAGTCGTGGTATGGATCTTCAGCCATCTACTAGTGCCCTCTGACGGCGGTATTCGAAGCAATCCGAGATATGGTGTTTTTGGCTCTCTGTTCGACACGTCCAGGTATCGCCAAAAGTAAGCAAGAAACTTCCTGTTTATTGGTGGATTACGACCATGCCAACTAGAACACATACATACACACACACTACTTCATTATTTGAATGTTTGGAATATAAATGCTAACCGGGAGCAAAAATGGACTGGGTATCCATAACAGATGTAACAGGCACACTTTTCGGAGTTAGAAGTGGTGTGTGTCATTTTCCTTTATAGGTAATATATTGGTATATATTCATATATACAGTAGTTTATTCATGCAAATAATTTATCCAATAATGGGTGTGTATAGTATAGGTCGTTAAATGACAGTATTGCTAGCGCCAATAATATGAATATAAAATTGAGATTAGGATACTAACAAGGCAACACAAATAATGTAACTGAATATGATATGGTTCATAGGAATGACAACGTGGTGTAACATTAATTAAAATATAAAATATATGATATTAATATAATGTCTAGGAACAATAGAAGGAAACAAATAAAGGATTACCTATAAGAATATTAGTATACATTATATACTGTATTAAAGCATTATTGAGATATTAGTATACATTATATACTGTATTAAAGCATTATTGAGATATATAATTCCATCATTCCATACAGTAAATTGTGTTAGAGATCCCTCCACCCAACCTTGGCGTGTATCACACCATCCTCCGATCATTGCGACGACGTTTTTTATTATTAAATAAATACAACTACAAACGTTAATATGTGTCACTATTCCATACCTCCTTCAACAGAGTTTGATCGTAGTGTAATAAATAAAATCCATATGTTATTCCCATTCCATCTATATCTCATATCTTTATGGAGGAGAGTGAAAGTCTATGAAACGCTCCGAAGCAAGGAGAAAAGAACTATATTTCTTTTAGTACTTTAGAGCGTAGGGAGATAACGCAAACATCCAATTATTCATAGGTGAAACTAGGTCTTATTAAACCCTTTTCTTCCATGAATACTTTCTAATGATGTATAATAACAGATAATAGCTAAAATATGGCGTGACATTGATTTAGGGATTACCGAAAAGTTTAAACAGCTTCCCGGACTGTAATGATGTAGTTAAGCTATTTGTATGAGTAAAATAAAATAAAAAACCTAGTTGTGTGAATTTTATATATTACACAGCATACCTCTAATTGTGTAGATATTTGGTAATCATCGGGCCTCGTCAGTAGTTGATAATATTGAATAACTGTTCATAGTAACTATTTTATGCAAGGTTTCATAACCCATCTCCTCCACATTAAATCCAGTGCCCTCGAGAACTCCTTGACCCAATTATTTGTGTTAGGTGTTCTAGTTATGTCTTTGCTTAGCAGGTTAAGCATCCTTTCTTTACCAGTAAATACATCTGAATGATAGTAGGTTGTATTTTCTACCATGTTAAGATTATTGGCTTACAAAATACATTTTTTATTTATATAATACTTTTTTTAAACTTTCCGATTATCTGAAATCGAACATATATTTCCACTATACAGGGCAACTGAGTTATCTGCTCAACAGGTGGCGTTGTGTGTGTGTAAGTGTGAGAGTCCGAGTGTAGGGGATGAGACAGTGAAGCACGGGAACGAGGTGGCTTCAGAGATGGGGTCGTTTCGGGCCATGAGTGAGCACCGTGCCTCATGTGAAGGCAAGATGGCAGGTGCTCGTTGTACTCTACGTGCTTCACATGTCTCACTCCCTAGACTGGAACAAGACCTCACGGGCTTCACTGTTCATTGTAAAGCGGTGAATGGTAAGGCTCTCAGCCTATGCCCGAGAGGAAGTAAGTTGGAATATAGAAAAAAAAAAAAAAAAAAAAAAAAATTACCCAATTAATTACCCATTACAAAATGTGTCCCTATTCGTTTTATCCTGCTGTAGTATTCTGCCTAATAATGCACATCTTGTTACATGGGAGGAATCTTCTTAATCTCAAGATGTAAGGACTACCCGCAAAATCCTACAAGCCTCCCTCCCACTCTTCACCAGGTAGATATTACATATATATGTATCATTTGCCGGTCAGTCATCTAACATCAGAAATTCACAAACGGAGCCCCGCAAGGATCTGTTTTGTCGGCCTTACTCTTCAATCTATACACGCAAAATCTATCCACACCCCACGCATCCCAAATATATATAGCTTCCTATGCAGACGACATGATACTTACATGTACACAGCAAGACTCAGACACAGCAACACGTCTCCTTCAACCCAATCTCAACACACTACAGTGACTATAGGACTGGTGCACTACAAACAGACTCAAATTAGCCCCAGCCTAATCCACAGCAACCCTCCTCACAAGCTGGACAGCCGAACACAGAAATGCCCCACTCCTCCCCATAAAAAAACAACCCCTTAACACACACACGCACACACACACACACTCCTAGGTGTAAAGCCACTTTCACACATTCACGATGTTGGTCCCGATGTACCCCGAGGTACACAAATTGGTACATCGGCAGAGACAGTGACACGATGTATGCGTTTGACGACGAAGCCTCAACGGGCCTGATGGTAACACGGTTGCAACACGAGGGCGCCACGTCAATGACCTAACGGTCCAAATTACGGTCAAAACTGTACCCCAACGTGGCACGAGGGGAAGACGACGAGGGGGGATGAACTTACGATGGTGTTACGTGTGTGACACGGCGAACATGACGCCACAACGACAGACGGGGTGACAGACACAATTCGATATAAAGGGGCCTGTTCTGGTACCTGTACCTGACTCTACGCACCTCCCAAGCCACGGCCACACGTCAGCACCACTCGCCCTACCCTACACCATGGATGAACTCGAGGTCCTGCAGCTGCAGGTAGATCTGGCAGCACATCAGGCAAGATTAGATGTTGCCCTGTACAGAGCCTTGCAGGATGTGCAGGATGCCCAGGTGCCACCCAGGATACGGAGAAGGCAGGTCTGGACCCGGAAGTGGCTGTTGAGGCGAGGGCAGTACGGCCACTATGACAACCTGCTGAAGGAGTTGGCTGTGGAAGACACCACCTCCTACAAAAATGTCCTGCAGGTGGATAAAGCCATGTTCGGAGAGCTGCTTGAATGTGTTGGCCCACTGGTGGAGAAGCACGACACGTTTTGGAGGAAAGCCGTCCCACCTGGTATGCGCCTGGCTATCAACCTACGTTACCTGGCTACAGGGGAGTCACCGCCATCATGTTCAGCGGAAAAAATAGCTGTGATTTAGTATGAAAATAAAAATAACGATAAAAAAAAACGATATACCGTTACCGGTATATCTCATATAGTTTATAATATAACAGTGCGTTTAATCTCTGCAGGTAGGCTACACTTCGTGATGAATCATATTTTCTCTAATTGTGGAAGGTAAAATGTATTGATATAAACCTATCTTGTGCGGATATGGTACCTGCACGTCACTCTACACCAGGGGTGTCAAACTTATTTGCTCTGGCGGGCCATGTTTGACACCGTACAATATTGTAGGGCCGCATTAACCCCTTCTGTACCGGCGACGTCTTTTATATTTTATTGTAGCTATGTTTAGACCCTTGCCTGTGGAGATTAAACGCACTGTTATATTATAAACTATATGAGATATACCGGTATCGTATATCGTTTTTTAATAGTTATTTTTATTTTCATACTAAATCATAACTATTTTTTCCGCTGAACATGGTGGCGGTGTTTAGAATATGCTATCATCAATATTGGACTATATAGAAATAAATCTATAACAATAGTTTTTCGCTTTTTTTTAGAATCCCAGCCGCACCAAAATATTCGCTCTCAGTTGGTTTTCACCCACAATAAAAAAAAATTGTATTTCAATTTTTTTATGAACGGCAAGAGGAAAGGTTATTATATAAGATTTCAACAACAACAAAATAAAAATAATATGTGAAATTTCACCGTAGGAGAAGGTTACTGTTCAGTCCGCCCTCCGGTACTTTCCCTCCCCATTTTTACCGATAAAAAATAGATAGGGTAAGACGGGGTAATTTCGCCGCGGCGCTAATAATTTGCATTCAAACACCGATACCTCCGAAACTATTGCATGGATTCAGCTGCAGTTTGGCTTAGGCAGCATGACCAAAACATTATATATTTGTGTTTGTTTTTGGGGGATTAAAAACAACCCGTTAATGTTCCCGATGCACCCAGATGCGAACACGTGTATACCGATGAAACCCGGTGCTCAACACGCTGTCCAAACGTCAACAACACGATGTACCCGATGTACCCTATGGTACCACGCCAAAAGTCCATCGTGCAACATTTTTGAACAAATCCAAAACTTTGGTGGCCAAGCCCGATTTGCCACGTCCCGCACCGTGGGTAACACGCCGCTCCCCGATGACCCGACAAACGTTGGGGATTGCACCACGTTGTGTCCCGATATTCAAATCGGGGTACATCGGGACCCACATCGTGAATGTGTGAAAGTGGCTTTACATGAACTGTAAAGGCATTCAGACAACAATATCACAAACATAAAAAAACAAACTGACACCCAGACTTAACGCCCTCAGATCACTAAGCTTGCCCACACACAATTTTGACACAACAAAAAATCTACCACCACAGTACATAAGAACATAAGAACATAAGAAAATGGCAGTCTGCAGAAAGCCGATTGGCCTACACAAGGCAGATCCCTGTCACACCCAACCCTAATTATAAGCCCAGTTTAAAAACACCATTAGGACTTACCTCACCGAAACGGTCAGAGGTCAGAAAAACGGGGATCTGTAGATCCCCACACCTGACAGATCACCCTCACACCCAACCCATCTCGTCCATATGCCTATCTAATTGTATCTTAACACCTTACGAGCGGCCTATCTTAAAGCTCCCTATCGTTCTTGATCCCACTATAGCACTTGGTAGCCTATTCCACCTATTTACAACTCTGTTACGAAACCAATATTTGCCTATATCTTTCTTGAAACGAAATTGATCTAATTTGAAACCATTTGTACGAGTTCGCTATCACTGAGCTTTAGTAAATTTTTCATGTCCCCTTTATTAATCCCACAAATTAATCCACTTGAATACCTCTATCATATCCCCTCTAACTCTGCGTCTCTCTAACGAATCTAAGCCTAATTTCTTCAACCTTTCTTTATACGGAAGATTTCTAATATTATGGATAACTTTTTTCATTCTACGTTGTACTCTCTCCAATGAATCTATGTCCATTCTGTAATAAGGACACCAAAATTGAACAGCATAATCCATATGGGGTCTCACTAATGACAAGTAAAGTTTTAAGATAACATCAGCAGTTCTGTTACTCACACTCCTACTCTTACTTCACACTCCGGACATGACTTGTATACGAACTTGCAAGAGAGTTCGCTTTATCAATTTGTTGGAACGCCGACCCGTGGTAATAACGTTCTTGACATTGTACTTGCAACAAAAGAATTAATAGAGAATTTGAATGTTGGTGATGAATTCAGTAACAGCGACCATCATACGATAACTTTCACTTTAAAGTTTACTAGTAACGAACCAAATAGTAGCATCGAAAAAGTCCCTAATTTCAAGAAAGCAAACTTCCATAAACTTAGAGCTATGTTTAAAGAAACTGACTGGAGCTTTTTAATTCACAATAACGACATAAATACATCTTGGAAGTTATTCGAAGCCACTTACCTAAAAGCAGTGCAAGACTGCATACCATCGAAAACTCGGCGTCCAGGCCATAATAATAAGCCCAAATGGTGGAATAAAGATATTTCAAACTGCCTGCTTGCTAAAAAATTTGATAATGATAGATTAAAATCCTCACAAAATGACGAAGAACGGCTGAAATTTGTAGAGCTACGACGCAAAGCCAAAAAGTTAATTAAGCAAAGTAAAAAGACCTTAGAGTTACATATTACGAATCAAAGTAAAACAAACCCGAAAGAATTCTATAGTTATATCAGAAAGAAAAAAGTAGTTACTTCAACTGTTGGAACGTTAGTCGATGAAAATGGAGAATACACCAAAGACGAAGAACAAATGAGTAATGCCCTCAATACCTTCTTTGCATCAGTTTTTACAACAGAAGACCTCAGTGATATCCCTACACCATCGCCGATTCAGATTGATAATTCAGATGTTTTAAGCAATATCACCGTTACAGAGAGAGAAGTATTGAATTGTTTAGATAAACTCAAGGTAAATAAAACGCCTGGACCTGATACAATCTCGCCTAGAGTTCTAAAGGAAGCTAAGGATGAGCTCTCTAAACCACTGACATTACTATTCAATAAATCCTTGCAGTCTGGAACTATGCCCGATCAGTGGAAGCTAGCCAACGTAACACCGATATTAAAAAAAGGCAGCAAATCCCTATCCAGTAACTATCGTCCAATTAGCTTAACCTCAGTTGTATGTAAAATGCTAGAAACGGTCATACGAGACAGACTCGTAAATCACTTAGAGGAAAATAACATACTTAACCCTTATTTAGCGGCGAGCAACATAAGTCGAGTTAAATAAAGCTGGACTATGTGGCGGCGCTCGACATAACTCGAGTGGCAATTTCAGCACGTAATGTGGCTGAGAGAGAGAGACAAGTGGTGGCAGGAGACTAGCGAGCGTATGACTGCTCCAGACCACCGCGGCGAACCTACTGACACAAATCTCAGCTCCCTCCTCCCTCTCTCACTCGCTACATACTCAATTATGTACTGAAAGTACCGAATTACCTGCTTTTTGCACTCGCGTTGCACGGTTATTGCAAGAAAACTATCCATCATACAAGGATCGTTATGGTGTCATTCGAAAGCTCTGTTTATGCCCTTTCAGGGATAGGTACTTGTTTTACGTTCTGGGTCTTATTTAGGCATGAAAATGATCACGTAAACAGCCCTATTTTGGCTAAAAACACCCCGCTGTGCGGTACACATAAATAAACCGCATAGGCCGCTCGTAAGGTGTTAAAGATACTCAACACGGCTTTCGTAAAAAACGTTCCTGTTTAACAAACCTCTTAGACTTCTTCCACGATATCCTCAACCTCTACGATGAGAGTAAAGCTGTAGATATTATATACCTTGATTTTCAAAAGGCCTTTGACAAAGTTCCCCACAAACGTTTACTGCTAAAACTAAAAGCGCATGGAATACAAGATGGTGTGTTGAAATGGATAGAAAATTGGCTCAGCGACAGAAAGCAAAGAGTAGTCATAAACGGTAAGGCATCAAAATGGACCAATGTAAGTAGCGGGGTACCCCAGGGATCGGTACTAGGACCAATTCTCTTTCTAATTTACATCAACGACATAGATGAGGGTCTCACCTGTACAATCTCAAAATTTGCTGACGATACAAAAATTGCAAATAGCGTACTCTCAAAAGAACAAGTTGACGATATGCAACACAATCTAGATAAATTGTCATGTTGGGCCCAAATTTGGCAAATGAGTTTCAATGCGGATAAATGTAAAGTACTACATATCGGATACCTAAATGAGAAAGCAAACTATTCGATGAATGGCACTCAGCTTAAGAATGTAAACAGAGAAACCGATCTGGGAGTAACAATATCGAGTAACCTAAAACCGAGTCAACAATGTTCAGAAGTTGTTAAGAAGGCAAACAAAATAATTGGCTTTATAGGCAGGTCATTTGAGCATAAATCCAAAGAAGTTATCCTAACCCTTTACAATTCCTTAGTCCGCCCTCTTCTGGAATACTGCGTTCAATCCTGGTGCCCTTATTACCAAAAAGATATAAACAAGCTAGAACGAGTTCAACGTAGAGTTACCAAAATGATACCTAGCCTAAAGAACAAACCATACGAAGAGCGTCTTAGAGAATTAAATCTATTTCCTTTAACCCAGCGCAGATTAAGAGGCGACTTAATTCAAGTGTTCAAAATCATCAAAGGCATCGACAATATGAACTGTAGTAAGTACTTCACTATCGACCAATCTAATTACACGCGGGGAAACGGTTGCAAAATTATTGGTAAATCTTTTAACTCGCACGAATCTAAGAATTTCTTCTTCAATCGAGTTGTCAACTTGTGGAATGGGCTTCCCCGAAACGTTATAGACTGCATCACCGTTGATTCATTTAAACTCCGCCTAGACAAATATCTCGCATCAAACCCGCGACTGACTGCGTTTGTAAATGAATAACTTTATTTTATCCCCCCCTCAGTTACTAACCCATCTGTCCCCTACTAACTTCCTAATCCGGCCACGGACATTAGTTCCAGGGCAGTAATTCCCTTTCCAATGTTCCCTTACCCACTCTAAACCACTGTTTGGACACTTGATCCTCAGTGTTTTGGAGGACAAGCAACCTAGAAGGGTCACTGGATCTGTTGTTGCTTGATTTCCTTTGTACTCCTTTGTACTCCTAGAGATGAACCCGAGAATCCTGTTTGCCTTGTTTCGAACGCTTATACAGTGTTTTCTAGGCTTCAAATCATTGCTAACAAACACACCTAGATCTTTCTCACAATTTGAGTTTTCTAATTCCATATTAGCTAGTTTATATTTAACATTTGTATGCATCTTCCCTATCTTTAATACCTTGCATTTGTCAATGTTAAACTTCATCTGCCAATTTACTGACCATTCGTGTCAGGTATCTAGATCCCTTGGGAGGCACTCTATATCTCTATCTGAATCAATTTTTCTCCCCATTTTGGTATCGTCTGCAAATTTACTTATCCTACTAGTTTACCTAAATCATGGTCATTTATGTATATAACAAACAACAAGGAACTTGCTTCAATTGTGCCGCCTCTCCACATCTTTCCCCGTAGAACTAGGGCAGCTGAGAGCGCCCATGAATTTACACTTTCTCCTCCACAATGCAGAACTTCTGCATATCAGAATTCATTTATCCCCAGAGCTACTACTCTTTGGAATTCACTTCCCTCGAATTGCTTTCCACAAACTTACAATCTACAAATGTTTAAATCCAGTTGTTACAAACATTTTATGAATGGAGGATGCCTTTAGGCACATGGACCTTTTTGTTTTATCTGTGTTTTTCCTTCCTCCGTTTGTTGTCTCTTAAAAAAAACAGAGGGCCTAATACAGATCCCTGGGGGACACCACTTTTGATTGCTCCCCATTCTGACTTCGTACCATTTATGCTGACTCTCTGCTTCCTACCAATTAGCTATGACCTAATCCATCCCAACAACGCCCCACCTATTCCATGCGCCTCAACCTTTCTCATCAATCTCTCATGGGGAACTCTGTCGAAAGCTTTACTGAAATCTAAATATATTATATCATATGACTTGTCATTATCTACTGCTTCATATACCTCTGAGAAAAAACTAAGCAAATTAGTAAGGCAAGAACGTCCCTGAGTGAATCCATGAGAAGAATTTATTAAATTAAATGTGTATAAGTGGTTTTTAATTTTACTAGCAATAATTGACTCTAGTAGCTTTCCTATGATTGATGTAAGACTAATGGGACGGTAATTGGATGCTATTGATTTATCACCTTTTTTGAAGATCGGAACTACCTTTGCAAGCTTCCAAGCTTCTGGAACTACACCTGTCTCTAATGACTTGTTAAATAGAAATGTTAATGGGTAACTTAACTCATCTCTACATTCTTTTAAGTTAATACTCTAGCATAAACCTCATCAGGACCAGGCGATTTAGGAGGTTTCAGTCTGTCAATTTCCTTAAGCACATAATTTCTACTTATAGTAACCGTACTTAACCTATTTTCTATACTATCGCTATATACCTTACGGACTTCTGGAAACTGTGCCAAATTTTCAATAGTGAAAACGGAAAGAAATTGACTATTTAATGGACTGCACATTTCTAAATCATTTTCTGTCATTTCTCCTATCGAAGTTTTAAGGGGACCAATTACATCTCTAACCTTGGATTTATATAGTTGGTAAAAAGCTTTAGGATTATTTTTTGAGTCATTGGCAACCTTAATTTCATATTTGTTTTTCTTTCCTAATATCCTTTTTTAGCTGTCTTGATAGATTCTGATAGTAAGCAAGTAGGTGAATTTCGCCTTTCTTAATTTTTCTATATATTCCTCTCTTTTGTCCTAGAAGATCTAATAGTCTATTATTCATCCATTTGGGTTGGTTCCGTGTTGATCTAAATTTTCTCTTGGGGATATATTCATTTTGCGCATTGAATACTGATTGATAAAATTATCGTATGTATCTACCAAGGTTGACGTCTCTTCCTGACTTAAGATGACAGGTGCCTGAGAAGGGGTACACTCATTTGAACACCTGGATCAACTTAATTTCTTGACCATAACCGCTAATAGGGCTCTTCTTAACCCACCATAATTGGCTTTTCTGAAGTCAGGTATTAATGTTGTATTCTTTCTGGCATTACCTTTCCATTGTATATCAAAACACACAGAATTGTGGTCAATATTTCCTAGCTGGTCCCCTATCTCTACATTATTAATCATATGTTCATTGTGGTTCCATGTCAGTTGAACCAGTGCCACTTCAACCAGTGCCACTTTAACCAGTGCTAACTCAACCAGTGGCCACTTCAACCAGTGACCATTTCAACCAGTGACCATTTTAACCAGTAAGCTAACCTAACCTAACCTAACCTAACCTAACCTAACCTAACCTAACCTAACCTAACCGAACCTAACCTACTGGTTAAAATGGTCACTGGTTGAAATGGTCACTGGTTGAAGTGGCCACTGGTTGAGTTAGCACTGGTTAAAGTGGCACTGGTTGAAGTGGCACTGGTTCAACTGACCGGTCTCCGTTCATTGTTACTGAAAACTAAATCGAGAATATTACTACCTCTAGTCGGCGTATCTATGAATTGAAATGAAAAACTATCTTGTACTACCTCAATAAACTCCTCAGAATCAGAGTCGCCTATTTGATGTTGCCAATCTATATTCGGAAAATTAAAATTCCCCATAATCTACACATTGCTAAACCTTGATGCCATTTTAATTTCCTCCCATAATGACGTTCTGTCATTTCTACTCATATTTTGGCGGTCTATACATTAACTCCAATAACTATGGTCTCACTACCTTCGTTAACCTCTACCCAAAACACTTTCATTATCGTTATTTAGTCTAATACCTGATTTAATACAGCTTTTTGATGTACTCCTGACAAACACTGCTATACTGCCCTTCCTACTTGTTCGGTCATATTTAAACAAACTATATCCTGGTATATCAAATTCTGCTAAGAAATGCCTGGTTTCTGTATTAATCCACGTTTCAGTTAGCGCTATTATGTCTATATTTCTTTGCTAACAAGGGCTCTAAGTTCGTTCATTTTGTTACATAGACTCCTACAGTTTGTGTAATATACTCTCAATTTACTTCTTTTCTTTATACCTAATTTACCTTTATTTCTAACGACATTTCCATCCGTTGCACCATCACTACTATCATTAGCAATATAGTCATCATTTTTAGCATGAGACTGAATATCCTTATCGCTTTCGCCTGACGCTAAAATTGTTCCATTTAACCTCTCATTTACACTCTTAATGTTTCTGTTCAAAACCCCACAACCACCCTATCCAAAGAACTAGCTAATGTGGAAACCCCTATCCGTGAAATATGAACCCCATCCCTTGCGTACAACCCATCTCTACCATAGAAACTATCCCAGTTATCAATGAATGGTATTGCTTTTTCTTTGCAATATTTCTCCAACCGGCAATTGACACCAATCGCCCTGGATGTCCATTCCTTGGGACATCCTCTTCTGGGTAGGATACAATGTACTACAGGGATCCCTCCCTTCATCCTAACCTTATCTAACACATCCCGATACTGCTGCAGCAGTTCCTCACTTCTACCCTTACCAACATCGTTACTCCCGGCACTTAGACAGATAATGGGGTTATCTCCACTATCTTCCAAGATGTGGTCCATCTTCTCTAAAACCCTCCCACCTCCATGGCCAGGCAGACACACAACCTTCCTAAGTTTAGTGCGGGTAGCCCTAACTAAATGTCTTACCATGGAGTCGCCCACAATCGACACAATCGACACAAACAATATATGAGATCAGTAATGGAATATCACAACCACCCTATCCAAAGAACTAGCTAATGTGGAAACCCCTATCCGTGAAATATGAACCCCATCCCTTGCGTACAACCCATCTCTACCATAGAAACTATCCCAGTTATCAATGAATGGTATTGCTTTTTCTTTGCAATATTTCTCCAACCGGCAATTGACACCAATCGCCCTGGATGTCCATTCCTTGGGACATCCTCTTCTGGGTAGGATACAATGTACTACAGGGATCCCTCCCTTCATCCTAACCTTATCTAACACATCCCGATACTGCTGCAGCAGTTCCTCACTTCTACCCTTACCAACATCGTTACTCCCGGCACTTAGACAGATAATGGGGTTATCTCCACTATCTTCCAAGATGTGGTCCATCTTCTCTAAAACCCTCCCACCTCCATGGCCAGGCAGACACACAACCTTCCTAAGTTTAGTGCGGGTAGCCCTAACTAAATGTCTTACCATGGAGTCGCCCACAATCGACACAATCGACACAAACAATATATGAGATCAGTAATGGAATATGCAAGCCCTGCCTAGGCTTCTAACCTAGCTGAAGCACAAATCAAAACCGTACAGACCATTCAAAACAAACCCCTAAATATGATGACAGGCTGCACATCTACTACACCTACATATCACCTACATCAAGAAACCAAAATCCTCAAAGTCAAAGACCACCTGGACATTAGAGGCACTCAATTCCTGGTTGCAGCCTCCACAAACAAACACCATCCACTACACTACATGGCAGCACACCCACAGACACCAAGGAACATCAAAACAAAACCCAGCACACGATATCAGACAAATACTGTCACCTCTCCCTCCCTGCCTACCCCAAACCAGCTTCCAGAAGCTCACCAAAACTTAACGCTGGTAAAAAAAAAAAAAAAAAAAAATCGCTCACATATATTATATTTGTTGTTGTTGTTGTTGTTGTTCCCTAAGCTGCCTGGCCGAACAGCCACGAGTCCCTGAGGAAGGCCATGGCCATGATCGGGCTTTCCCACAGGGATCTCATTGAGTGTAGATTGTGTTGTTGGCGTAAGTGGTTGTGTGAAATGCAGTCTTCTATGATTTGTTTAATGGTATGGGGTGCTGTGTTACATCCCGGGCAGACGTCGACGACGGAGTCATCCAGTCTCTTCTGATAGCTCAGGAGAACTGGATTGTGTCCGCATCTCAGCCTGGCCAGGTGGACTCTGTCCTCGCAAGGAAGGGAGGATTCGGAAGGATGGATTTTGGGAGGTCGTGCTTGCAGCTGCGTGTTGTCAGTGAGTGAGTGGATGGATCGGCGAGAGATGTGAGTATGGATGTGCTTCTGGAAGTTGGTTCGGGGTGGACAGGGAGGGAGAGAGGATAGTAATTGTGTGTGATACCGTGTGCTGGGTGGTGTTTTGATATTTCTTGGTGTCTGTGGGTGTGTTGCCATGTAGTTTAGTGGGTGGTCCTGGTTCGTGGAGGCTGCTGCCAGGAATTGAGAGCCTCTCATGTCCAGATGGTCTTTGACTTTGAGGATTTTGGTGTCTTGATGTAGGTGATCTGTGGGTGCAGTAGCTGTGCAGCCTGTAATGATCTTTAGGAGTTTGTTTTGAATAGTCTGTAAGGTCTTATAATGTTTGTTATGTCTATTACCAGGGGTCCAGATTTCCAAGGAGATGGCCACACATGAATTGTCTCTATGCTCCTTTTTCATTTGTCAGTGGACGCCCCTCAGCACTTCTGTCACTCTAAATTGTGTTAGGGATAAACAAATACTCCTCTTTCATAATTGAACCCAAGCTCTGTAGGTCGATGACCCAAGGAACTTTAATCTGGCTCTTGTACCTGAAGCACCGCGGGACAACATGATACCCCATAATTTGCTTCCAAGTTTGAAAATATTCTGAATAACACACAAAGGGAGCACAATGACCTCTGGCAGCTATATTTATCGGTGGCCTGATAACTAATCCAGTTATATAATTCAACTAGTAGATCTCAGACAATACAACCCCTACAAGGGCCAATTATTATAGTGTGTGTATTTATGTATTCAGTATATTAGGCTAAGATTATTTATTTAGTTTATGTTGGCACTAATGTTGTTAGATCTATCTTTAATTGGCAGTGTCACAGGTCTAAAGATTAAAAGTGTTTATTGTTTGAAATGCTTTGGTCATATTAGTAGTATTAGTGTTATTGTTATTATTATTATTATTATTATTATTATTATTATTATTATTATGTTAGCGATGTAAAAATTTATATTTACATTCGTTTCAGCTCAAAGGATAAAAATAGAACCTTCCTTGGTTTAAGTTAAGATTTCTAAAGCTTCGTCTTCTAGGAGATGCACTATAGAAAAATAGATCCTGGTGCAAATAAAATAGAAAACACTTAGGAACTTGTAAAAAATCAATTAGGGGCAGCAATATGTCGCTCCCTGGACCCTCTGTGGCCCATTAGCTTTGTTTGTTGAACCATTACCTGGCTGTTGGGTTTTTGCAGCATCCTTTCAGCACTGCAACAAACATTTGTTGAATTGTTACGAAACTGATCAACAATATGATACTTAAAAGGGCTTTAACCCATTCTGTACCGGTGATGTCCTTTGGGTGATGTCCTTAGCATTATATTCTAGTAACAATTAGACGATTTAATTAAGCTTAAGTAGGACCTCTAACTATTAAAAGGCTACAAACTATATCAATTAACCTTTTTAGGTAGCAAAGATCCTTCCAAAGCTGAATATAATCGTCTAATAGTTGCCAACATATAATGAAACTGACGTCGCCGGTACAGTAGAGGTTAATATTGGTACATGTGTATACATTATTTAAGCGGTACAATAATATCCAGTAATTACACTTCATCCTGCTCGGCTTCTTTTGCATATACTATACTGTATATATATATAATTAATAATGTTTTCACCAACCAACTTTACTTCTAAACTCAATTAATGAAATCAACAAATACATGTGGCACTCCAAGGACTCGAACCTAGGTTACTCACAGTGAAATTCCGCGCATTTATGCATTATGCTATCAAGACAGTTACAGAATTATGCACAAGCCTACGATTTATTATGCAGCTTCGAATACTGCATATTAATATGAGCATTTACATACATTCCAAATATAGCCTAATATTATAGACTCCCTCCTTTCCCACCGTATCGGTGTGATAAATCTGCCACTTCTCTTGTAACTTTCCTCTATTACTGTAAATAGTTTTTACTGTCTTCTTGTTCAAATTCCCTTCAATTCTTCCACTTCCCTTCCCTGTTGTAAACTACTAGCGTTTGTCATACGCTCTCAACAAAATGAATCCTGCTTTAGAGAGTAGCCACCCCCTGTTAAATACCTAAACCATAACTTTCTCCATCATACCTTGCATACAGAGTAGATAATATTTAAAACAAAAATTACCGGAGCGTGAATCGAAATGGATCTTGGCTGTTGTATTGTAATTCTTTGTTTCACATTACTCTTATGTTTACAAGTATAATTTCTGGTTTTAAAGAAAGGTGTATGAAATTAAGTAATCACGGTGTATAATTACAGTCAACCCTCTAAAGCAATATGTTTCCTCTATTATTATTATAAGATAAATCAGATAAAATATAGTTTGACATGAACCCTACATGTGTAAAAGAAATAGTCACTTCTGATCGTGCACATGTTTCTCGACAGCGGGTTTGATGTGAAATTGAATATAGTATCATATTTTGGCAGTGACAGAGGGGAAAATTATGCTCACACATTTTTTAATAACGGAAGGATATATGAAGGTGGATGGTGATGTAGTGGACAAGGTGGAGAGAGAGAGAGAGAGAGAGAGAGAGAGAGAGAGAGAGAGAGAGAGGGGGGGGGGGGCAGGCAAGGAAGAGGGGGTAAATAACTCGAAATAATAGGAGTCTGAGGATGAACACATCGGTAGTAGGATACTTACTTGCCAGGGAATATACAAATGGAAAGCATTGTCACTGAAGACATACAGTTGTGGTTCCAAATTTAATTAGATATAATTTCACTTGAGTATACGTTTGTTTCTTACCCAATATAATAAGAATAATGTATATAGAGGAGGAACGTGGGAGTTTCTGCTGGATCTCGGTCGCGGTCGGACGTCCCTGATGCCCGGCACAATCTGCAGCTTTATTTGGGGGAACTTCAGTTGGTCCCTATGATTGTCTGTCGCATTGATGGTTCAGCGGCCTCTCCCCCCGGCTTCATCCCCTTCCACCATGCTACTCTGCTCTGACTTCGTCATCCTCTGATCATTCGACTGTGCTGGCTTCATTCTACGCCATCTTGATTCCTTTCTGGTTGGTGGGGGTCGGAGCTTCCCCTGACCTGTGACCCGTGGCTTGCCCGCTAGAGGGATGCGGCAGCCACGGTGGTCGGCTCTGGTATCGGCAAATCCTTGGCTTTCTTCAGGGTTCATTAGTGGGCCCCACCTTCCCGTCGGTGCCAGGGATCCCTTCTGATTCTGGGGTTAGTGTTGGCTCCTCCGTCCTTGACTCTTCACTTCACCACGAGTCTTCTTCCTGCCGGGTGCTATCGTTCATCATTTCATCTTCCCTTCCATCCTCGAGTCCCTCGGAGCGTTGTTGCCCTTCTGCAGCCCCTTCTGGGTCCCTGACGTTTGTGCCTCCTTCCTGGGAGGCCGCTGCGGCTTTGACCAACACCGTGTCATGGTTAGTACGGCTTTGCCCTCATAGCCCTAAAATCAAGAATCAAGATCAAGAGGAGGTGTACGTGTTAAGATGCGTTTCTCCACATTCTCAGTTTAGGTTTGAGTTTGGAGATATTGGCGGGTAAGCGTTTTCATTATCTTGGCTTTGAGTGTATACTTTCTCAAGATACTTACTGTAATGACCATACCGTTCTTAAAGCCACTCAACTTTGGATACAATTGGGATTCATGAGAACTGTAGTGATTAGGCTACAAATTGATGATATTACAATTGCCGTTATATCCCATGTGAGGCACTGGTGCATTTACAAAACAAATGGGATATATTTTGTTGTGTTGTTGTTGTTATTCCCTAAGCTGCCTGGCCGAACAGACCCAAGTCCCTGAGGAAGGCCATGGCCGTGATCGGGCTTTCCCACAGAGCTCTCATTGAGTGTAGATTGTGTTGTTGGCGTAAGTGGTTGTGTGAACGGGAGTCTTCTATGATGTGTTTGAGGGTATGGGGTGCTATGTTACATCCTGGGCAGGTATCGACGACGGAGTCATCCAGTCTCTTCTGATAGCTCAGAAGAGCTGGATGGTGTCCGCATCTAATAATAATAATAATAATAAACGGTTTATTAAAGAATGGCAGCCTCATGAGCTGAAAATACACATTTTACAATTACTGGATGAACATGAGATGTACAGATATGAAAATGGTAAGCTCAGTTTACAATGGGTGAGTATAATGTACTTTACATTAAAACAAGAAATTAATACAATAATTATGCTAGTGTAAAATACAAATTATCATAAATTAACCATGAGAGTAAGTGATTTACAGTGCATATACAGTACACATTTATTTTACTCAATATATACAGAACATACATATATACGCATACGTACACACATACATACGCATATATATATACATACATATATAAGAATATAAGAACATGCAGTAAGTGCACATGCCCGTATACATAAACGCTCACGTATGCAAACAAGCATACATACATACAAAAACTGTTCTGGTAGGGTCAGGTGAGGCTAATAATGGGAGTTAAATCCTTGGGAGAGATTAAATGAGGGAATTGGAAAAGGGTTAATGGGGCAACGGACTGTAGGTCAGGTAAAGCCAATTAGAATGGAATGTCAAACGTCGGAAGAGATCAAATGAGGAGTTTGAAAAGGGTAAAGGCGAAACGGCCTACGGGTCCGTACAGGTAGGGTCAGGTAAAGCCTACTAGGGAGGTAATCCTCGGTAGAGAACAAAAGAAGAATATAAAATAAGGAGAGACAGCTGGAGGGAATTATAGTATATGGGACATTCTTCAGTGTAAGTGTGTGTGTGTTTGTTTGTTTGTGTGTGTGCGTGTGTGTGTGTGTGTGATAGAATACTCTCAGCCGGGCTCGAGCCTCGAACCACAAACAGTATACACTATAGACACACACATATATAGATAATTAACGCATACATACATACACATATACGCACACATACACACACATATACTGTACATACATAAATGCACATATACATATACACACACACACATAAACAAACTCAAGCAAATACATACATATATTCTAATACACACATGCACACACACTTATGCATACATTATTAAAGGAGGGCGCTATATATGGTATGACAGGCCGTCATTACACATTATTAATAATATTTACAATGGTTGGGATAGGACTATTTTTGTATCGGTCAGTTCTTGCCCTTATTGGTTGGAGTGTGTTGAAGTGACGAGCTGCACGTGTTGGTCTAGGGGCGTCTGGTGGAAGTAAGTTTCTGTGTCGGGGGTGAACAAGTAGCTTAGATGCAAACTGCTTGAGTGTGTTGTAGTGGTGGGTTGAAAGTGCAGGTATGCTAAGGGTGGTGAGAGCTTCCTCGTACCCTGGGTATGTGCCACCCAGGATGATCCTGCATGCCCTCTTCTGCACTCTCTCCAATTGACGTTGTTGTGTCAGGGTTAGAGAGGAGGACCAGGCGGGAGAGGCGTAGGTGAGCTTAGGGAGTATGAAGATGTTATATACAGTATACTCTTCAGCTCATTCTCCGGCGCCCACAGGGATCTCAGCCGCCTTAGCATAAACAACTTGTATGTGGCGGTCCTGAATGTGGTAGACACATGTTTCTTCCAGTTCAGCTTGTTGTCCACAGTGATTCCGAGGAGTTTGGTGGACTCAACAAGCTGAAGGGGATGAGGACCAATTGTGACAGTGGGTGGAGGAAGGTCGGTAACGGAGGTGTTGATGTGCATGACCACTGTCTTGTCATGATTGATGGTCACATGATTGTCTGTGGTCCAGGCTTGAAGACGGTCGAGGATGTCTTGTAGGGGGTCATAGTTAGGGGAGGTGTTATCGACAGTAATGCCGACTGTCGAGTCGTCCACGTACTTCCAGTGGAATGGAGTGTCCTTTAGGGCATCATTAATCAAGATGAGGAACAATAGAGGCCCCATCTTTGTGCCCTGTGGGACTCCACATGTGATGTCTAGGAAGGTGGAGATGAAGCCTTGATATCGCACTGCTTGCCGTCTGTCACTAAGGAAGTCGGTCAACCACGCAACCAGGGTAGGATGTAGCCCCAACTATATGGCCTTGTTGATGATGATGGTGTGGTCAACAAGGTCAAATGCTTTCCTAAAGTCAATAAAGGCAAGAGCGAGGGAAGTCTTTCTCTTCTCAAGATTTGTGTAAATATAATCTAGGAAGCTAATAAGACAGTGAGTGGTGGAGGAGGTTTTTATGTTGCCAAACTGATGGGGATCTATTAAGTGACGGATTTGTGAGTAAGCCCAGGTGAATACAAAGTCCTCACAGATTAGACTAGGGATGGGCATTATGGCAACTGGTCTGAGTTCATTAAGAGAATGTGGGGAGGGGGTTTTGGGAATTGGAGTGACGTATGAAGTTTTCCAGTCTGCAGGGCATTTACTTTGCCTTAAGGAGGCATTAATTATCGAGCAAAGGGGGGTGGCAAATTCCACCGAAAATTCTTTGTATATTTTCATGGGTAGGTCTACTGGGGTTGTTGATCTTTTTTATTTGAAACTGGAAAGCCTTTTGGCCACTTCATATTCTTGAACAGTTACTGGGGGGGAAGGGGATGGGAGAAAGGCAGGGAGGTTGGTGCGGTCTAGTTTGGGGAGGGTCTGGCATATGGTAGAGAAGTGATTATTTATCAGTTCAGGTGCATCTTCACGAGGGACATGGGAAACACAGGGGATCGAAGGAGTCCCACTACTTAAGCCACAAAGATTCTTAATTTTAGAGTACCACTGACTGATATTGGTTTGTTTTAAATGATGAATCTTTGTAGGGTAGTAGGACTTCTTCACCCAACGGATCCCCCTTATCACAATGTTGCGTAGGTCCTTGTAGCGATTGTTGTCCGTGTAGAAGGCCTTATTCCGATTCTGCATCAGTCTCTTGATCCGAGGAGTAATCCATGGGACGTCAGCCTGGCCAGGTGGACTCAGTCCTCGCAAGGAAGGGAGGATTCGGAAGGATGGATTTCGGGAGGTCGTGCTTGCAGCTGCGTGTTGTCTATGAGTGACTGGATGGATCGGCGAGAGATATGATTATGGATGTGCTTCTGGAAGTTGGCTTGGTGTGGGCAGGGAGGGAGAGAGGACAGTATTTGTGTGTGATACCGTGTGCTGGGTGTTGTTTTGATATTTCTTGGTGTCTGTGGGTGTGTTGCCATGTAGTGTAGTGGGTGGTTTTGGTTCGTAGAGGCTGCTGCCAGAAATTGAGTGCCTATCATGTCCAGATGGTCTTTGACTTTGAGGATTTTGGTTTCTTGATGTAGGTGATCTGTGGGTGTAGTAGCTGTGCAGCCTGTAATGATTTTTAGGGCTTTGTTTTGAATAGTCTGTAAGGTCTTGTGATGTGTTTCAGCTAGATTAGAAGCCCAGGCTGGGCTTGCATATTCCATCACTGATCTTATGTATTGTTTATAAACTGTGGTGGTGGTTTCTTTGTTGTGTCCAAATTTTGTGTGAGCAAGTGACCTGAGGGCGTTAACACCTTATTGGCGGGCTAGGCGGTCTATTTGACCGTACCGCACAACGGGTTTTTTGTTTACCCTAAATAGGGTTATTTCCGTGCTCATGTTCATGCCTAAATAAGATCCAGAGTGTAAAACAAGTATCTATCCCTGCAAGGGTGTAAACAGAGCTTTCCAATGACACCCGAACCATCCTTGTACGACCACTGATTCTCTTGCAACGATCGTGCAACACAAGTGCAACACAAGCGAGTGAGAAAAGGGGGAGGAAAGTAGAATACAGTTCAGTATGTCCACGGTGGTCTTGGGGAGCGGTCATAAGGTTACTACGCTCGTCCCACCGCTCAGCTCTCTCTCTCAGCAACATTACGTGCTGAAAATGGCGCTCGGCAGCTGTCGTGCACCGCCACTTAGTCCAAATTCATTTCACTCGCCATATGATGCGCGCCGCCGCCAGTTAAGGGTTAAGTCTGGGTGTCAGTTTCTTTTTCGTGTTTGTGATGTGCTGTTTGAATGTGATATGTTACTCCTAGGATTTTGGGTGAGTGTGTATGTGTTAGGGGTGTGTTGTTTATGGTGAGTCGAGGGATGTATTCGTGTTCTGTCCAGCTTGTGAGCAGGGTTGCGGTGGATTTGGCTGGGGCTAGATTAAGTCTGTTTGTAGTGCACTAGCCATGTAGTGTGTTGAGATAGGGTTGAAGGAGATCTGTTGCTGTGTTTGGGTCATGGTGTGTGCATGTGAGTGTTATGTCATTTGCATAGGAGGCTAAGTTTATTTGGGGTGTGTTGGGTATATTTATGTCGTGCATGTACAGATTGAAGAGTGCGGGCAGTAGGACGGATCCTTGTGGGACTCCGTTTGGAAAGTTTCTGATTCTAGATGACTGACCGGCAAAAGATACGTGTGCACATCTGCCTGCTAGGAAGTTGGCCAGCCACCTTTTTGTGTAGTTGTGCATGTTTGTGTTGTAGAATATGTTTGTTAGGTTGTGGCGGGGGATGGTATCGAAGGCTTTACTAATGTCGAGTGTGGCTAGTAGTGATCTGTGTGGTGGTCTAGCTGAGTTGATGCCGTCAATAGCTCTTTGTGTAAGGTCTGTGAGAAGAGTGTTTGTGGAGTGCAGTGGCCTGAAGCCATGTTGTGATGGAGCTAGGGGTAGGTCGGGTGTAATTAGTTGTAATGCAAGGCGTTCCATAACTTTGGAGGAGGTGCAAAGGAGTGTGATGGGGCGGTGTGAGGAGGGTAGCGTTGGGTCTTTGTTGGGTTGGGGGAATGTGATGATAATACCATGCTTCCAGATGTCTGGTATTGTGTTGTGTGAGTAACTGTAGTTTGGTATGTTAGTGAGTGCTTGTATGCCTTGTGGTCCCAGGTGTCTGAGATGTATATACAGTATATGTTGCTTATGTTGTCTAGGCCACAGGCGGGTGAGTGCTTGAGATTGTTGATGATGTGCTTTGTCTGGTGATTGGTGAAGGGTGTATAGTCAGGGTCTGTGGGGAATTGTCTCTTAAGTTGGATGACACGTCGGTCGTCTTTGTGGGGTTTTAGGTGGCTGACACGTGAGAAGTGATTGATGAGAGTGTTTGCTTGTTGTTTACATGAAGGAGTAGAGTCTGTTGTTGTGATTGCAGCATGTGATTGTGTTGTGTTGCTGTTGGAAAGTGTGATGCTGTTTAGTGTTTTGTAGAGTTTTTTGGGGTTTGTTTTGTGATCAAGTGTTTGTAGGAAGTTATTCCAATTTAGTTTTTGTTGTTCTTGTATTTTGTTGTTAGTCTGGGTGTTGAGTGCTTGGATTTGTTGTGTGATGTCTTGTGTGTCGGGTGCTGGGGAGTGTTTCAGTATGTCGCGTTGTCTGATGAAGTTTTGAATTTCTGGTATGAAGTTGGGGTTGTGTCTTTTTCTGTTACCTCTAGGAATGTGTTTCTTGTCAGCATTTTGGATAGTTTTATTGAGTATGTGTACAGCATTGTTGATGTTAGTGATGGGTACGCTGTTTAGATTTGTGAAGTGTTGTTCTGTTTCATTTGTGAATGCTTCTCAGTTAGCTCTTTTATAATTGGTGTAAGTGTGTCTGTGGCTAGCTGGGGTGAGTCTGGTTTTGGTGGTGATAATGATCGGAAAGTGGTCAGAGCCTAAGGTTCTAACCACCCTCCAGGATGTTGTGGGGGCGATTTCTGGGGAGCAAAAGGTGATGTCTGGAGATGATGGGTTATAGAGGGCTTGGTGGGGAATATGAGTATGTTGATGGATGTCGTTAAGGATGATGAGGTTATCTGTTTGGTGTTGTAGTACCAGCCCTCTGTCTGTGTCGTGGTTGTCGACAAACCAGTCTGACGTCTTTGCGTTGAAGTCACCACCCAGGATGATGTGTGGGGTGTTTGTGATCTGTTGTAATTGTGGTCTGTATTCATTTGGTACTGTAGGGGATGTTTGGGGAGGGATGTATGTGTTTATGATGGTTATGTTGGAGTTGTTGCCAGTGCGTATTTTAATTGATTGTATTTCTGTTGTGTTGTCATCTGGGGGGAGGAGGGATTTGGTATGTACACTGGTGATTATGTATGATATTTCTTTGTGAACCAGGGTGATGGATCCACCACTGCCACCGACGGCCCGGTCTTGTCTAATGGTGGTGATATCATGAAATGTAGGTGTTATTTTTGTGTCGGGCAATTTTGTTGTGTAGCTATCAATAGCGTCGCATAACCATATTATCACCAGCATCGTATATAATGCCGACGCTACTGCCTATGTGCATTTTCTACTCTAGTTGATTAAATTACAATTTCTGTGTTGAGGAGGTAAGCATCTTTGTACATGCAATAACGGTATAAATAGGCTAGACGTGAAATAGAGATAAGAATACCTACACTAGAAAAGTGTATCATAAGTGGTTTCGGCGGTCGCTATCGCCCCCCCCCCCCCCCCCTAGACATGGGCTACAAATTGTTAGGTCAGTGCGAAGCAGGACCTCTAAAGCTTACTAATGTCGTTGTTGTTGTTTTTTCAGGGAGATCATTATTATAAAGGGCTATTTCTCGCGTATTACCTAACCAAATTCAATTATTTTTCATATGCATATACGCTGATCTATCTTCTAGGCCTTAGCAGATTTTTTTTTTAAATTTCGGCATTGGCGCCCCTCAAATCGTCACCTTCTGCAGTAGGGCGACGTTTATAAATAATTGCTATTTCTCGGTTATTACTGAAGCAAATTTTATGAGCTTACACACGCATATACTCAAATATAATCTCTAGGTCGTAACAGAGCCCTTTTCTTAAATTTCGTTCTGGGCGCACCGCTAACCAGCGCCTTTTGCAGCCGTGGTGAAAAATGAAATGGCCACCTGTTTGGAAATTGCTAAGGCATATTTCATAGAACTCTTTATGAATAGACTTTTGCTTATTGATCAGGATTTAAGTGGGCACTTTCAAAATATTTCGCCCTCGGAGAATTTTAGGTTCTTTGCTTTGCTAATTTAATTCCCATGCATACTGTATACTATAGTGTAACCTATTCCCTGACCATAACGGAGTCCAATCTCCAACTTTAGCCCAGGGCGCCTCGCTACTGTTTCCCTTCTACATGAGTGACGAAAAATGAGATGGGATATTTCTATGTGATTAATGAACCACACATAACTCGTACACTGCGAAGCTATGGTAGTTCAAAGCCTCCCGCCAAGCTTGATGGAGGTCTAGGGAGGAAACTAAAATCAATTATAGAAAGTTTAATAAACAAGCAAATCAATGAGGCCATGCCCCCTTAGAACCAATATATGAAGCTCTTCAGAATCTGGCATACCATTACCATAATATTAAAACCTTGAACTTGAACACTTCTTGATCAGTTTTCCTTTTTCGGTTGCATGTGATTGCGCTTTACTCAAATGTCCACTAAGAATACAATTATTTTCATTATTATTACCATGCATTTAAGTTGTCCTGTTTTACTCTATATATCTATATTGTGCCATTTAGATTAACTATGTTCCTTCTAATCCCGGATGTACAATTGTGCAACTGTGCATGTACAGTCTCGTGCATTAATAAGTATACACTCATTTGATTCTCGAACCTTTAGAGTAAAATTCTTAAGCATCTGTGATATAGTACAGCTTGGTACTGTCTCGTTTTGGTTAAATACTGATGGAAATAAGTGTTCAGTTATGCTTACTGAAGTTGCATAATCTCTCTCTCTCTCTCTCTCTCTCTCTCTCTCTCTTGCCTCCATTAATGGCATCTTTCACGTCGCTTCCTGTAAACATGCATTTACTCTTCTGACGCTTTAAATTACCGTTCACACCACAGCTATTTTACCTAGTTTTGCACATTTTGTTAACCAATCCATCAATTCACCATGTATAACCGTTCGTACTTTATTGATTGATTTATTACAAAATAAAATATCCCAATACATATTTATATAAACGTAGGCTATGTAAAACAATATTCAGTAGTGTACTGAATTAATATCAATAATGTATTCAAATAGTAATTTAATCAGAAAGATTAACAGTTAATCTGAAAAGCATAACACCAATTAATTTAAGAATAAATATACATAAATATCGACTAAAGACAAAATTAAAGTTAATAGTGTTAAACCAAGACGTTAAAGGCGTCATGTTTATGTGCTGCAAAAACTGCATGCAAAAGCAATGTTAAGAACATTAGGGGACAGATGGCTAAGGGTTATCGGGAGAACATACAACTGGGAATATTAATATTGAAGTGCATGATCGATTGTTGGCTTCTTATAGTAGCAGCATCACACTGTATGCCATCATCATTAATCATTCACTCTCACGTCACCTTATATCTAGCTCTCTCTCTCTCTCTCTCTCTCTCTCTCTCTCTCTCTCTCTCTCTCTCTCTCTCTCTCTCTCTCTCTCTCTCTCTCTCTCTCTCTCTCTCTCTCTCTCTCTCTCTCTCTCTCTCTCAGCCTTAATCATCAGAGAGGTTGTGGACAGTAATATACCTTTGATAGTTACAGGTTCTCAGGGGAGGAAGTGAGGGTTCAGGTTCTGTTCGCCCACACGACCTTTCGCCCACCGCCTTAGTGGAGTTAACACTTTCAATATTATGAGTCTGTTTCCTTCTATATTCTGGATAACGATAGACAACTTTAATCAGTTTTAACATGTTTACTAACAAAATATAATTGAATGGTACTTTAAATTAACCTTCTGACTCACACACATCCAAAGAAATGAAATCAACTAACGAAAATATGAGGAAAAGGTGCGTCATTGTATATTGAAAGGCTTACTTCGCCCATAATCATAAAAGGTGGTGAAAATACAAACACACATATTTCATTGAATGTGTAAAATGTTTGTTAGACATTATGGTTTAATAGAGACGAACAAATATATACACACAACATTCTACATTACGTCTAAACATGTAGATTATGAGAGCTAAATAATGTATTATATTTCAGTTACTATAATTACTTTAAATTAGGTCACGGCTACCAATGTGTTTTAGGTCCCTTAAATAAAAAGAACACCCCTTCAGTAGTAGAAAAACACTCATAAATTTTAGATATGTGTACGTAAACCCTCAAAGAGAAGAACATTATGCATTCCAATCAGTGGATAATGAATGTTTGAACTTGGCTAAAAGTAACAACGTAAAAATAACAAAGTTATCCAAATCCATAATTTAAATAGGGATATAATGCCCATTCCAATATCTGTTTAAATTTACTCATGCTTAAACTTTAATTAAACGTGTGGTTCCCCTCACGTATTACTATATACACCGTGGTTATTAAACGTGTGGTTCCCCTCACGTATTACTATATACACCGTGGTTATTAAACGTGTGGTTCCCCTCACGTATTACTATATACACCGTGGTTATTAAACGTGTGGTTCCCCTCACGTATTACTATATACACCGTGGTTATTAAACGTGTGGTTCCCCTCACGTATTACTATATACACCGTGGTTATTAAACGTGTGGTTCCCCTGGTTACTATTACACCGTGGTTATTAAACGTGTGGTTCCCCTCACGTATTACTATATACACCGTGGTTATTAAACGTGTGGTTCTCCTCACGTATTACTATATACACCGTGGTTATTAAACGTGTGGTTCCCCTCACGTATTACTATATACACCGTGGTTATTAAACGTGTGGTTCCCCTCACGTATTACTATATACACCGTGGTTATTAAACGTGTGTTCCCCTCACGTATTACTATATACACCGTGGTTATTAAACGTGTGGTTCCCCTCACGTATTACTATATACACCGTGGTTATTAAACGTGTGGTTCCCCTCACGTATTACTATATACACCGTGGTTATTAAACGTGTGGTTCCCCTCACGTATTACTATATACACCGTGGTTATTAAACGTGTGGTTCCCCTCACGTATTACTATATACACCGTGGTTATTAAACGTGTGGTTCCCCTCACGTATTACTATATACACCGTGGTTATTAAACGTGTGGTTCCCCTCACGTATTACTATATACACCGTGGTTATTAAACGTGTGGTTCCCCTCACGTATTACTATATACACCGTGGTTATTAAACGTGTGGTTCCCCTCACGTATTACTATATACACCGTGGTTATTAAACGTGTGGTTCCCCTCACGTATTACTATATACACCGTGGTTATTTTGGGAAGAAATAATTATATGTTTGAATTTAAAGGTCTACTTGTTTACGCTAGTTAACAGTTATATACCAAATTATTCTTGTAAGTCAACAATACATAAAATCACAAAGTGGATATAATTGATGTAGGGAACTATACACTAATGTAGCTTTATCCCTTTAACGACCAATAATATATACAGTACGTGTGCATTTATCACACCAACAACCATCAATACAAAAGCTGAACTAAATACATATTGTTAAACTCTGCGGTTGTAAGCACTTAATACTGGCTGAAATCCATTTACAAAAATGTAGCTTTGTTCCACAAATATTGTTCTAGTTATTGGTTCACGATTTATGGCAAAACAGTTGAAATGTTCATATCACCGGATAAATCGGTTTACTTTTAAATGTTTTTGATCTGCTTGAATATATATTTGAAACTAGGAGGGGTACCCGGCGTTGCCCGGGTTTAAATTCTACTACCATAATCACCATCATCAATCACTACTACCACAATCATCACAATACTACTACTACCATAATCACCGGCCTCGACCTCCCTGTGCCTCATTAAACGGCGACCTCGATTTCGGCCGCTAAATTACCTCCGATTATGGATCTGACCTCATCCGTACCCCCATTTTGGGGAGCTGCGAACAACTTTCGTTCTATACACCTTTTCGATGTGAGGCCTCCTTCTGCCCCAAACGGCAATTTTTTCGCATTTTTTTCGCTCCCGTATACTACATAAGTTCTGCCGAAAATTTTATTAAACAAAAGTGACTCTGATTACCACTAAACTCGCCTAAAACCATCTCCAAAGCCTGGGCTTTCCAACGGTGCCCCACACTCCCACCTGGCACCAAAACTGTGGGAGGAGTTTAGTAACAAAGGTACAAAGGTCGGGTAACTGACAAACAGACAAACATTGACCTTTATTTATTAAGATATATTATTAAGATATATGTTGTGAATAAGTATATATAACCTATATACAGTAACCTACATATTGTATTATTCATGTCTGCTTAATTAAAACCACCACATTGATTTTAAACGTTGGATTGTAATCAGATTCGATTCCCATTTAATTGTATAATGTAACCAGAACAATTGACTTACTATTTACCTTTTCTCCAGGCCCATGATAACTTGTCTTCACTTTCAAATAAACCCGAGGTAAACTTCATCACAGCCTTGTTAACCCCTTAGGCACGATGACGTAATCTTCATCATATTCGTATTATCCAAAATAAAATATATATTAATCGTATTTGAATGATAATGTGTGTAATTACAAGATGAAACGAACGAACGAAAGCAACGAACAAAGGGCAGCGTATTGTGATATTGTATTTGGATTCATTATTTTGTACTTGTTCTTGTTCAGGTAAAGTGTATTTCACAATACGTTTGTGTTCAGCGTAGAAGGGGAGAACATATTTATTGCTGAAAAATGCATACTACCGATAATACAAGATATACAAGCTTCACCCTTGTGAATGATAAATCATATTTACTTGAACTAGCCTATGCATAATGAAGTACATTCTCACCTGGGTCACCCCCAAATGTATTGTAATAAAAACTATCAGTATTTTCCATGACCGGTCACTGTGACTAGGCTTAATATTCGTTAGATACTAAGTTAGGTTAGGTTAGGTTTTCATCCAATACTTACAAGTTATGTACCACAGAACATGAATATTAGAGCTATTCTTATCCCTTCCCTATTTCCAGTAGCTATTTAATCTTTCTTAAATATTTATGTTAGAGAGAGCGTCTATTGCTTAGATACTTGCATATAGTGCTTACTTTTAATGTACAGTAATATCACAGAGTAAACCAAAGCACATACTCAAGCAGCTACATATAATTCTCCTCCTGGAGACACATAATCTTCCTTAGAGAGATACAGTTGGTGGTGTACTGCTTTAGGTGCTTATGTTCTGGGTGTGGTGTCCCGAGTTTGAATCCCGGGAGGACCGTATGTTTGCATTAGTTTATTCAAGTACATTGGGGTTTGTAATTGATGATTAATGTTAAGAACAGTGTGTTACTTATAGATTATAACTGAAGTATATTAGCCATCCTGTACATAATGTTCAGGCAGGTAGATCCTTGGCAGTGTGTGGATCAGTTCCCTCAGAGGCCCCACATAATCAAGGAGTCATCTGATGCACCAAATGCGGCCAACATATTGCTGACGGTGTGATACTGAATAACTAATTAAATCTCACTACTGCAACCTACCCGGCGTACTTGTGTGTCCCTGTTTGGGCTTACACACTCTAAGACTGTCTGTACACGTATTATCAAGGCTACACTAATTAAGAATGATGTTGTCTTTTAACCCTCCTGGCCCGGTTGTCATTTTAAAATGACACCACGAATGAAGGGCAGGTGCCCGGTTGTCATTTTAAAATCTGTAAGCTTGAAAGCCTATTCAGCTTGGTCTGAACGCCGTGCGTCCGACGCATGTAAACAAAGACGATCGTTACGTCACTGCACCTCCGAAAACAAGAAAGAGAAGACTCGTTTGTTATTGTATGTCTGTATGTCGTTGTTTCAGTAGTGAAAAGATCGTCATATTGCTAACATCGCCTGCAAGTTCTCTCCACTGAAATCGTCATCACAACTGAACCAGTTGACATAGAGAGCTCTACTCAACGCCAGTCTACAGATTGGAAACCGCACTACATTTATAGATGCGTGGGACATTTCTAGCAGTTAAACTAAACAAAAATACGGTAGCCTAGGCCTAGACGTTTTTCGGCCAGATCGCCCGGGTAGCCCACACTGTCATTTTGAGAGCCTGCCCGGGTCAGGAGGGTTAAGCATGTAACAGGGAAAACATTATTTAACTAGGCTACACATACTGTATATGTTCATTATTATGATAGTATTTATATTACTGTAAATCGTCTGACTCGTCAATTTCATACTGTAGATAAGTCTTCCCTTACAATTTGCTTTTCTATTATTAACACGGTACTAGCTTCAAGGTGGTAATTGTGTATAATTGATTAAATATATGAAAATAATACAGAAACATTTGTAATATTTTGTTTTGTCACTGATAACCAACCAGTACAGGATTAATCAATGCTTTACATAGTATATAATGCAACTGACCTTCCCATGACCATATTCATACGAAGAAAACATGCGCTAAATTTGAATCTTGTAGAAATGAAACAACATATATATTGAGGCTAGGAAGCAAATGTTCTATTTTGAAGGTTTAGTAGTCTATCTGTAGCGACATAGTCTCGCCTTATTAAATTCTGGGATGTTTGTATTGTTTAAGAAGTATCCGAAAACCAGACATATAAGACAGCAACACCCTAAAATCTCCATATACCGTTATTTATGTGGCGGGACATTACCTTCAGCCACGGGCAAACAAGGTCCTTGGTTCCGTCCTTCCACTTTATACCACGAGCAAACAAAGCCATTCCTTCTAACATTTTACTTAATTCCACGCATATTCCTTTTCATTATCAAGGCCAAGGGATAGTCATTCAACTGCCATGAACTTTAAATAGTGATCTTGGTAAATCTGCCTTATGTGTAGAACGGATTCCATTCCCAAACAATACGTACTTCCTTATTGATACGGCCACCTTTTTCTTTTAGGTACTGTAATCTTAACCCTACCACGGCCCTCTCTCTCTCTCTCTCTCTCTCTCTCTCTCTCTCTCTCTCTCTCTCTCTCTTATCAATTTGTTCGATCGCCGACCAGTGGTAATAACGTGTTTGACCTTGTACTTGCAACAAAAGACGAATTAATATAGAATTTGAATGTTGGTGATGAATTCAGTAATAGTGACCATCGTACGACCACTTTGAATTTTAAATTCAATAGCAATGAACTCAATACCAGCAAAGAGAAGGTCCCAAATTACAAGAGAGCAAACTTCCGTAAATTTAGAGCAATACTTAAGGAAATCAACTGTAGTTCTATGATTAACAATGATGATATACACCAATCATGGAGATTTTTCACTTCCACTTAATCGAATGCAGTACATGAGTGTATATCATAAAACAACAATTTTTTCGAGTGAGTGAGAGCACAGTGAGAGCACACGGGTTGGTTGAGCTCCTCAAAAGAGGGGATTTTCGGAGAGGTATCGTGGGGCTAAGTGACCCATATACGTATCAGAAGATCGGCGATGATACGGTGTTTCGGCACATAGTAAACAGAACGTGGTTTCTTGTTTAAACATCGCCCACAAAGCATATTTAGTTTAATCTTGAGAGTGTTATTACCAGTATCAGTGAGGGGACAAGGAGCCGTCAGGCACTAGTCCAGCCCTGCCCAGGCACCATAAACCTCCAGCAGTAACCACAAGGTGAGTGAAGTAACCGTTTATAGGGCAGGCAGTTTCACCCTTATTTTTTTTTTTTTTTTTTTTTTTTTTTTTTTTTAACACCTTACGAGCGGCCTATGCGGTTTATTTATGTGTACCGCACAGCGGGGTGTGTTTAGCCAAATAGGGCTGTTACGTGATCATTTCATGCCTCTAATAAGACCCAGAACGTAAAACAAGTACCTATCCCTGAAAGGGCATAAACAGAGCTTTCGAATGACACCATAACGATCCTTGTATGATGGATAGTTTTCTTGCAATAACCGTGCAACGCGAGTGCAAAAAGCAGGTAATTCGGTACTTTCGGTACATAATTGAGTATGTAGCGAGTGAGAGAGGGAGGAGGGAGCTGAGATTTGTGTCAGTAGGTTCGCCGCGGTGGTCTGGAGCAGTCATACGCTCGCTAGTCTCCTGCCACCACTTGTCTCTCTCTCAAAACATTACATGCTGAAATTGCCACTCGAGTTATGTCGAGCGCCGCCACATAGTCCAGCTTTATTTAACTCGACTTATGTTGCTCGCCGCTAAATAAGGGTTTAAAGCCTCTACGTATTGTGAAAAACCTGTTATCCTCCGGCAAATTGTGGGGTTGAGTGAGTGAAGGGGGGACAGTGAATGAAGGAGGATGCATGTTTTTCATACTACGTGTTGCTAGCCCCAAACGCGGGAGCAACTGTTTTCAACCATCTGACACATCCCCTTTATTAATGTGCATCACACATGTTACTACATACATACATACAACATGAGTTCAAATGTTTTGTTTTACCCTACTGTGGAAAGACTACGGATACACCACTCCTGCCGAGGCCTCACGCAGTGGCATGACCTAGTCCTGTCGAACTGAGCTCATGACGCTGGTGGCATTGCCCCGGAGGATAGCCATCCCTAGTCTTTGCTTGAGCCAGAGGGTTTCCCGGGGTTCTCCTGAAACTTCTCTGATTTTACGGCCTATTTCATTCACCATCTTGAGGGTGGTAGGGCCAAAGACTCCTGAAGTTTCGAATGCCAGGGGCTCGAACTGATGAATTCTGGCGATGGCTTGATATTTTTCTCGCTTTTTATTTTCTGCTATCCGGGCGGCTTCACCTGCTTCGTCGGCGTTTCTGGCGGCGTTGGTTGTGGAGAAAGTGTCAACACATGTGGCATCCCACACGAGGCACCGGCCATTCTTGTAAGGGTAAGTGGTCATCCCATCTGGCCGTTTGCCGTCTTCTCTGTGAAGTCCATGTGGTTCGAGGATTGATGCACAGTTAGCACTCTGCAGGGCCCGTTTTATGACATTATTTAGTGCAGAGTGTCTTGGCAGGCGGCCTGCGTTGTAATTACATGACAAGGCATGGTGACCTTGAGCATCCATCCTCCCATCACACTTGCAAGTGTGTGGGTGACAAACTGCCGCACCCACTCTGAGCGCGATGGCGACCCGGAGCGCTTCAGCATCCAAGTGAGTTCCAAGAGGTGGGATGGGGATGGTTCCCCACCATAGGCCTTATCTTCCATCTACCCCAAGGACCTGACCCTCGGTCTTTCAACTTCTCAAACAATTCTAACCATTATGAAGTACTTGCTATAAGGTCCATTTTTATTTCCCTCTCTAACCATTTAGGAAATACTTGCTACAAGGTCCATTTTCATTTCTCTCTCTCTCTCTCTCTCTCTCTCTCTCTCTCTCTCTCTCTCCTTTCTATCCTTAACATCTTTCCACCCACTTTCAATCACCGCACTTAACCGTCTCATTGTTATTATTTTTTTGGTTTTCTATAACTTCAGATCGCTTTTTATCATTTTAGTTATTTGTTTTTCCCTAACATCTTTCAATACCCAACCAGGCCAGCCCCCTCTCCAGCTCGCTTTCTTTCTCCCTCGCCCCCGCCCCTGCTCTCTCTCCCCCTCTCTCTCTCTCTCTTAACATTTTGTACAATTTAAGCATTTTTCCATAACTGCTGTCCTAGATTCGGTTACCCACTCAGATCCTGGCTCTCGCTCACTCTCTGGCTCTCTCCCTATCTTGATGTTGACAGCATTATTAATATCCTAAGCATTTATTAATACTCAACATCAGGGTGGCGTCGCCAGTGTAAGTAATCATAGGATATAATTGGTGTGCTTCCCTTCAATCAGTTAGATCTTTTAGTTGTACCGGTGCCCAATGCCGAGGATTTATACATTTAACCACTTAGCTTTAGGAGAAGCAGGCCAATTGCCCATCAGAAAGGTTGACTATGATATGTGATTATTTTGTTTTTTACATATCCCATCAGAAAGGTTGACTATGATATGTGAATTTTTATGCATCCAGCCAATTATACATTAATAACAACAGCAATAATCTAGATATGTGCCAGGAGAGATTTCCCGGGGTTTCTGAAACAAGGGAGACATGGTAGAGATGGAAGCACCACGGGAAGATCAGGAGGACGGCTTGGTAGAGGCAGAGGAACGGATAGTCTTGGAAGACTATGGCCTAGCAGATACTAGGTGTTTTAAGTGCGGAAAAAACAATGCAAGAAAGAATTCGCGAAAATGTTCCGGCTGTCTTAGATCTATTCATTTATCTTGTGCTAAGCTGACAAAGAAAACATCAGGAGAACAACCAAACTGGAAATGTCTCGCATGCCCAGGGCCCACTGCAGAGCCAACCGGGGCAACACCGGCAACACCGGTCGCCGACTTGACCCAACTTGTGACCAAATGGAAAGTGCGGATCCAGGTCCTTGCCCGGGAACCTAAAGGAGCCAGAATCCAAGTGGCGGAGGCCCTTACAACCATCATAAAGCAGGCCCTACAACTCAAGACACCCCTCGCATGGGCACGGCTCCTGGGTTTCTCCTATGGGGCCCTCCGAAAACCACCCAGAACCAACATACAAGACCATCTTCAGGTTTCACTAGCCACCAGAGTGAAACGTCAAGTAGCACAGTATATGGATGGAAACAAACTGGTGGAACCCCCCGAACAGCAACCAAACAGGGCCCAGAAGCAACAGGACAAGGAAGAGGAAGAGGCTGAATAGCTACGTGAGAGGGTCGCGGCGAAGCTGGCGGATAGTGACATCAAAGGGGCCGTCAGACTATTATCCTCTTCAGAAGGTTTTGCTGGTCAAGGCACCGAAGTTGTTGAAGCCCTACAAGAAAAGCAACCACCTACACCTAGGGACCTAAACCTCCCCCCTGCCCCAAATGACCAGATGCGCCAACCTTTAGTTGTCACGAAGGAGCAGGTGGTTGCCGCAGTGACTTCATTTCCAGCAGGCTCAGCCGCGGGCCCAGATAGTATCCGACCCGCCCACCTCAAAGGCCCCTTGGGTCAGGGATCAGGAGCTGCTGGGGAGTCACTCATGGAAACCCTCACCAAATTCATCAACATGGTTATAAGAGGGGAAGTACACGACTGTGCCACACCCCTATTTTTGGGGGCATCACTCTGTGCACTGGCAATAAAAGATGGCGGTGTGCGCCCAATAGCAGTAGGGAACACCTTCCGCCGCCTTGCCACAAAGGTGGGTTTGAAACCACTCTCGAAGGGCCTAGGTCAACACTTAAGACCAGTTCACTAGGTTTCGGAACTCCAGGGGGGTGTGAAGCTGCTGTACACGCAACCCGCACCTACCTCAGCCAAGCCCAAGAAAAACGAGTGCTTCTAAAGATTGACATGCGGAACGCATTCAACAGCATTCGCAGGGATTTCTCCTCCGTGCAGCTCAAGAACACATCCCCACTCTGTACCCCCTACTTTGGCAGGCTTATTCCAAACCTTCAATCCTGATTTTGGGCGAGACGGTAATCCCATCAGCGACCGGGTTACAGCAGGGAGATCCAGGTGGTCCTGCTCTTTTTTCAATAGGGATGGATGCAGCAGCTAACAAAGTAAGGTCAGAACTGAATGTATGGTACCTGGACGATGCAACCTTGGGTGGGTCAGTAGAGAACGTTCTAACCGACCTAAATAACATCGTAACTGACCTCGGCCAGGCTGGGCTAGTGATAAATGACACCAAATGTGAACTTGTCCTCCTCAACCACACACGTGAACAAGGAGAAGAGACTCAGGCCCTGTTTCGAGGCATATTGCCAAATGTAAACTTCCTTCAGGAGCACCAGCGAACCCTATTAGGTTCCCCACTAACTCTGGCACCAATCCCACCAGCAATTCAAGTTAAAAAGGAGGAGCTTCAACGTCTCGTGAGTCGCCTGATACACATTGATGCCCACTCAGCTCTGGCCCTGCTCAAGAACTGTTTCTCCATCCCAAAACTCCAATACCTCCTGCGCACATCGATGACTTACACGAACAATGGTGGCCTCCAAGAATTAGACAGCATAATCCGAGAAGCAGTGACCAGCATCACCAACGTGGAATTTAAAGAACGGGCCTGAACGCAAGCCACCCTTCCTGTCCGCCTCGGGGGCTTGGGCATACGGAGAGCCTCGGATATTGCCTCCCCAGCCTTTATCTCTTCCCTCATCGCGACCAACGACCTTGTAGTGTCCATCCTTTCTTCTCAACCCGGAATGACACTTAATGGGGACGTAACAGCAGCGATTAACACCTGGAAGGGAAGTACAGGAGTAGAGGATGAGCCTCAGGGTACCTCCAGGAGCAAGCAGAAAGCGTGGGATACCATCTCGGCGAAGAAAACTCAAGAAATTCTCCTAACCAATGCAGACCAGGTTGCAAAAGCACGCCTCCAGGCAGACGCCCGTTCGGAGAGTGGCTTGTGGTTACACGCCATCCCCATCCCCCCTCTTGGAACTCACTTGGATGCTGAAGCGCTCCGGGTTGCCATCGCGCTCAGAGTGGGTGCGGCAGTTTGTCACCCACACACTTGCAAGTGTGGTGGGGGGATGGATGCTCAAGGTCACCATGCCTTGTCATGTAATTACAACGCAGGCCGCCTGCCAAGACACTCTGCACTAAATGATGTCATAAAACGGGCCCTGCAGAGTGCTAACCGTGCATCAATCCTCGAACCACATGGACTTCACAGAGAAGACGGCAAACGGCCAGATGGGATGACCACTTTCCCTTACAAGAATGGCCGGTGCCTCGTGTGGGATGCCACATGTGTTGACACTTTCTCCACAACCAACATCACCAGAAACGCCGACGAAGCAGGTGAAGCCGCCCGGATAGCAGAAAATAAAAAGTGAGAAAAATATCAAGCCATCGCCAGAAATCATCAGTTCGAGCCCCTGGCATTCGAAACTTCAGGAGTCTTCGGCCCTACCACCCTTAAGATGGTGAATGAAATAGGCCGTAAAATCAGAGAAGTTTCAGGAGAACCCCGGGAAACCCTCTGGCTCAAGCCCTCCGGGGCAATGCCACCAGCGTCATGAGCTCAGTTCGACAGGACTGGGTCATGCCACTGTGTGAGGCCCGGGCAGGAGTGGTGTATCCGTAGTCTTTCCACACTAGGGTAAAACAAAACATAAACTTTATTTGTATGTAACATGTGTGATGCACATAAATAAAAGGGGATGTGTCGATTGGTTGAAAGCCACAGTTGCTCGCGCGTTTGGGGCTAGCAACACGTATTATGAAAAACATGTATCCTCCTTCATTCACTGTCCCCCCCTTCACTCACTCAACCCCACAATTTGCCGGAGGATAACAGGTTTTTCACAATACGTAGACGGAGGTCTTTTAAAAAAACAAAAAAAACAAAGATCAGTGTAAGAAATCAGGGTAAAAAAAAAAAACACATAGGGGTAGTTGGGGAAAATAAAAACATAGGTCCTCATATGTTAATTTTTTTGAATAATTATTTTTTGTCTTACAGATTACCCACAATATAAGCAACATTTTATGCAAACAACCTTTTTTAAATAAACAATTGTGGAACGTATATATTGCTACGCTACGCGACAGATTTATGTTGTTGTTTTGTCCGTTCAACTTTTGTATTATTTTGTGTTAATGTTCAATACCTGGAATGGTTTGCATGCAGCGCTTTTTTTCTGCGTTAAGGTGTTATTTCTTGGAGGAGTGAAGAGGAGCAAGGGCGGAAGCGCCGCCCCCCCCCCCCCCCCCCCCGGCCAAAATCGAGATATGTATAGCACTGTCTTCCCCTATCCTTCCTCTGTTTTGTAAGACTGGACTTAAGGCCTTGGGTACACTACATTATGGTCGAAAATCCCAGAGAATGCAGGCAACTCTCGTCTCTTGCAAAGTATGTTTCCAGCGCAGTAGGGGGGTAGATGAGAAAGGCCGTAACTCCACCCCACGTGCTCAGCTCGTGCTCCCCATTGGCTGGCTCGGCCGCCATGTTTTTTTCTCACTCGCTCCCAATGGGCGAGCGTGTCTCAGTCAGGCGGCCAATCACCGCCCGTTTAGTCTCAGTGGGCCAATCAGCGCGGCCCATCTACGGGCGTTGGGTACCTTGTTTACATGCTGGCGGGCCCAGGCAGGCAGTGAGCGGGATTTGTGACAGCCATAGCGGGATTATCCAGTGTTTTGAGTTTATTTTGCCCACTTAAAGGCATAATAGAGAATTATGAGTGATACCAATGATCCACCAGTGATTCGTGACGAACATGAGGGGGGATTAGTGGAGCCAGGCCTTTCACAACTGCTAAAAAGAGTGAGGAATGAAGGCAAGTGGAAAGTTAACAAAGTGAAGACACTGAGGAACTCTGGCAAGGGTTACACCAGTCGTAAATCAGGTAAACTTGTCCCAGAGAGGAAAATAGGGCCTCCATGTAATGATGGTTGTTTTTCCAAAGTCACAATGCCTTTGATAGAAGAAGTGTTTAAAAATTATTGGGGACTAGAAGATTATGACAAGCAGACTGCCTACCTCCATACTCTTATTAACCCTATACCTGTCCAACGCCGCCGTGCTCCAACAGGTGCAAGGCCTCCCAAGCGATCCCACACAGTTATTTATACTGTAAAGTGTGATAATGCTGATTATCGTGTCTGTCAGAAGGGTTTTCTCAGCATATTTGGTATAGGTGACAAGCGTGTCAGGCTAGTGATTCAGAAACTCACCAATACTGGTACCGCCTTACCTGATAAACGTGGGAGGCAGACCCCAGGTAATACGATTGAGGTCCAGAGGCATTGTGTGTGAAAGCACACATAAATAGTTTGCCCACCGTGTCTTCACACTACTCTCGAGCCAAATCACCTCACAGGAAATACCTGTCCACAGAACTTAGCAAGTCAGCCCTATACCGACTATATCGGGATACATGAGTGAAACTTACCCTGAAGTTCAGAAAGTTAAGGAGAGCTATTACGTAAACCAACTACGAAAGTACAATATCGGTTTTGCTCCTCTACGTGTGGACACCTGTAGCATGTGTGACCTTATGAAGACTGAAATAAAAAATCTACAAGATGCAGGCAAGCAGGACGAGGTTGATACCCAACAGGAGAAGTTGAACAAGCACCTTTTCCTGGCAAAGAATGGGTCTAATATTCTAACCCAGTTTCAGCGAGGCCCCTACAATACACCAGAAACTCTTGCCATCTGCTTTGACCTGCAGCAGACCCTGCCTACCCCTAAACTGTCGAATGGAAAAGCCTATTATAGACGAAAAATGTGGTCGTACAACTTCGGTATTGTGGACTTGAAAACAAATGTTGGTACTATGTATGTTTGGGATGAGGTGACTGGCCAAAAAGGGAGTGTTGAGGTGGCCAGTTGTGTTCACAAATGGATACTGGAGCACTATGACCCAGACACTACAGAGAATTTGTTGCTAGTGTCCGACAACTGTGGAGGCCAAAACAAAAACATAAACTTTGTGCTCTTGTGTCTCCGCCTCATGCACGATAAGTTTTTCTTTCACATACAACACGTGTTCCTTGTGCCCGGTCATTCCTTCATGCCATGAGACCGGATTTTCGGGGTGATTGAGCTCAAGTTACACAAGTGTGCCAGCATAGAAACAAAGGACGATTATGTGGCACTCATTAAGGATGCCACACATAAGGGTCTGAAAGTGGTTGAAATGGGCAGCAGTGACTTTTTAGACATGGGTGCCATGAAGGACCAAGTGACACACTGGACGTCCAAGACAATGAACTTCACAGATTCCCGTATGCTGCTGTATGATGTTGACAGTCAAGATGGCTTCCATATGAAGAACAATTACAGTGCCAATAGTCCCCGCCACTTGCGCCTCATGCCTGGCAGAAAAGCTTATTCAACGTCACTCTTCAACCTCGCAACTGTGCCACTGCAACCAAAGTACAATGGGCCCCGCTAAAAACCTGAGAAGCTGCGCGACATTAAGTACCTCGTCAACTACATTGCCCCTGCCTCGAAAGCTGCATACTTCTACAAAATCATCAATCAACAAGAGGGGAATGCAGCTGCCGAGGAGTATGTGGATGACCCAGATGAGGTGGATGACGATGATTACCTCCAGGATTATGATTAATGCCACAACCGCCCATTCTACCACCTTCAAGTTCTTGAGCGGAGAGATGTCAACTTTTAATGTAAGTGCCTCCATTATTGGTTTTGTTGACTTAATGTATTCATTTTTAGTGTCTTCCACAGGAATTTTCATTTAATTTTATTAAACAAAACTCACCTGGGAGTATCACCCGGAGTGTAGTCAGAGGGTGAGTGTGGCTAAACACTGTCATGGCATGCCTGCATTAATGGTTTTGTTGATTTTATAAATTTGTTGTGTCTTCCACAGGAATTTTCATTTAATTTTATTTACAAAGCTCACCTGGGAGTATCACCCGGAGTGGAGTCAGAGGGTGAATGCGGCTAAGCACTGTCATGGATTGCCTATATTATCGGTTTTGATGACTTTATTAATTTTTAGTGTCTTTCAAAGGAATTTTAATTTTATTTTATTTACAAAGCTCACCTGGGAGTATCACCTGGAGTGTAGTTAGAGGGTGAGTGTGGCTAAGAGCTGTCATGGCTTGTCTACATATATTGATTTATTAATTTCCCTATTTTTTCAAAGTACATTATGTAATAATTTCCACAACACCGTGGAAACATGAAGATTTTATTACAAACCGAGGGTCGCATTAGTAAGTTTCTTTCATTTATGCTGGTAAAAGTGCCAGAACATGCACATAGAAATCTATGAGTCAAACACAAAAAATAAAAGGATGTTTAAGCTATGAAATGGTACAGACCCCACTTTGCTGCTCTTATTCTTCATTGAGTGACACTTATTCAACTTTAAAGGCATTTTACTATTTTTTTAAAAAGTGGCACTTAGGCCCTTGCTCCTCTTCACTCCTATACTTACTATACTTCACTTACTATAGTTGGTTTTTTCACTCCCCTGCAGTGATTTTCCTGTCAACTCCATTATCCGACACACAGACCGTATGTTTTTTTTAACCCCAACTATTGACATGCAATTGGGGGTACTAAAAAACAACTCCAGCATATGAGTATATATATATATATATATTTTTTTTTACCCCGACTATTAACATGCAATTGGGGTAATACAAAATAGCCCACACTAAGATTAAACAGAATACAACTATCACACAATTGAATGATGTGTACCACAATAGGTCACCCATTCTCTGCAGAGGAGCAGTAGTTATATCTCTGTTGTCATTTACTTCAATGTTTTGCTGTTTTTTTGTGTACCTCATACGTGATTTGTTTTTACCCCTTTGGCCGGGCTCACATTCAACCTGTCCCAAAGAAGGGTGACCGCTCTCAACCCTCCAACTATCGTCCAATTGCTCTTATCTCTTGTCTTTCTAAAGTTTTTGAAACTATTCTTGCTTCCAAATTTCTTAAGCATTTCTCTTCTCATAATCTGCTCTCAGATCGCCAGTATGGCTTCCTTAAGGGTCGCTCTACTGGTGATCTTCTTTCATATCTTACTAACTCTTGGTCATCCTCCTTCCGGGACTTCGGTGAGACTTTTTCTATTGCACTAGACATATCGAAAGCCTTCGATAGAGTCTGGCATAAATCTTTAATTTCTAAACTACCCTCCTTCGGTTTCTATCCCTCCATCTGTGCCTTTGTCTCTAATTTCCTTTCCGGCCGTTCCATAGCCGCGGTTGTGGACGGCCATTGTTCACTTCCTCACCCTATAAACTCCGGTGTTCCTCAGGGCTCTGTCCTATCTCCTATTCTCTTTCTAATTTTTATAAATGATCTCCTTAACTGTACCTTAATTCCCATCCATTCATACGCAGACGACTCAACCTTACACTACTCCATTAGTTTTTCAGAACGCCCCAGCCAGCAATCCCTCAACGACAAACGTAATGAAGCCATAGAACTCTTAAATTCTGATCTAAATACTATTTCCAATTGGGGCAGAGAAAACCTTGTTAACTTTAATGCTTCCAAAACCCAATTTCTCCATCTATCTACCCGTCAGGATCTCCCAGCGGACTATCCCTTATTCTTCAACAATACAAAAATCAACCCTTCATCTTCTCTCAATATTCTTGGTGTCTCTTTTTCTTCTGCTCTCATTTGGAAGGACCATATTACCAGTCTTGCTAAGGCAGCCTCCCAGAAGCTGGGTGTGCTCAACCGCCTTAGGGGGTTCTTTTCCCCTGCACAGCTTCTTGCTCTGTACAGGGGCATAGTGCGCCCTTGTATTGAGTATTGTTCACATGTGTGGAGAGGTTCCTCTCACACCGCTCTCCTAGACAAAGTTGAAAGGAAGGCCTTTCGTACCATTAACTCCCGTCCACTCACCAACTCTCTGCAGTCTCTCTCTCTCCGCCGCAATGTTGCATCTCTCTCGCTATTCTATCGCTACTATAATAATCAGTGTTCCTCAGAGCTATCCCAGTGCATACCACCTCCTTTACGTAGGGCACGTGGTACCCGTCTTGCAACTCAATCCCACCCCTACTCTGTGCAACTCTCCAACCCAAGAGTGAAACGTTACTCTCAAACTTTCTTCTACTCAACAGCTGAGCTCTGGAACTCTCTCCCAGAATCAGTCTTTCCCTCTTCCTATGACTTAAATTGCTTCAAACTCCGTGTGTCCAGGCATTTTGGCTCGAACGTCCCTTGATTTTGGCCCTGTCACTCTTTCAACTATGGGGGAGGCACTCGCTATAGGCAGTTATGCCTTTTGCCTCCCTCAATCACATAGAAAAAAAAAAAAAAAAAAAAAAAAAATACAATTGTTTTGTATTCTTTAATTCCTGGTTATTCTTATGTGCTAGGCTATATTTACTGCTGCCACATCAAGGCTTTATATGTACGTTATCCATTGCTACATGTAGTTTCTCCCTATAGTATTAATAATGCCTGAGGCACAGAAAAGTTAAGATATTGTGTTTTTTTTTTACCCCGATTGACTAATACTAGGCCTAAGTGGTGGAATAACGACGTTGCGGATTCTCTGTTTGCTAAAAAGAATGCTCATGATAGATTAAAAATGTCTGACACCCATGAAAATATAGTGATATGTGTAAATCTACGGCACATAGCCAAAAAATTAATCAAACAAATTAAAAACACGCTAGAATTACATGTTGCAAATCAAAGTAAGACAAACCCGAAAGAATTTTATTACATCAGGAAGAAGAAAGTAGTGACTTCAACGATTGGACCGTTAGTCGACGAAAAAGGAGATTACACTAAAGATGAAACAAACATGAGTAATGCTCTATAACACCTTCTTTGCAACCATTTTTACAACAGAAGACTTTAGTAATATCCCTATAGCATCGCCGGTTCAGATAGATAATTCTGACGTTCTATGCATTATCAGCCTTACAGAGAGAGAAGTTTTGAAATGTTTAGATAAACTCAAGGTAAATAAATCGCCTGGACCTGATACCATCTCGCCTAGAGTTCGAAAGAAAGCTAAGTATGAGCTCTCCAAACCATTGACATTGCTCTTCAACAAATCCTTACAGTCTGGTCATTGGAAACTCGCCAACGTAACACCGATATTCAGAAAAGGGAGGAAATCCTTACCTAGTAACTATTGTCCAATTAACTTAACCTCAGTTGTATGTGAAATGCTAGAAATACTCATAAGAGACGAACTTGTAAATCACTTAGAGGAAAACAACATACTTAACCCTTTATTAGCGGCTCACCACTTAAGTCGTATTTAATAAAGCTGGACTATGTGGCGGCGCTCGACATAACTCGAGTGGCAATTTCAGCACGTAATGTGGCTGAGAGAGAGAGACAAGTGGTGGCAGGAGACTAGCGAGCGTATGACTGCTCCAGACCACCGCGGCGAACCTACTGACACAAATCTCAGCTCCCTCCTCCCTCTCTCACTCGCTACATACTCAATTATGTACCGAAAGTACCGAATTACCTGCTTTTTGCACTCGCGTTGCACGGTTATTGCAAGAAAACTATCCATCATACAAGGATCGTTATGGTGTCATTCGAAAGCTCTGTTTATGCCCTTTCAGGGATAGATACTTGTTTTACGTTCTGGGTCTTATTTAGGCATGAAAATGATCACGTAAACAGCCCTATTTTGGCTAAAAACACCCCGCTGGGCGGTACACATAAATAAACCGCATAGGCCGCTCGTAAGGTGTTATAGATACTCAACATGGTTTTCGTAATAAACGCTCCTGCTTAACAAACCTCTTAGACTTCTACGATATCCTCAACCTATATGATGAGAGTAAATCTGTAGCATCGTAGATAGTATATCTTAGAGATGGACCGATTATTGGCTTCTGCATTCGCATGTGCGAATATTCTCTTCTGCATTCGCATGTGCGAATATTCGCTATGTTTTTCAATATTTGCATTCGTATTCGCATCCGCATTTCCATTCATAGCTATCTGCGAATATGCGAATATTTTCAATGGAACAAACAAAAATTAAAGTTCCCCACAAACGTTTATTGATATAACTAAAATCACATGGAATACAAGATGGTGTGTTGAACTGGATAGAAAATTGGCTCAGTGACAGAAAGCAAAGAGTAGTCATAAACGGTAAAGCATCCAAATGGATCAATGTAAGTAGCGGGGTACCCCAGGGATCGGTACTGGGGCCAGTTTTCTTCCTAGTTTACATTGACGACATAGATGATGGTCTCACCTGTAAAATCTCAAAGTTTGCAGACGATACAAAAAATGCAAATAGCGAACTCACAAATGAACATGTTGAAGATATGCAACATAACCTAGATAAGTTGTCACATTGGGCTCAAATTTGGCAAATGTGTTTCAATGCGGATAAATGTAAAGTACTCCATATCGGAAACCGAAATGAGAAAGCAAACTATTCAATGAATGACACCCAGCTTAACAGTATAGACAGAGAAACTGATATAGGAGTAACAATATCCAATAACCTAAAACCGAGTCAACAATGTTCAGAAGTTGTTAAGAAGGCAAACAAAATAATTGGCTTTATAGGCAGGTCATTTGAGCATAAATCCAATGATGTAAACCTAACTCTTTACAAATCCTAAGTCCGCCCTCTCCTGAAGTATTGCGTTCAATTCGGGTGCCATTACTACCAACACGATGTAGACAAACTAGAATGAGTTCAACGTAGTTACCAAAATTATACCTTGCCTAAAGAACAAACCATACGAGAAGCGTCTTAGAGAATTAAATATATTTCCTTTAACCCAGTGCAGATTAAGAGGCGACTTAATTCAAGTGTTCAAAATCATCAAAAGCATCGACAATATGAACTGTAATAGATATTTCACTATCGACCAATAAAATTGCACGCGGGGAACGGTTGCAAAATTATTGGTAAATCCTTTAACTCTAAGAATTTCTTCTTCAATCGAGTTGTCAACTTGTGGAATGGGCTTTGTCAAGATTCATGGACTGCAACACCGTTGATTTTATTAAACTTCGCCTAGACACACACATTGCCTTAAATCCACGACTGACTGCATTTGTAAATGAATAAAGTATTATGTATATATATTTTTCCCCTCTATTATATTACTAACAACTGTCCCCTACTAAAAATTCCTAATCCTGCCACGGCCATTTGTCCCAGGGCAGTGTTCCCTTTCTATTTTTCCCTTACCCACTCTAAACTACAGTTTGAACAATTGACCATCAGTGTTTTGGAAGGCAAGCAGCCTTGAGGAGTCGCTGGACCTATTGTTGCTTGATTTCCTTTGTAATTTTTTACGCTCATTAATGCAGTCACAAAATACAATACTATTTACCCTATGATAGCAAGCTGCCCTCAATCCTCCCTCCTCCCTCTACCTCTCTCTCTCACATATATCCTGATAACGTAACCCTTCCACTACCCCTCTTCATCGTTAATCTGGTAAATGTTCCCTGAGGATATCCTGCAGTGGGCATTTAGTCCCTCACAAATAGCGACGCGTACATAAAGCTAAGCACTAGTTGATCTGATTAAAGGTCTTTGATATTTGTATTATTATTGTTGACAGTTTCAACCATTCCTCTTCCAATTGCACCTCACAAGACCTACTTCAACCATACCCGAATAAAAATATATATTAAATTAAACAAACAAGGAATAAAGCACCTCCCACGACCAACATTCGCATTAAGAAAATTACCTTCCGCATTAAAACCAGTTAAGCTAGATTACTACATTGTTCAATAGTAATTGTCCCGTTTATTTCTAAATTTAGTATGCCATGAACTCTATTTTAAAGTCAGTGTATGCTAAATTATGAGTTTTCTGTATTCACTCACGTTTTCTTTTTTCAGAAGTGGATTGGGAGCTATCCATTTCCTAACAGGTGAAGTTAATAATTATGTGTTTATCGCGTCGTGAAAGTGGAGCTGCTGAAAAGTACAAGCAACAGTTTTCGTATCATCCTTATGGATAATATTCGTCAACAACAGTAGACAGGCTTTTATCATACATAAACAAATGCAGAAATATGATCACAACTGTATGTCTCCCTGTTCAACAAGATAGCTCTCTATGTGGTCCTTGTTCCACATGCTAAGTTAGTGAAATATTCATGACGTGTGTATTGCTGAGTAATGCTTGACGTAATCGGGTTAATAATGACAATCGTAGGTAAGTATATACTTATTTAAGAGATGATATATGTAACATTCCAGCTCCTAACCTGGTTAAGGTGATGTACGTTATATTGCCTGGTTAACCTAATTAATAGCTGTCCTCTTAACTTCTCACGCAACACTTGGTGAGTCAATTAATATTTTGTTTCGGATTTATTATACCAATTGTATCATGTATCTTCACATTCACACATATATGTGTATGGCTATGAACCACTGCCTTACATTTGCTCTCTATTTTGTGGTACTCTTTATGCCGAATTATTCTGAAATGGGTATGGACTATTTACGATATTTCTGGGGTGACCGGGGCACTTTACGTCAATATACATGTATAATTGTGTTTATGTATTGTTGGGTAATGTGTACACTTTACGTCAATATACATGTATAATTGTGTTTATGTATTGTTGGGTAATGTGTACACTTTACGTCAATATACATGTATAATTGTGTTTATGTATTGTTGGGTAATGTGTACACTTTACGTCAATATACATGTATAATTGTGTTTATGTATTGTTGGGTAATGTGTACACTTTACGTCAATATACATGTATAATTGTGTTTATGTATTGTTGGGTAATGTGTACACTTTACGTCAATATACATGTATAATTGTGTTTATGTATTGTTGGGTAATGTGTACACTTTACGTCAATACATGTATAATTGTGTTTATGTATTGTTGGGTAATGTGTACACTTTACGTCAATATACATGTATAATTGTGTTTATGTATTGTTGGGTAATGTGTACACTTTACGTCAATATACATGTATAATTGTGTTTATGTATTGCTGGGTAATGTGTACACTTACGTCAATATACATGTAATTGTGTTTATGTATTGTTGGGTAATGTGTACACTTTACGTCAATATACATGTTAATTGTGTTTATGTATTGTTGGGTAATGTGTACACTTACGTCAATATACATGTATAATTGTGTTTATGTATTGTTGGGTAATGTGTACACTTTACGTCAATATACATGTATAATTGTGTTTATGTATTGTTGGGTAATGTGTACACTTTACGTCAATATACATGTATAATTGTGTTTATGTATTGTTGGGTAATGTGTACACTTTCAATTGGATTTTCACATTATACATTGTTATCGTTTATCTTCTTGATTTTTCTTGAAAGAGTAGTGGTTAAAACCAGTTGCTTACAATATTGACCGTATACTGCGAAGATCTGGAACAGTGTGAGCAAACTTGTGAACAATATGAGCATAACACTACACAGTTACTGTTAACCTTTTACATTCGGTATGTTCCAGAAAACGTCAAAACGTTCAAAAGTTCTGCCTTACCTCCATAACCTAAACTGTTGTTACCTCTTTAGTAAAACGGATGATAATTTAAACGTGTGTAGGTTCTTTTTGTTGTTCGGAGGTTCATATTGAACCAGAACTTATACATTATAGTGTAGTCATGAGCATTTGCGATAAATCATACATTGTAATGGCTTAATTCCGTTCTAAACTGAGTCAAATAGCGTTGCAGCTATTTATGTCCATGCGGTAATTATACATACAGTATAAAGACACAACAAAACAGAGCATAGGACAGTAAAATCATCTAATCCACTCGGGCATGGAGATCCTGTTACGAACTGGCACTCGGGTACACAAAGGCTCTCAATCAGGACTCGAATACGGCTCGCTGCCACAACGGAAACACACGATCCCAACCCCTGAGTACTGCCAGCCGAACAAAAAACACCAATACCCTCCAGAGTTCAATCTGCTATAACGGGGTATACAAGAACTCGGTACTAGTGTTCAACAACAGACTAATAAAGAGACAGGAATTATCTAGTCTGGTCAACAATCAAACAATGAAGTAAGAAACAACAACACCAAAGAATAATGTTGGCCGAAGCCGAAGTAATCCACCCTTGACTATGAACTTAAGAAGTCCACCACCCTCTACTTCGGATCGGCACTATTACGTTACGTTAATTAATAGTCCTTAACCCTTAATTAGCGGCGAGCAACATAAGTCGAGTTAAATAAAGCTGGACTATGTGGCGGTGCTCGACATAGGTCGAGTGGCAATTTCAGCACGTAATGTTGCTGAGAGAGAGAGACAAGTGGTGGCAGGAGAGTAGCGAACGTATGACTGCTCCAGACCACCGCGGCGAACCTACTGACACGAATCCCACCTCCCTCCTCCCTCTCTCACTCGCTATATACGGAATTGTATGGGGAAAGTGCCTAATTACATGCTTTTTGCACTCGCGTTGCACGGTTATTGCAAGAAAACTAGCCATCATAAAAAGATCGTTATGGTGTCATTCGAAAGCTCTGTTTATGCCCTTTCAGGGATAGATACTTGTTTTACGTTCTGGGTCTTATTTAGGCATGAAAATGATCACGTAAACAGCCCTATCTTGGCTAAAAACACCCCGCTGGGCGGTACATATAAATAAACCGCATAGGCCGCTCTTAAGGTGTTAAGCATCGAGCAAGGAATCTTCTGAAAAAAGTTAGATGCTTCTCGGATGCTCGTAAGAAGTACGTATCGGATTTTGAACAGTAATTCAAATAACAAAAACACTGGCAATTAAATACTATTAAAGGCTTAAATTGGCATAAGAATAATTAAAAGAATATGCAATAGTAAATGGCAAACATTAAAAGGAAGTACTCCGCAAATGCAACGGTAATAGCCTACTTGGATTGTGCTCGTGGGCCACTAATCACTAAAGTAGCCAAGCTTGCAACACATGAAATCAATAGTGCATAAACAATAACATACATAAGGAAAGCTTCAATAATATTCTGTATCTACTAATCGAGTAAAGTCTAGCTGGGGTACTGTAGGCAAAAAGGTAGCAGTGACTGAGCAAAAACGGTTCGTAGCCTAGCGAAGTCCTCACGACTGTTTAAAGTATTACGTTAAAACTAACAAGTGCACTTTGAGAAATCCAGATCCCTTGTATCTGGTTTTCTCCCAGCTCCTTGACAAAGTAAAAATAAACTGTTAATAAAATACAGGGTGGTTAGGCTCTTGCCCTCACGCACTGTAAATTATTAACTCAACACAGTCAGCCGCGAAGACAACCTAGGCTTCACTGAACCGAAACAAGTATGCAGGTTTATCGCTTAACCACTGCATCAAACAACAACTCGTAACACAGAAAAGCCTTACCCCAGTCTAGCATTACCTAGACTAGCAGAAAACAGGAATAATAATAATAACACACAGGGAAATGCATATACAAGTGCAACAAACATAAATCAATCCTATTCTAAGTCAACCCTTCCAAAATAGGCTATCTAATAGGCAAGTATCTCGTGAGAACTCAAGCGATAATACGTTGGCTGACTAGCTCTGCACCAACGGGACCATGGAAGTTAAACAGGGCAGGGAAAAGAGGAAATAAGAATGTAAGGTAGTAGAGAAAGTTCCCATCAGTCAGAAGAATATAAATAGTTAGCAAGGGAAATGAGAAGTCGCTCTGCCTATTGAGTTCTGATGAAAAAATTGCTAGACTTCCCTTTTATACCCGGCCCTCTAGTGAGCCCAACGTGAACTACTAAGGACCGCCCACTGACAACCATTACGTAATTTATCTCTCTCCTCTGGGATACACAAAGGCTCCCCTAGCACTGAGGGAGGGAGGAGTGCTAGTGAGTTAGGCCTACCTCCTGCCTGGCGTACCCACTGACACCTAACTGTGGCTGTTTCTCTTCCCATCATTACAAATAAGTTTTACACACAATACTTATAACTAATGATATAAAATAGAACTCGTGGACTCAGATGAAAACAAAATACATATTCATAATACTTATAGTACAACGGCTCACATGAACTAAGTTAGGAAACTCTACATAGACTACAGCCAAAGTTCCTGCCCTGACGATCCTAGCGAGAGTGGGGCATGACTAGGCGTTCTGTACAGCATGCTCACACGTGGACATGCGTCACACCTCCCCCAAGATTTTACTCGCTCAACCCTGAGCTAAAATCTGACAAACACAGAACCCCATCAAGCCCCTCACACCCAGCGACCGCATGGCACTAAAACAAAGCTGAGTTTATCACCAAAACACATCTTATTAAAAAAAAAAAAAAAAAAATCACATTTTATAACTCCTCCCAACAATAGCAAAAAGACACAATATCATGCTCCCAGAGCGAGCTTACAGCAGCTCAGCCGGTTGATAGTTTGTGGACTACTCAAACTCTATAGGCTATGACAAACTTATACGATTACCTATATCAAAAGAAAGAGTTTTTATATGATTTTTATATTTTAATATGTTTTTCCCGGCTGCACTATAAGGGCAGCCTATTTTCCTCCACTCAAACCCACACACCTGTGATAGCCTACGACTGATCATCCACCCTTGATAAACAATCCGCGATCACATTGTCACATCCAGCAATATGACGGATGTCCAGGTTATACTCCTGCAACATCAAAGACCACCTGGTCAGTCTCATATTGCGATTGTGAAATTGATTCAGGAATCTCAAAGGGTGATGATCAGTGTAGATAACCACGACTGGGCCATAGGCTGGAACATACACCTCGAAGTGCCTGAGCGACAGCACAATCGCCAGTAATTCCTTTTCTATTGTAGAATAGTTCTTTTGTGCAGCATTGAACTTCTTAGAAAAGAAACTTACTGGGTGTTCCACACCTTCATTGTCTGTCTGTAGCAAGACGGCACCAGCCCCTACACCACTAGCATCTGTTGCCAGCTGAAAAGGCCTGTTAAAGTCTGGGGCCCTGAGTATCGGGTGAGTACATAGCAAATGTTTCACCAAAGTGAAAGCCTTTTCACACTCAGGTGCCCACAAAAACTTTTTGTCTTTAGATAAGAAATCTGTGAGAGGTGCCAACACCGTTGAGTAACCTTTTATGAAACGTCTGTAGTAGCCTATCATACCCAAGAATCTCATAATCTGTTTCTTGGTTGTTGGGTGCGGAAATTTATTGATAGCCTGTACCTTGTTCTGAGGAGGGCACACCTGTCCCCTTCCCACTACAAACCCAAGGTACTGCACAGTGGCTTTTACGAAGTCACACTTTGCCAAATTTACTACCAGACCTGCTTCACTAAGTTTCCGGAACAAGGTCTCAAGGTGCTCACAATGGCTCTCAAAGTCGTCATCATAAATGATTACATCGTCCAAATATACGGTGCAATTCGGAATGTCCTTTACAATTTCATTCATCAGGTTCTGAAACGTTGCTGGTGCATTCTTAAGTCCGTAAGGCATAACATTGCACCGGTAGGTACTCCCGTCCACAACAAAACCTCATACCTCTTTAGCACGCTCGGACAAAGGTACTTGCCAGTAACCTTTTACTAAATCTACTTTAGACAAAAAACGAGCATTACCAATTTTGTCAACACTATCATCAACCCTAGGAAGAGGATATGGGTTAGTTGGAGTCAAACCGTTTAACCTACGGAAATCAATACAAAAGCGTACCTTGCCATCTGGCTTAGGCTGCAGTGTTACGGGGGAAGTCCACTTAACTGTGCCTTTCTCTATCAACCCTCTACCGAGCATATACTCCAACTCATCCCTCAGAGCTGGTAGTTTTATGGGGGGCACACGGTACGGGATTGACTTAAAGGGTATATGGTCCCCCACGTCAACATCATGCATAGCCTGAGTAGTGAGGCCTGGGTGTTCAGCAAATACAGTGGGGTATGAACCGAACAACTGACGGATAGCATCAAACTGCGGCTCAGGCAAATGAGCTATAGCCTCGTCAGCCCTTAGGCTCGAGTTCCCCGCCCACTGATCCGCTGAAACATGTTGATCCCAGCTATCCTCCTCCGAAGCTTGACTGTCCCCCTCTCCTTCTCCACCACGGCCGCAACAAGCCAACACAGGGAGTACAAAGGAGTACAAAGGAAATCAAGCAACAACAGTTCTAGTGACCCTTCTAGGCTGCTTGTCCTCCAAAACACTGAGGATCAAGTGTCCAAACAGTGGTTTAGAGTGGGTAAGGGAACATTGGAAAGGGAACTACTGCCCTGCCACTAACGTGGCAGGACTAGGAAGTTAGTAGGGGACATATGTGTTAGTAACTGAGGGGAGGATAAAATAAAGTTATTCATTTACAAACGCAGTCAGTCGCGGATTTGATGCGAGATATTTGTCTAGGCGGAATTTAAATGAATCAACGGTGCTGCAGTCTATAACGTCTCGGGGAAGCCCATTCCACAAGTTGACAACTCGATTGAAGAAGAAATTCTTAGATTCGTGAGAGTTAAAAGATTTACCAATAATTTTGCAACCGTTTCCCCGCGTGTAATTAGATTGGTCGATAGTGAAGTACTTACTACAGTTCATATTGTCGATGCCTTTGATGATTTTGAACACTTGAATTAAGTCACCTCTTAATCTGCGCTGGGTTAAAGGAAATAGATTTAATTCTCTAAGACGCTCTTCGTATGGTTTGTTCTTTAGGCTAGGTATCATTTTGGTAACTCTACGTTGAACTCGTTCTAGCTTGTTTATGTCTTTTTGGTAATAAGGGCACCAGCATTGAACGCAGTATTCCAGAAGAGGGCGGACTAAGGAATTGTAAAGGGTTAGGATTACGTCTTTGGATTTATGCTCAAATGATCTGCCTATAAAGCCAATTATTTTGTTTGCCTTCTTAACAACTTCTGAATATTGTTGACTCGGTTATAGGTTACTCGATATTGTTACTCCCAGATCGGTTTCTCTGTTTACATTCTTAAGCGGAGTGCCATTCATCGAATAGTTTGCTTTCTCATTTAGGTATCCGATATGTAGTACTTTACATTTATCCGCATTGAAACTCATTTGCCAAATTTGGGCCCAATGTGACAATTTATCTAGATTGTGTTGCATATCGTCAACTTGATCTCTTGAGAGTACGCTATTTGCAATTTTTGTATCGTCAGCAAATTTTGAGATTGTACAGGTGAGACCCTCATCTATGTCGTTGAGGTAAATTAGAAAGAGAATTGGTCCTAGTACCGATCCCTGGGGTACCCCGCTACTTACATTGGTCCATTTAGATGCCTTACCGTTTATGACTACTCTTTGCTTTCTGTCGCTGAGCCAATTTTCTATCCATTTCAACACACCGTCTTGTATTCCATGCGCTTTTAGTTTTAGCAGTAAACGTTTTGTGGGGAACTTTGTCAAAGGCCTTTTGAAAATCAAGGTATATAATATCTACAGCTTTACTCTCATCGTAGAGGTTGAGGATATCGCGGAAGAAGTCTAAGAGGTTTGTTAAACAGGAACGTTTTTTACGAAAGCCGTGTTGAGTATCTTTAAGTATGTTATTTTCCTCTAAGTGATTTACGAGTCTGTCTCTTATGACCGTTTCTAGCATTTTACATACAACTGAGGTTAAGCTAATTGGACGATAGTTACTGGGTAGGGATTTGCTGCCTTTTTTGAATATCGGTGTTACGTTGGCTATCTTCCACTGATCAGGCATAGTTCCAGACTGCAAGGATTTATTGAATAGTAATGTCAGTGGTTTGGAGAGCTCATATTTAGCTTCCTTTAGAACTCTAGGCGAGATTGTATCAGGTCCAGGCGTTTTATTTACCTTGAGTTTATCTAAACAATTCAATACTTCTCTCTCTGTAACGGTGATATTGCTTAGAACATCTGAATTATCAATCTGAATCGGCGATGGTGTAGGGATATCACTGAGGTCTTCTGTTGTAAAAACTGATGCAAAGAAGGTATTGAGGGCATTACTCATTTGTACTTCGTCTTTGGTGTATTCTCCATTTTCATCGACTAACGGTCCAACAGTTGAAGTAACTACTTTTTTCTTTCTGATATAACTATAGAATTCTTTCGGGTTTGTTTTACTTTGATTCGCAATATGTAACTCTAGGGTCTTTTACTTTGCTTAATTAACTTTTTGGCTTTGCGTCGTAGCTCTACAAATTTCATCCGTTCTTCGTCATTTAGTGTGGATATTAATCTATCATTAGCAAATTTTTTAGCAAGCAGGCAGTTTGAAATATCTTTATTCCACCATTTTGGCTTATTATTATGGCCTGGACGCCGTATTTTCGATGGTATGCAGTCTTTCACTTCTTTTAGGTAAGTGGTTTCGAATAACTTCCAAGATGTATTTATGTCGTTATTGTTAATTAAAAAGCTCCAGTCAGTTTCTTTAAACATAGCTCTAAGTTTATGAAAGTTTGCTTTCTTGAAATTAGGGACTTTTTCGATGCTACTATTTGGTTCGTTACTAGTAAAGTTTAAAGTGAAAGTTATCGTACGATGGTCGCTGTTACTGAATTCATCACCAACATTCAAATTCTCTATTAATTCTTCTTTTGTTGCAAGTACAATGTCAAGAACGTTATTACCACGGGTCGGTGTTCGAACAAATTGATAAAGCGAACTCTCTTGCAAGTTCGTATACAAGTCATGTCCGGAGTGTGAAGTAAGAGTATCGCCCCACTTGGTCACAGGTAAATTAAAGTCTCTAAAAAATACGGTATCTTGTGAGTTACTTACATCTGCAATTTGTTCATAAATTTCTTGGTCAGTTTGCACTGATTGAGCTGGAGGTCTGTATATTAATGCAAGTATTATTTTTGTACCTTTATTATTCTTATTAGCACAAAAGATGTGTCGACGTTCACAATTTGAGGTTTTGACAAGAGGGTCGGGTTAAGACTTTCTTTGATATAAAATAAAACGCCACCTCCATTTTTATTTATTCGGCTTTTCTCAAACATTACATAACCGGGAAGTGAATACTCTGCTAAAAAGTCTCTATCTACTGTATTGAGCCAAGATTCTGTTATACCAATCACATCATAATTTTCAGTAAACACTAGTTCCTCTAAATCTGAAAATTTATTGCGTATGCTACGAGCGTTTGCATAGAAAACCTTTAAAGTTGCGGTTTTAGAACTCACAGAACGTTCTTTAATCAAATTTTTGGTTCTGATCGGATCTACATTTACATTCATGGCTGACATCGGTCCTCGGTCGTTATCCCTGGCGGTTTTGAATTTGGGTCGTGTTGGTGGAGCTTTATCCAAATTCGCGGTTCTTGACAGATTAGCATTTAATTCCTTCGCAGGTTGCCGCCCTCGCTGTCTTCGGTCCTCCTTCCTGGTTGTCCTGTGCTGAGTCGATTTCTTCTCCGAAAATCCTTCACCGCATCGTTGAGAAGACGCCCAAAACGTGCTGCTCCCACCTGGTTCAGATGAACTCCATCGTCCGAAAACAAATAGTCATCGTAGTAGAAATTGTCCCAGGTGTCGACGAATCCCACGTTTTCCTTCCTGCAGAGGTTTGCTAGACAACGATTTGTGCTGATGGCTATGTTGTAAAATCGGCTCTCTACACCAAGCCGGGGGACGATTCCTGAGACGATGATCCTTGATGAATTCTCCTTAAACGACTTGATCAGCTGCTGGTACTTTAAAAGCAAATCTTCCGACCGGGTTCGCTGTACATCGTTGGATCCAACGTGGATGACGTACATTGTATTAGCAGGGGCCAGCTTAGATACTTCGTCAACTGCAGCAACTACGTCGTCCACACCACCACCAGGGATACAAAAACGCTTCCTGGTCTTAGGTGCTCTGGCGCAAAACTCTGTGAGCTGACCACGTATCATCGAGTCTCCCACGAGCCGGACTTCTTCTATTTCCGCTTCGTCATCTGAGTCTGCGAGTATCTGGAAGCGATTTTGACACTCGGTAATCGGTATGGGTTTCCTGGTCTTGGGGCAAGCGTTGTTCCTAACAACACGGAAGTTGTCTTGAGGGGGAAGAGAGTTTCTATTTGTTTCTTGAGTATCGGAACCATCAGATGAAATGGCTACTGCAGGCGTTGAATTGTTGGCAGTTGACGTTGGGGCGTTGGTGGCTGCTGGAGTTGCGGTGACCATTGAAGTTTGTGGTACTCCAATGTTGAGTGTTACAAACTCTTGGAGTGATTCCAGCTTCATGGTGAGGACGTTGATCTTGTTGTAGGCTTCATCTAATTTCACAGTCAAATTCTCTTGTTGCTGGCAGAGACGGCAGACTTGAAGATCGACAGTAACAAACATGGACTCACCAAACCTACTGGCACAGTTCGTACAAGTACAGTCAGTTTCTTCAGATCACTTCACTCACTTTAACCCTTAATTAGCGGCGAGCAACATAAGTCGAGTTAAATAAAGCTGGACTATGTGGCGGCGCTCGACATAACTCGAGTGGCAATTTCAGCACGTAATGTGGCTGAGAGAGAGAGACAAGTGGTGGCAGGAGACTAGCGAGCGTATGACTGCTCCAGACCACCGCGGCGAACCTACTGACACAAATCTCAGCTCCCTCCTCCCTCTCTCACTCGCTACATACTCAATTACGTACTGAAAGTACCGAATTACCTGCTTTTTGCACTCGCGTTGCACGGTTATTGCAAGAAAACTATCCATCATACAAGGATCGTTATGGTGTCATTCGAAAGCTCTGTTTATGCCCTTTCAAGGATAGGTACTTGTTTTACGTTCTGGGTCTTATTTAGGCATGAAAATGATCACGTAAACAGCCCTATTTTGGCTAAAAACACCCCGCTGTGCGGTACACATAAATAAACTGCATAGGCCGCTCGTAAGGTGTTAAAACACTTAACTCACTTTAAAACACTTCACTCACTTTAGAAACACTTCAATCACTTCAACCGAAAACAATGTTGAAATACACAACAATAGGTTATCAGGGGTGATAGCCTAACCGAAAACAAAAAAATTGAGATACGCAGAATTAGGCTTCCAGGGGCGATAGCCTAACCAAAAGTTTTTTTTTAAATTTAAATACGCACCAATAGGCTACCAGCGTTGAATAGCCTAACCGAAAATATTAAAATTGAAATACGCAGAAATAGGCTACCAGGTGTAATAACCTAACCTTAAACAAATATATATATATAACAGAATATGTAACTAAATATACAATTCACCAAATAGAGATTATATAAAAATAAAGTGTGACTGCACACAAGGGGTTAATATACTGTATCAACAGATGGCCCTGGTGTCGCTGTAGCCTACTCTTTTTAGATAAAACAAAACAAAATGTATCAGTCAAAGGTTACTACAAGATCGTGCAAGCAACAACTAAAATTACAGATATATATAGCTACAGTAGGATACTAAATACAATATCTACTAGAGTTAATAAGAACAACAGATTGGCTGGCTATAGGCTAGGCTAGGTTTGGATTAGGTTAAAAGCTTGGCAGGTTGGGTTAGGCTAGGTTAGTTTGTACAAATACCACCCTTAGCTTAAAGTAAAATCACTCTGAGGAGAAAAAGTCAAGAATATATCTAGGGGGAAAAGATAAATGAATGCACTTAAATTTACTACAAAATTGGCTGGAATTTAATATGTATAATCCCCAAAAAAAGTTTGTTTACAAAATGGCGTCGGCGGTCGTTCCTGTAGGCAGGTTAGTTAGTACACAATATTGTTTATTAGCAAATTAATATGCAAAGCTTTACTTACATACAAGGCAGTTAAATTGATACTTACTACAGTAGGTAATGGGTCAAATTAGGGGCTACGATTTTATATCAACTAAGAAGAGAGCGTTTGTTTACAAACAAAACAAAACAACAGATGGCGCTAGTGGCGCCCTGTCCGAGCAGGAGTCTTGTGATAAACACAAAGTTTATCAGACAGTGAGAGGCTCAGAGGGGCGCCTCACATACTCTTTAATAAGGTTCACGTGACATAACTGGTTCTTTTTCCTCCTGTCTGGAGTGGCAACAAGGTAATCTAAGTCTGAAATTTGTTCTACAATTTTATAAGGTCCAGTGTACTTCGCAGAGAGGGGGTTACCAACCAAAGGCAACAAAATTAATACCTCTTGTCCTACAGTGAACTTCCGGAGCCTCACTTTGCGATCATACCTGTCCTTCATCAAAGCTTGTGATTCTGTCAAATTTCTACCTGCCATCTCCAGACTCTTAAGCATGCGCTCACGGCTTTCAAGCACATACTTTAACCCTTATTTAGCGGCGAGCAACATAAGTCGAGTTAAATAAAGCTGGACTATGTGGCGGCGCTCGACATAGGTCGAGTGGCAATTTCAGCACGTAATGTGGCTGAGAGAGAGAGACAAGTGGTGGCAGGAGACTAGCGAGCGTATGACTGCTCCAGACCACCGCGGCGAACCTACTGACACAAATCTCAGCTCCCTCCTCCCTCTCTCACTCGCTACATACTCAATTATGTACTGAAAGTACCGAATTACCTGCTTTTTGCACTCGCGTTGCACGGTTATTGCAAGAAAACTATCCATCATACAAGGATCGTTATGGTGTCATTCGAAAGCTCTGTTTATGCCCTTTCAGGGATAGGTACTTGTTTTACGTTCTGGGTCTTATTTAGGCATGAAAATGATCACGTAAACAGCCCTATTTTGGCTAAAAACACCCCGCTGTGCGGTACACATAAATAAACCGCATAGGCCGCTCGTAAGGTGTTAATAATGGACAAGGCTGCACAGTCCCCTCCCAAATTTCTTTCAGCATGTTAAGGGGGCCCCTGACACGGTGTCCAAAAATCAGCTCGTTTGGACTAAATCCCAGGCTCTCACCAGGTACCTCCCGAGCAGCAAACAGCACATAAGGCAATCCAAGATCCCAATCCATACCGTTGTCAGCACAATAACACCTGAGCATGCTTTTAAGTGTAGCATGCCACCGCTCAAGCACCCCTTGACTCTCAGGGTGATACGCTGACGATACTACTGCTCGTATCCCATGCTGTTGCATTGTTTGCTTGAACATGTTGGAGGTGAAATTAGATCCCTGATCAGACTGAATCTCCTCCGGGTACCCGTACCTTGAGAAGTACCACAACAAGTTACTGACTACCGTCTTAGCCATTCCATTTTTCATAGGGTATGCATCGGGGTATCTAGTGGCAACATCCATTATGGTTAACAAAAAATTATTTCCAGCCTTAGTGGGAGGGAGTGGACCAACCATGTCAACAATAATTTTACTAAAGGGTGGCCCAATCACAGGAATAGGGTGTAACGGAGCCTTAGGAATAACTTGGTTCGGTTTCCCGACACGTTGACAAATATCACATGAGTTTATCCATGACTGCACATGAGACTTAATCCCCGGCCACCAAAACAATTTCCCCAAAGCCGCCACCGTTTTCTTGGCACCCAAATGTCCTGATAATGGAGAATCATGAGCCAACCTAAGCAAACTTTCCCTGCAGCCCTCTGGCACGACCAGCTGGTCAACTGTACCTGATCCGCCCTCCCAGTTCCTTTTAGGATCTTGATATCGGTGGTATAAAATTCCATTAAAGAAAAAAAAATCCCCTGCCTTTGCATCCCTATCTTCTTCTAACTCCACAGCCCCATTGGTACACTGCAAAACCTCTGGATCCTCTAATTGCAACTTTCGAATGTCTGTGGGAGCCAACATGTCTAACTGCTTGGTCAACAACTCATGCCCTCCCCCACCATCCAACTTAGACATCCGGTTTTTTCGCTGCAGGTAACGTTGCTGTCTCTGAGTCTCTGCCTCCTCCACTACTTTATCAACTGTGTTAGGCACTGGAGTTACAACAGACTCGGTCAAAGGTCCTGCTATTGGGTCTTTTGGGAGAGCCACTGGTTCTAAACTCTTCAAACTTTTCCCAGCCTTCCGCTTCTCCTTAATTCCCTTCCTCCGCTGTTCTGTGGCCTGGGAAATAGGCTGTGATACCTTAAATGCTTGGGAACGAGTTACCACACATGCCATCTGTTGGCGTTGACAACTCACTACCCACTCTTGTTCCTCCCTACTCACGTCGGCCGGCCTCTCGGCAATGACTAAGGGTGGAACTTCTAAATTAGGCCCCGCAAAGTCGTTGCCGAGAAGAAGGTCGACGCCCTCCACTGGCAATTTCTCAACGATCCCAACATCTAAGTCTTTAATCACACCATCAATTTCCAGCTCCACATGAACCAACGGGTATGACCTGGTCACATTTATACCCTGAACAACAACCACCCGTGCCGCATTAATTGGTCGCCCCGTGAAATTCTTCAAAAGTGTCTGTGAAGCTCCAGTATCACGCAAAACTTCCACCTTATGCTGGCAACCCGCCAAACTTACCCTACCGGTCCCTCTATGGGCGTAAAAGACATCACGGACAGGGGACGAGCCTTCCTGAGTCTTATACATAGCCTGTGACCCTGCCGTTGGCAAACTACCCTGGGTAAATCCAGACGACATTTCAGCCACACCTATGCTGCGCACCAAAGACACGGCTGCAGTTGGCGGCTTACTAGGACAAGATTTTGCATAATGCCCCTTCTTTCTACAATGAAAACATTCCACTTCCCCTATCGGTCTCTTCTGATAAGGGGCGGAGTTCTGACCCTTCTGTAATGGGACGGCTGTAGTCTTTGGTTCAGTCCTGGTATCTTGGCTTTTAAACTGAGGTTTATATCTATAGTGATTGTCCTGAGCTCGAGGGTTTGGAGTATCGCGCCCCTTGGGAACTGCATCAACACGCTTTACAGATTCACATCCCTTGATTGGCGATAACCTGAGGTCAGCCATCTCAGCTGCCTCTTGAAGAGTTCTTGGGTTCTTTTCTTTAATAGTTAAAGTCATTTCTGCACCAGTACACTTATAAAACTGCTCGAGCAGAAACAGCTCAGTCAACTGTTCTGCCGTCTCAGCTTTCTCAGAATGTGTCCAGTTTTTAAGTGCATCTTTTAAGTCCCGGGCATGTTCAAGAAAGGTCGCCTCCCTAGTCTTTGTAACACCCCGAAACTTCAATCGATATGTTTCCGGTTGCAACTCGTATGCCCGTAGGACAGCTCTCTTCAATTCTGGGTAGTCAATGCAAGACTCTAAAGGCAGTGCATCATAAGCCTTCAGACCCTTACCCGTAAGTCTTGAGGAGACTAGAGCTGCCCACATCTCTTCAGGCCAATTATGCTCCCTACACTTCTTCTCAAAATGATTAAAAAATTCTGTGACTTCAGTTTCACTAAATACCCGCACCAATTTGACTAAGTGGGCCAAGGACTGTTCTCTTACTTGGCCCTCACGGCCCATCCGAGTCCCTGTCGACTCTGCACGAGTCTTATCTAAATCTAATTTAGCACAATATTTCTCTGAGTCGTACCTAAGCTCAACCTCATGCCTCCTGGTCTCATCCTCCTGCCTCCTGGTCTCATCATCCTGCCTCCTAACCTCAATCTCATGCCTCCTAGTCTCATTCTCATGCCTCCTAGTCTCATTATCCTGCTTCCTAGCCTCAATCTTAGCAAGCTCAAGTCTAAATACCATATCTGGAGACAGGCAGGAAGAGGGAGCTGCCACTACTGAAGGAGGGGGGGCAAAAACTGGGGAACCACCACGTGCACCACCCGAGGGCACTCCAATCTGCCAATTCTCATCCCTCTGTGGGAGAGTGCTAACCTCCGGTAACTGAGTGGACGGCACTGTGGGAGTCGAGTGAGAGGGGATCTGGGGAGGAACCCCCCCAAACGCCCTCTCCTCCGAAACCCCATGTCGCCCACGCAACACCCAGGAAATCAGCTCCCCCTTGGACATCCCTTCTACATTGGAAATGCCCAAAACCTTGGCTATCAGGTGCAAGCCACAAACATCCACCCCAGTCAGCCTCTCCTCCGTCACGTGGTACCGCTTACTCACAAAAACTCTAGCATCCTCCTCACTGGTTACTAACGGCACACCTTCAAATGATATCTCTCGCTCATCGTCAGTGCTAATGCACGACATACTGAAGTCCACAAAAAAATTATCGAGACAAAAGTGTTAAACTTCCTATGCAAGCACTAATTACTAAATTAACTGGAGTCTCTTAAATGCTTTACTAATTGCCATACAAAAAGAATATTCTTCAATATGCACGCTAAAATACAAACAAACAAATGTTGTACAACTCTGCAAAAATGTATACTGTTCACAAAATCCTAAGCAAGGTCGCCATTTGTTACGAACTGGCACTCGCGTACACAAGGGCTCTCAATCAGGACTCGAATACGGCTCGCTGCCACAACGGAAACACACGATCCCAACCCCTGAGTACTGCCAGCCGAACAAAAAACACCAATACCCTCCAGAGTTCAATCTGCTATAACGGGGTATACAAGAACTCGGTACTAGTGTTCAACAACAGACTAATAAAGAGACAGGAATTATCTAGTCTGGTCAACAATCAAACAATGAAGTAATAAACAACAACACCAAAGAATAGTGTTGGCCGAAGCCGAAGTAATCCACCCTTGACTATGAACTTAAGAAGTCCACCACCCTCTACTTCGGATCGGCACTATTACGTTACGTTAATTAATAGTCCTTAAGCATCGAGCAAGGAATCTTCTGAAAAAAGTTAGATGCTTCTCGGATGCTCGTAAGAAGTACATATCGGATTTTGAACAGTAATTCAATAAGCAAAAACACTGGCAATTAAATACTATTAAAGGCTTAAATTGGCATAAGAATAATTAAAAGAATATGCAATAGTAAATGGCAAACATTAAAAGGAAGTACTCCGCAAATGCAACGGCAATAGCCTACTCGGATTGTGCTCGTGGGCCACTAATCACTAAAGTAGCCAAGCTTGCAACACATGAAATCAATAGTGCATAAACAATAACATACATAAGGAAAGCTTCAATACTATTCTGTATCTACTAATCGAGTAAAGTCTAGCTAGGGTACTGTAGGCAAAAAGGTAGCAATGACTGAGCAAAAACGGCTCGTAGCCTAGCGAAGTCCTCACGACTGTTTAAAGTATTACGTTAAAACTAACAAGTGCACTTTGAGAAATCCAGATCCCTTGTATCTGGTTTTCTCCCGGCTCCTTGACAAAGTAAAAACAAACTGTTAATAAAATACAGGGTGGTTAGGCTCTTGCCCTCACGCACTGTAAATTATTAACTCAACACAGTCAGCCGCGAAGACAACCTAGGCTTCACTGAACCGAAACGAGTATGCAGGTTTATCGCTTAACCACTGCATCAAACAACAACTCGTAACACAGAAAAGCCTTACCCCAGTCTAGCATTACCTAGACTAGCAGAAAACAGGAATAATAATAATAACACACAGGGAAATGCATATACAAGTGCAACAAACATAAATCAATCCTATTCTAAGTCAACCCTTCCAAAATAGGCTATCTAATAGGCAAGTATCTCGTGAGAACTCAAGCGATAATACGTTGGCTGACTAGCTCTGCACCAACGGGACCATGGAAGTTAAACAGGGCAGGGAAAAGAGGAAATAAGAATGTAAGGTAGTAGAGAAAGTTCCCATCAGTCAGAAGAATATAAATAGTTAGCAAGGGAAATGAGAAGTCGCTCTGCCTAATGAGTTCTGATGAAAAAATGGCTAGACTTCCCTTTTATACCCGGCCCTCTAGTGAGCCCAACGTGAACTACTAAGGACCGCCCACTGACAACCATTACGTAATTTCTCTCTCTCCTCTGGGATACACAAAGGCTCCCCTAGCACTGAGGGAGGGAGGAGTGCTAATGAGTTAGGCCTACCTCCTGCCTGGCGTACCCACTGACACCTAACTGTGGCTGTTTCTCTTCCCATCATTACAAATAAGTTTTACACACAATACTTATAACTAATGATATAAAATAGAACTTGTGGACTCAGATGAAAACAAAATACATATTCATAATACTTATAGTACAACGGCTCACACGAACTGAGTTAGGAAACTCTACATAGACTACAGCCAAAGTTCCTGCCCTGACGATCCTAGCGAGAGTGGGGCATGACTAGGCGTTCTGTACAGCATGCTCACACGTGGACATGCGTCACAATCCCTAAATACATTTCTTACTGTGTCATAAATTACATTACCGCCCTGGGAGCTTGGTAATACAGAGAGTTGTGGTGGTGGGTGGAATATATATATGCCATGATTCCCAGGCTTCTTCAGGGGGACTCACAACGAGTATATATTATATATTACCAAAATTCGTGCAATTAAAAAGTGTCAAAGCTTTTGGGGGAACAAATAATGTAAGTGTAACAAACAAGAAATGTATGTGAATATTGTTTATTATTGTAAGACAGATGCATGGCAGTTTCACTTATAAGGGCCTAGAAACAGCATGACAAATGATCAAGATCAACTCATATACTAAAATATGTATTTCAATTATGCATCACACGAGAGAGCCGTATATGTAGAAAACAGCAGAGCCGAAACTACAACTGTCGATGTCGGTGTATAATATACTGTTTACATCGTTCTTAACCCATCCAATCCTACTTACTAGCCGTCAGTAGATAAGTCACTCCCCAGTCTCAGCGAGTCTCAGCGACAGCTAGTAGCCGTCAGTAATGTAATTTCCTTGTAACTGCCTCTATCTGGCTGTGTCTGGTACCACGACCGTTTGAGCACTGCTCTCGATATGGCAACACTTCTCAGCTTATATATGACCCTCTGAATGCTGGGGGAGCCAATCTTCCTTCATCTCTTGAGGTAGAAGGTTGTTCTACCTTGCCCTTTTGACCACATTGCTTGGGGCTGGGGGTGACTCTTATTACTGTATCCTACGGTACTGTAGAGCTTAACATCATTAACATCTCAAATGAAATTAATGAAAGCATGTGATCCGATTCGAACCTAGGATATCACATACAGAACTTACACGCTCTAACCATAACACAATCAAGACAGTTTAAACTAAAATAAAGGAAAGCCGAACCAGAAAGCAGGATGTGAGATGAATATAAAACCGGCCATATTTGGATGTGAGCTATCATTCCCCTTGTACACTGATTCGCTGTAAGCAGCCGCTCGACTGTAGAACGTTTGTTGCCACTAAATCCCCACTGCCTGCTTCCCTTCTTCCCTTTTCCGTCTCTCACACGTGAAGCTGCCAGGACCTGAGGGATATGTGAAGGGCATGACCGAGAGGTGGAAGAAACTGCAGAGCAAATGGAAAAAATGAAGGGAAAGTTTCGTCGTCAATTCTCGCCGTCATTTTTTGGTGGCTAATATTTTTCCCAGTAAAAAGGATCGTTTACACTGCTATCGGAAACTGGAATGTTGATAAATTATAATAATTGACATAATTATTTTAAAAGTTTACCTCATAAGTCGCGCAGCGTTGACGATAAAAACAATCGTGTGTTACAGGTTGAAAGGAGTAGTATGAGGTCATGGTGGTTGTGAGGGGAAAGGGAAGTACAACAAAATTAGAAAAGCAAACAATCGTCTAGAGGTGGATAGATGGAGAGAACAATATTGCCAGTCTGAACATTATATTGTTTATCTATGGCCTATTTCTCTTAGTTCAGTACGTTTTCCATTCAGGCCCTTTACCCTCTTACCTTGGTTATATGATATCAATGTTTAAAGTAAAACAAAATACAAATAAACTAAAACCCTGTTCAACCTAGGTATATCTTCACCTTCGTTGTGTTAATGTTTATCCATAGAATCATGTATTGTATACCTATTGCACTGATTGATACAACGTTTATGTATTTAAGTATGTTATTGGTTGTTTTACAGTCTCGCTGGGAAATGGTTAATGAAACAGTTAATTATTTTCACTTGCGTCCATTATCTCTCTCTCTCTCTCTCTCTCTCTCTCTCTCTCTCTCTCTCTCTCTCTCTCTCTCTCTCTCTCTCTCTCACTTACCAAAAGTGTTCTCATTGTGACTCACTAACTCCTGCCAGCCCATTGTTTCTCGCATCTTTCACCACAAGAGTCTTATGTCCCGTGAGTAATACAATAGACCCAAGCAGGAACATTGTAGTAAGAGATCCTGTAGTAAGAGAGTGTGGCCATCATTTACTTTGGATGCCGTTTTGATGCCTGAATGATCAAACAACGTTGGTTTCTTATATCTGTGATAATGTAGAATTAATATACAAATACCAAACACTATACCCTGCACCGATAATCCGAATGTTTATTATAGGTATGGAGCTATTTAAGTGTAAAGAGAAAAACATCACCAGTGGCGTCAAGATGGCTGAGGTTGGCCGATATCTGTTACTATATAAGATCTAGGTGTAGAGAGCTCGTCCAGTCTCCCTGTTGAACGTTTTATTGTAAACCTGGAGCCCCAAATATAATGCCAAGATCGCTGCATTTGTCTGGCATATTAATTAATCAGGGGGCTGGGTGTTGTTGTGTAGGTTGGTGAGTCCATACTACTACTCCAAATCCACTTCAAAATGCAAAACAGTATTCCAACTGAGAACGGAGAATTAATGAAAGCGATATATTTATATATATTTCTAATATCTCAGTGGGATTCGAACCGCCGACCTTCAGGATGATAGCCGACGCTTTAATCAACTACACCACGGCAGTCTAAAAGACACTCAACCTTCTATCCTATTTATGTTAGGGAGAAAGGAAACCCACTAGGCGAATATAATTATATCAATTCATACCTAATCGTAGGATCCATATTCCAGAATACCATACAAGGATTTCTGAGTGTCCCGACGCAACTCGGGTCGAAATTGATTTAATTTAATTCTAACCCACAAACCATGAGAGTTACAAATATTGAATATATATCTCAATATATAGATATCACATCACTGCCGTGGTGTAGTTGATTAAAGCGTCGGCTATCGTCCTGAAGGTCGGCGGTTCGAATCCCACTGAGAGATTAGAAACATTTGGTGGCTCACGTGTATTTGTGATATATACTCAATATTTGTAACTCTCATGCTTTGTGGGTTAGAATTAAATTTTAAATCTGGATTCAAGTATAAACGATGGTGAAATAAATATTCAAGGTTTCAATATGGTTAGGAATGATCGCAATAGGCATGGTGGAGGAGTATGTCTGTATGTAAAAAACAACCTCACACACACACACCTAGGACCGACCTCCATGTAGAAAATCACGAAGCTCTGTGGATCGACCTACACCTGCCGAGGACAAGACCCATCACAATTGGGGTATGCTATAGGCCACCAGCCGACACACAATTCTTGACCAAATTTGAACGAACTTTGTCATCGCTAGACCCTCGGAATGAATCCATCATACTAGGGGATTTTAACCTGTGTTACAAACAACGAAATGATAGGCTTGTACGAGAATATAGGCATATACTGACAATGCACAATCACAAACAACTCATCACAACCCCCACACGTATCTCTGAGAACACTGCCACAATATTAGACCACATAAACTGTAACAGAGAGGACAAAATATCCCAATCAGGGGTTATACAGACTGGGATAAGTGATCACTTCGTCACATATTGCACACGGAAAACCACAAAAATTACCCTAGAGAATCACAAGGTTATCAAAACAAGGTCACTCAGAAACTACAATAAGGAAACATTTCTGGACATTTTATGGAATACAGACTGGTCTCCAGTGTTTGGAAGTACAAACGTTAATGACGCATGGGTTGGCTTCAGAACCATCATCACAAACATCCTAGACGAAATAGCTCCTCTGATAAGAATTAAAGCAAGGTCAGACCCATGGATCAACAATGACATACTACACCATCTGGAACACAGAGACAATCTGTTAAAAAGGCTAGCGAAACATAGACAGGATCAAGGTCTAAAACATGAGTTCAACAGGGCCAGGAATAAACTAAGTAGGAAAATGAAATCAGCGAAAACTAATTATTTTCACAATAAGGCAGAAGAATATCAGAATAACCCAAAGAAACTATGGAGGCACCTAAAAACAACAGGCTACAACAACAAGACAAGGGATTCGTCTAACACTAATATTGCTCTCACCATTAATTATCAGGTTTGCCACGATAAATGACAAATTTCAACCTACTTCAACTCCTTCTTCACTTCCATAGCAAACACACTTGCACAGAACCTACCTCAACCTCTCAATAAATACACGACAACAACGGCCACCTTTCGTAATTTCTACAGAGATAAAGACATACACCCGAACACATTTGGATTGCAAAATGTTACACCAAAATACACTTTTGACGAGCTGTCTAACCTAAATTTACATAAGAGCACAGGACCAGACAAAATTCCTGCTAAATTTCTACGAGATGGAGCCATTGGTATAGCAGGCCCGCTAACCCACATCATCAACTTGTCAATTAACACCAACACAGTACCTGCTGAACTGAAGGAAGCTATTGTAAACCCTCTATTCAAGAAAGGAAAAAAACTAGAAGTTGGCAACTACAGACCAGTTAGCACATTATGTATTGTATCTAAAATCCTTGAAAGAGCGGTATACACCCAAATTGAACACTACCTCAAACAAAATGATCTATTCTATAAGTTTCAATCAGGTTTCAGATGCATGTACTCGACAGACTCCTGTCTCATCCACTTAACGGATCACATTCGTAAAGAAATGCCTAAAGGTAACTACACCGGTATGGTTCTTCTTGATCTACAAGAAGCGTTTGACACAGTAGACCATGATATCCTATGTAATAAACTACAAGCAATGGGCATAGGGTCTGTGAGCTGGTTTAAATCTTATCTTAGTGGTAGAACCCAAAGAGCCAAAATTGATGATAATATATCTGATCCTATGCCAATTAACTGTGGGGTCCCGCAGGGAAGCATCCTTGGTCCCTTACTCTTTCTCTGTTATGTGAATGACATGGAACTGAGCGTCTCATGTAAATTATTACTGTATGCAGATGACAGCGTGCTTCTGGTTTCAGGAAAAGACCCAATAAGTATTGCCGCTTCACTTTCCAAAAAAAACTAGCATCATGTACTGAATGGCTAGTGGACAATAGACTATCTCTTCACCTGGGCATGACGGAAGCCATCTTATGTGGAACAAAACGCAAACTGAAAGACATTGTGGGCTTCTCGGTCAACTGTAATGATATTCCTATAACAACAGTGTCACAAGTTAAATATCTCGGACTGAAACTGGACGCGAGTTTGTCAGGTGAAACAATTTTGGAATCTATCCTGAGTAAGTGTAGAGCACGTATAAAATACCTGTATAGACAGGTGGGATGCATGCCCGCGGCGACCAAAAAGACCCTCTGCCAAGCGCTTGTTCAATATCATTTTGACTATTCTGTGTCACCCTGGTACTCTGCATCATCTAAATCAGCACAGCACAAACTTCAGGTCACTCAAAATAAAATGGTTAGGTTCATGCTGAACCTAGGACCCAGATCACATGTTGGCCAGGAAAAACTTCAGTCACTAGGTATGCTCAATGTCTCTGACAGGGCCAAACAAATCAGGCTCACTAATGCCTTCAAAATTTTCTATGACAGAGCTCCAGAGTATCTAAAGAATGATTTTGTTAACCCGTGGAGCCCCGGCTAGTTTTGTAATGTTTGCGCACCAGAACCCGGCCGGTTTTCAAAAAATGGTTTTATTCCAGAAACAATAGCGAATGGGTTAGGAATGAAGGAAAAACCACGAAAAACCGCTCAAAAAGCTTAAAAAATGGTCCTACAGAGCCCCCGAAAACGGATTTTATAAGAGTAAAAAATTGAAGGCAATTATCCCCAAAAAACAGGTTATTGCGCGCTCGCGCGCACGCACGTGGACTTTGAGAGTTTTCAACCATCGGCACGGTTGCGTGGGATACGTACACAGTTCCCATACAAATCTGAGCCCTCTTGAGTGGCTACACCTGAGGTTACGGTCGGCGCAATTAGGGTGACGCGCCAGGCGCGTCTCTGGGGCTGTGCGTTACATACATCGCCGACGCGTCAGGCGCGTCGCTGGGGCTGTACGGGTTAAAGCAAATGAGAGGAGTGGACATAATACAAGAAACAGGATGTTTAATTTTAAGGTCCCGAGAATCCAAGGACAGGGTAAGCAAACATTCTTCTTCACTGCAATCAAAAACTGGAACGACCTACCCCAGTCAGTCCGTGAAAAGAGAACACTGTATTCCTTCAGACATAGCCTGAAGGAACACCTGAACCGGACAGCTGCGAGAAGGGAGCACCAAGCTTATGTCTACTACTAAATACGACATAAGAGATAGATAAACCAAACTGAAATTATTACTGATTACGGATTACTGATATTTACTATAGGATGTAAGGTATCTTAAAATAACCCCCTAGAAATACTTTCTCTAAAGTATCTATTTCTTTATCCTCCCCATTTCCCCAGCTAACCTAATCCCACAAGGACCCCAGTGGAAATACGCCTAACGGCCTTATTGGGCTATCCTTAGTTGGAATTATGCAAGGCTGGTACATGTCGTATATATTTGTAACATACTATGTGGTACCAACTCTGTAAATTGCTAACTGAATAAATATTATTATTATTATTATTATTATTATTATTATTATTAGGGGTTCGTCCCCTACGGGGAACCCCTATTGTAATCATTAAACCTGGGATTTCATCCAAATTCTTCTTACGCGCCGGTTTCGACGCAATAACCCCAGAACCGCTTTTTAGATCGGGATCAAACTTTCACAACAGGTGCGTTTTTGTATTGGGCAACTTTTGATATGCTAAACATCCGGCATGGCGGTCAAACAGGTCCGTGGCAGCCGATTTCCCGAAAAAATTGACGCCTAAATACCGTCTCTCCCACTCACAGGAAACGACTGGGCTTTGGCATACGCACTCCCCTACTAATGCTCCGCAAATTTTATAGAGAAGGTTTTGCTTTTGCACGTTTTTTTTTTTTTTTTTTTTTTTGAGACAATGAACGGAGGAAGGAAAAACACAGATAAAACAAAAAGGTCCATGTGCCTAAAGGCATCCTCCATTCATAAAATGTTTGTAACAACTTGATTTAAACATTTGTAGATTGTAAGTTTGTGGAAAGCAATTCGAGGGAAGTGAATTCCAAAGAGTAGTAGCTCTGGGGATAAATGAATTCTGATAAGCAGAAGTTCTGCATTGTGGAGGAGAAAGTGTAAATTCATGGGCCCTCTCAGCTGCCCTAGTTCTACGGGGAAAGATGTGGAGAGGCGGCACAATTGAAGCAAGTTGCTCGGAACAATTGCTGTGAAAATATCTGTAGAATAATGCAAGGGATGCAACGTTTCTTCGTATGGATAATGTAGGAAGGTCCTATGTGATTGCAGGGTTATTGATTAATCTAATAGCTTTATTTTGAATTTTGTCCAACTGCCTCAATGCAACCACTCCACTTCCACCCCACAGAGGTGAACAGTAATCCATCTGAGAACGCACATGACTTTTATATATCACGGCCAACTGCTCGTCAGTGAAGAATTCTCGAACTCTGTACAGGAGTCCCAGTTTTTTAGAGGCATTCTTAGCAATGCTTCTAACATAATGTGTCCAGCTCAAGTTAGTAGTTAATGTTACACCGAGAATGTCAATACTAGGGGAAGTGGGAATATTTACATCATTAAAAAATATATGGGAGTCAGTGAGATTCTGTCGGTTAGAAAATTGAATGTATTTGGTTTTCTGTGCATTAAAGGAAACTAGATTCTTTTGTCCCCATCCATTAATTCTAGAAAGGTCCTGGTTCAGAGAAATTGCAGTGTTTATTTTTGAATTTATAAGATCGGGTTGGGTGAAAGAATTGGTATATGTGAAGGAACTGTGGAGTGTTGAGTCATCTGCGTAGGAATGCATTGGATTATGAGTGGTAGATATGAGATCATTGATATGAATGAGGAACAGAATTGGGGCCAAAATTGATCCCTGGGGAACACCAGCATTTATTGAGTGAAATTGAGAATAAAGGCCATCTACCATTACACGTATTTTTCTGTTATGAAGATAAGAAGAAATTAGTGGAACTAATGATGCAAGGCCGTAGTGTGACATCTTCGACAATAAGGATTGATGCCAGACTCTATCAAATGCCTTTGATATATATATATGGGTTTTTTCTGGCAATCTTGAAAAAAACTCTAATTCCACTTAAAATTCCACATCTTGAAAACTACGCCGATGATCAGAGCCATGCTTGCGTAGTTGGGTGAGGCTCGCGATTCCGAACGTTTTGATACCAAAAAAATATAAATGGGTGGAATAGTTTGGCCGCAGCATTGAAAACTGTCTATTCTTAAATTACTTTAAAACCGAATTCGCTACCCACACAAAGTTTACCGTCTACAGTCTATAGGCTTCCACGCATCCCCCAGTTTTACTTAATAACATAATCTCTTTATTATTCAGATCTATAATTTTTTTGTTATTTAACTCTCTCAAAACCGTTCGAGTCCCTACGAATTTCAGCAATTATTTAGCCAACCTACCTATACATACCTACCATACCAAATAATAATGATAAATTCAAATTTATTTTTGGTGAATGACAGAGTATTGACTAAGGTTTTTAACAATTCCTCCCTTTGCCAAATGCTTAGTTTAATAACAATTATATGGACCTTTAAAGTTTTGGCAATTGCCCGTGTGACTCGTATTTTAACCCTCCTAAAGTGTTACCACGAAATACCGCTAGATCCTTTCTCAAAAGTCGCTAGCATGATGGTACATAGCCAAACAATGTTAGGATAATGCTGCAATTTCTAAAGAGTTTTGGTTTGTTTGTTTTGCAAATTTCACAATGTAGTATGACTAGAATGTCTGAAATTTTCAAATGATCCCTAGTAAATGTATCTAGATATAAAAGAAATGGCTGCTAGATTGAAGAAAATAGCTCTACATTTAGCGGTAATATGTAGCTTTACAACTGGCAACTCTGCAACCACCACCTCCGTCCCACCCTCCCAGTATGTCTCCACAAAATACCGCTAGATCATTTCTCAAAAGTCGCTAGCATGTTGCTACATAGTTAAACAATGTTAGAATAATGCTGCAATTTCTAAAGAGTTTTGGTTTGTTTGTTTTGCAAATTTTACAATGTAATATGACTAGAATGTCTGAAATTTTTAAATTATCCCTAGTAAATCTCTCTAGATATGAAAAAATGGCTGCTAAATTGAAGTAAATAGCTCTACATCTAGCGGTAATATGTAGCGATACAACTGGCAACACTGCCTAAGTGTTACCCCAAAATACCGCTAGCCCTTCCTTCCTCCCTCCCTCCTCCCTCATCTATGTATCAACAACCACTCTAGTGAACTTTCGGTATTTAGTTTATTCAGCTTAATACTATTTATCCACATAAAATAGAAACCTATCACGATTGTTGCCTAATACAAACATAGATAATGCTATTACATATTATTTGAACATGATGTCGAATTTAGCAGTTGCTGTTTACCTTGAACAATAATGACAGTCTGTGACAGAACCGAAAGCTTCTCTTGCCGTGTAGTACTCAAAGAAAGCAGGGGTACTTAAGCCGGCCCATACCGAACTGTAATACCAAGTCAGAGATGCAGAGGTAACTTTCACAATGAATTAGAACTCTAGACAGACACCAATATACCACTAAATCAGACAAATATCACTACAAAAAATTATAGGAAAATATTATATTAATGTCCTAGGTATTTGATATTATGCAAATGAGTAAAATCCATTATTATATAATGATAATGGGATTGATTAGTATCTGGCAACAGTGTTGGACTATAATTTTCTGAAAGTATGCGAACTTCGGAGTATTTATCCCATTAATATACACATCTATCACTATTTAAATTTAATACAACCATACACAGTGCTATTACATATTATTTGAACATAATATAGGATGCTCTTTCCTTTAACCATTTTCTATATCTATTCACGACAAATATAGGCCTAGCCTAGGCAGCGCTACCGGTAGGTATGAATTTATCAGTTCGAATTTTGATTGAGAGTGGGATTAGGCCTAGGCCTAGCCTAGGGGTTAACATGGGATACTGTTTGGGGTTTGGGAATAGACTGAGGCTGCTTTAGGCCTAATTAGGTAAAAATAGTCAAATCGAGACAATTGCACAGCCAACATAGCCTAGGCCTATTAAGCAAATATTTTACCAATCTACAATAGGCCTAGTCTATTCGCTGTAAGTAGGCAAGAAATCATGACCTAGGCTATAACCTCTGTAACTAAAAAACAACTAGGCCTAGAGTGATCAAGCTAATATGTCTACCATTTGGGAAGAGTCAGTCAAGGAATAGCCTAGATGTGTAAATTTGCAGCCAATTTGCTCTACCCTATTTGAGATACAGAGGTTAGAGGTCATTGTTGAGGCCCCCCTCTCATGACATATTGTTATCATATTATATATTGCCAGCAGGGGGCAAATAACCGAAAAAAAGGGCCGTCAAAATAGACGCCAACTTAACCACGGCGATCGACACATGTAAACATGGCGGTGGCGGGGGAGGTGTCGGACGTTTGCAATAAAGTTCCTGTCTATTTTGAATGCCATTGGATACAATAATATGTTGAGGGGGGCTTTGCTCCCCCCCCCCCTCCATTTTTTTGTTTAAGAGACAATGAACGGAGGAAGGAAAAACACAGATAAAACAAAAAGGTCCATGTGCCTAAAGGCATCCTCCATTCATAAAGTGTTTGTAACAACTGGATTTAAACATTTGTAGATTGTAAGTTTGTGGAAAGCAATTCGAGGGAAGTGAATTCCAAAGAGTAGTAGCTCTGGGGATAAATGAATTCTGATAAGCAGAAGTCCTGCATTGTGGAGGAGAAAGTGTAAATTCATGGGCGCTCTCAGCTGCCCTAGTTCTACGGGGAAAGATGTGGAGAGGCGGCACAATTGAAGCAAGTTCCTCGGAACAATTGCTGTGAAAATATCTGTAGAATAATGCAAGGGATGCAACGTTTCTTCGTATGGATAATGTAGGAAGGTCCTGTGTGATTGCAGGGTTATTGATTAATCTAATAGCTTTATTTTGAATTTTGTCCAACTGCCTCAATGCAACCACTCCACTTCCACACCACAGAGGTGAACAGTAATCCATCTGAGAACGCACATGACTTTTATATATCACGGCCAACTGCTCGTCAGTGAAGAATTCTCGAACTCTGTACAGGAGTCCCAGTTTTTTAGAGGCATTCTTAGCAATGCCTCTAACATAATGTGTCCAGCTCAAGTTAGTAGTTAATGTTACACCGAGAATGTCAATACTAGGGGAAATGGGAATATTTACATCATTAACATATATATGGGAGTCAGTGAGATTCTGTCGGTTAGTAAATTGAATGTACTTGGTTTTCTGTGCATTAAAGGAAACTAGATTCTTTTGTCCCCATCCATTAATTCTAGAAAGGTCCTGGTTCAGAGAAATTGCAGTGTTTATTTTTGAATTTATAAGATCGGGTTGGGTGAAAGAATTGGTAAATGTGAAGGAACTGTGGAGTGTTGAGTCATCTGCGTAGGAATGTATTGGATTATGAGTGGTAGATATGAGATCATTGATATGAATGAGGAACAGAATTGGGGCCAAAACTGATCCCTGGGGAACACCAGCATTTATTGAGTGAAATTGAGAATAAAGGCCATCTACCATTACACATATTTTTCTGTTATGAAGATAAGAAGAAATTAGTGGAACTAATGATGCAAGGCCGTAGTGTGACATCTTCGACAATAAGGATTGATGCCAGACTCTATCAAATGCCTTTGATATATCCAGTGCTATTGTATGTGTTTGACCATGTTGGTCTGTAGCTTGGTTGATTTGATGCGTAAGAAGGCAAAGAATGTCTGCAGTTGATCGACATCGTCTAAAACCATATTGCCTATCACTGATTAATTTATTATTCTCAAGATGCTTAATTATGTGATTATTTAATATAATTTCAAAGACTTTACCAAGAGTGGAAGTTATAGCTATTGGTCTGTAGTTTGATGGATCTGAAGAGGCACCTTTTTTAGGAACTGGATGGATGTTTGCTTCTTTCCAGGGTACTGGGAAGCATGAGGTATGAGTACACAGACGGAAAATTTTTGCCAATACAGGAGCGAGCACCAAGGAGCAATTCTTAAGTACTATTGGAGGAATTTCATCTGGACCAGGAGCCTTATCTACCGAGAGATTCTGCAAAATAGTTTTGACATGTCTGGTGTGGATCTTAAGTGAGGGAATTTCAGGCGAATTAAAATTAAGTACAGGGACATCTTGATTTATTTCATCTAAGGTTGAGTTGGTGGAGAAAATATCCACAAGAAGGTTAGCTTTACCTCGTGGGTCACTTACAAGATTGCCAGTCGGAGATTTTAATGGTGGAATGGATGAAGCAGTAGTGAAGTTGGATTTAAATGAGTTAAGAGTAGACCAAAATATTTTGTTATCATTTGGATTATTTAGAAGTTTATTTACCTGCTTGTGGAGAAAGTTTGATTTAGTTAGGTTTAATACAGTTTTGGCATGATTTCTGATGTTTCTAAAGTAATTAAAGGCTTCATGTGTTTTTGATCTTGTGTATGCATTGTAGGCTATTGCTTTTTGTTCAGTTACTCTAGCACAATTATGGTCAAACCATTTAGGTGAATTAGATCTTTTACTGTACTTTTGATGAGGAATAAAAGTTTCCATTCCAATGTTTACAAAATCTTGTATGTGGCTCAAGGTGGAGTGTGCATCATTAGAAAAGAAAGAGGTCCAGGGAATATCAATAAAGAAACCTTGAAAACCCTCCCAGTCTGCCCTATCGTAATGCCATTTAGTCACCAAAACAGGTTCAGAGTGGGAAGGTGTGGTAGGTGATAGACAGGTGGCCTGTATCAAACAGTGATCAGAAGATCCAAGCGGGGACCTCACTGTAACATCATAATTTTCTGAATTGGTTGTTAAAAATAAGTCCAGTAGGTGGAATTATGATTAGGATTATCTGGTACACGGGTGGGTTGGTTGACTAGTTGAGTGAGATTAAATGAGTCTGCAAATAGCTCACATTCAAGACCAGCATCATCAGTCCTGGCTGAATGAGTGAGCCATTCAACATTATGGACATTAAAATCACCCAACACAGTGATTTCAGAAGAAGCATTTAAGTTGAGGACACGGAGTTGTGAGGACAGAGAATCAAAAAGACTTTGCTCTGGAGGAGTATTTGGGGAACGGTAGATGCAACATATGTATTTAAATTTACCAGCCGAAATTAATTTGTATATAGAATAATCAAAATAGGGACAATTGAAACCAGTAACCTCCTCCAGGGCAATTTCAGATTTTGCGAAGCAACATACACCTCCTTTAGGTCTGAAATTTTGGAGCAGTTGATAACCTGGAAAATTAAATCTAGACGTGTCAGATGTGGATGTTACTTGAGTCTCTGTCAAAAAAAGGAGAGTAGGGGATTCTGCTTGAAGAAATTGGTGTACAGAATTGATGTTAGAGTGAAGTCCCCTTATATTGCTAAAGAAAAAGCTGCACCGACGAGCAGCTTTGGGACGTTGCAATGCTCTTGACACAGTCGCATGATGACGACCGGGAGGGCCCTGTGTCAATGACCCAACCCTGCCGGGGGTGGATATCCGAGGGACCACCAGGTTTGCTCTTAACAATTGTACTGCCATATTTATTGGGTAAGGTGTATGGTGTTACATGTATGATATGTAGTGGGAAGAGTAGTGTTTTATGGATAGAGGATAGCAATGTAGGGCAATGTCGTGAAGTTGGATGTGTATGTTATATAAAGAGGATTTTCCTGATACCCCTGATGTGTGAGGCAGAAAGATATGTATCCAGCTACCAAGGCCTGGGAGAGAAAATGGAATTCAGGCTATTCCCTGAGTCTCCCGAAACCTTGGCGGTAGTACTTCCCTGGGCGGGGCTGTCTACCCCTACTACCTACAAATATTTTTATCATCATATATATTGCCAGCAGGGGGCAAATAACCGAAGAAATTGCCGTCAAAATAGACACCTTTATGAATAGGTTAGCCTTTAGGCTAGGCCTATCGGCAAGAGTTGCGTTGTATAGGCTATCCTAGTGTTTACTAATTTATAGGCTACCCCTTTGAAAGGACATTAGCCTGGTAGGATGTAGTTACCGGGTGTATCGCCAGCCTTGTTTACACTACGCGTACGCGTAGTGGCGTCGGACGCTTGCCATCCTTTTCCTGTCTATTTAGACTGCCTTTGGATACAATAATATGTTGAGGTTGGGCTTTGCCCCCCTTCACCCACCCATGACATATTGTCATCATAATATATATTTCCAGCAGGGGGCAAATAACCAAAATAAATCTCCGTCAAAATAGACACGAACTTAACAATGCCGATCGACAAATGTAAACATGACGGAGGCGGCGGACGTCTGCAATCATGTTCCCGTCTATTTTGAATGCCAATGGATACAATAATATGTTGAGGGTGCCAGCAAGGGGCAAAATAGACAAATACACAAAAAATTGGGTGTGGGGTCGGCAGCCCCCACCCATAATAGCCTACTATGATAGGTTAGGTAAGGTTGTTAGGTTAGGCTAGGCTAATGTCCTTTCAAAGGGGTATAGGCCTAGTAAACACTAGGATAGCCTATACCCGGTCAAAGGTAAGTCCTGCTGTAGTCTCCTTGAATGCTACCTTAAATTGTAATATTAGACTAGGTCTAGCCTATAGATAAAATAGCTTAGCCTATTCATTTACTGTAGCCTATAATATAGGCCTAGCTGGGCAGAATGTAGAGTTCGGGCGTACCACCACCAATGTTTACACTACGCAGAGCGGCGACGAAAGCTTGCCATCATGTTCCCGTCCATTTTGAATGACTTTGGATACAATAATATGTTGAGGGGGGCAAACACCCCCATGACATATTGTCATCATCATATCATTTGCCAGCAGGGGGCAAATAGGCCTAACCAAACTGCGGCGATCGACCATGTAAACATGACGGCGGCGGCGGCGGTGGTCGCTTGCGATCATGTTCCCGTCTATTTTGACTGCTATTGGATACAATAATATGTTGAGGGAAGGGCTTTGCGGCAATTTTTTTGGTTGTTTGCCCCCTACTGGCAATATAATATATGATGATGATAACATGTCATGGGGGGGGTGAGGGGGGGCTTTCAACATATTATTGTATCCAATGGCATTCAAAATAGTCGGGAACATTATCCCAAGCGTCCAACACCGACACCGCCGCGGCTGCTGAAGAACAAGGAAGTTAGCAATAGGTTTCATTGTGAACTGGAGGAAATTAATAGAAATAAGGAATATGGCCTAGCGATGTAACCCTAGACAGACACCAATATACCACTAAATCAGACAAATATCACTACACAAAAGATAGGAAAATATTATATTAAATGTCCTAGGTATTTGAAATTATGCAAATGAGTAAAATCCATTATGATATAATGATAATGGGATTGATTAGTATCTGGCAACAGTGTTGGACTATAATTTTCTGAACGTATGCGAACTTCGGAGTATTTATCCCATTAATATACACATCTATCACTATTTAAATGTAATACAACCATACACAGTGCTATTACATATTATTTGAACATAATATAGGATGCTCTTTCCTTTAAACCATTTTCTATATCTATTCACGAAAAATATAGGCCTAGCCTAGGCAGCGCTACCGGTAGGTACGAATTTATCAGTTCGAATTTTGATTGAGAGTGGGATTAGGCCTAGGCCTAGCCTAGGGCTTAACATGGGATACTGTTTGGGGTTTGGGAATAGACTGAGGCTGCTTTAGGCCTAATTAGGTAAAAATAGTCAAATCGAGACAATTGCACAGCCAACATAGCCTAGGCCTATTAAGCAAATATTTTACCAATCTACAATAGGCCTAGTCTATTCGCTGTAAGTAGGCAAGAAATCATGACCTAGGCTATAACCTCTGTAACTAAAAAACAACTAGGCCTAAAGTGATCAAGATAATATGTCTACCATTTGGGAAGATTCAGTCAAGGAATAGCCTAGATGTGTAAATTTGCAGCCAATTTGCTCTACCCTATTTGAGATACAGAGGTTAGAGGTCATTGTTGAGGCCCCCCCCTCATGACATATTGTTATCATCTTATATATTGCCAGCAGGGGGCAAATAACCGAACAAAATCGCCGTCAAAATAGACGCCAACTTAACCACGGCGATCGACACATGTAAACATGGCGGTGGCGGGGGAGGTGTCGGACGTTTGCAATAAAGTTCCTGTCTATTTTGAATGCCTTTGGATACAATAATATGTTGAGGGGGGCTTTGCTCCCCCCCCCCCCCCATGACATATTTTTACCATCATATATATTGCCAGCAGGGGGCAAATAACCGAAGAAATTGCCGTCAAAATAGACACCTTTATGAATAGGTTAGCCTTTAGGCTAGCCCTATCGGCAAGAGTTGCGTTGTATAGGCTATCCTAGTGTTTACTAATTTATAGGCTACCCCTTTGAAAGGACATTAGCCTGGTAGGATGTAGTTACCGGGTGTATCGCCAGCCTTGTTTACACTACGCGTACGCGTAGTGGCGTCGGACGCTTGCCATCCTTTTCCTGTCTATTTAGACTGCCTTTGGATACAATAATATGTTGAGGTTGGGCTTTGCCCCCCTTCACCCACCCATGACATATTGTCATCATAATATATATTTCCAGCAGGGGGCAAATAACCAAAATAAATCTCCGTCAAAATAGACACGAACTTAACAATGCCGATCGACAAATGTAAACATGACGGAGGAGGCGGACGTCTGCAATCATGTTCCCGTCTATTTTGAATGCCAATGGATACAATAATATGTTGAGGGTGCCAGCAGGGGGCAAAATAGACAAATACCCCAAAAATTGGGTGTGGGGTCGGCAGCCCCCACCCATAATAGCCTACTATGATAGGTTAGGTAAGGTTGTTAGGTTAGGCTAGGCTAATGTCCTTTCAAAGGGGTATAGGCCTAGTAAACACTAGGATAGCCTATACCCGGTCAAAGGTAAGTCCTGCTGTAGTCTCCTTGAATGCTACCTTAAATTGTAATATTAGACTAGGTCTAGCCTATAGATAAAATAGCTTAGCCTATTCATTTACTGTAGCCTATAATATAGGCCTAGCCGGGCAGAATGTAGAGTTCGGGCGTACCACCACCAATGTTTACACTACGCAGAGCGGCGACGAAAGCTTGCCATCATGTTCCCGTCCATTTTGAATGACGTTGGATACAATAATATGTTGAGGGGGGAAAACACCCCCATGACATATTGTCATCATCATATCATTTGCCAGCAGGGGGCAAATAGGCCTAACCAAACTGCGGCGATCGACCATGTAAACATGACGGCGGCGGCGGCGGTGAATGCTTGCGATTATGTTCCCGTCTATTTTGACTGCCATTGGATACAATAATATGTTGAGGGAAGGGCTTTGCGGCAATTTTTTTGGTTGTTTGCCCCCTACTGGCAATATAATATATGATGATGATAACATGTCATGGGGGGGGGGGTGAGGGGGGGCTTTCAACATATTATTGTATCCAATGGCATTCAAAATAGACGGGAACATTATCCCAAGCGTCCAACACCGACAACGCCGCGGCTGCTGAAGAACAAGGAAGTTAGCAATAGGTTTCATTGTGAACTGGAGGAAATTAATAGAAATAAGGAATATGGCCTAGCGATGTAACCCTAGACAGACACCAATATACCACTAAATCAGACAAATATCACTACACAAAAGATAGGAAAATATTATATTAAATGTCCTAGGTATTTGAAATTATGCAAATGAGTAAAATCCATTATGATATAATGATAATGGGATTGATTAGTATCTGGCAACAGTGTTGGACTATAATTTTCAGAACGTATGCGAACTTCGGAGTATTTATCCCATTAATATACACATCTATCACTATTTAAATTTAATACAACCATACACAGTGCTATTACATATTATTTGAACATAATATAGGATGCTCTTTCCTTTAAACCATTTTCTATATCTATTCAACCCACTGAAAAGTGCTGTTCTTATATTTAGATAAAAATTACTGTATAAAAGTAAACTGCCAAATTTGTCACTCAATAATCAAATTATTCAAGAAGTAAACAAAATAAAATACCTGGGACACATTATCTCAAACGATTGCTCAGATGATGCAGATATCGGCCGTCAGCGCAGACAGCTATATTTACGTGGTACCACCATCTTGAGAAAATTCCACATGTGTAATTGGTAAACTAAAGTCACTTTGTTCCGGACATATTGTTCCTCTATGTACACGGCCCATTTGTAGTGGAAGTATAAGAGAGCCACCATAAATGGTCTGTGTACATCCTATCATAATATACTCAAGATGTTCATTGGTCTCTCTAAATATGAAAGCACTAGTATAATGTGCACACTGTTGGATGTGCAGTGCTGTCGGGCTGTCATCAGGAGACTGGTGTACAGCTTTTCGCAGCGACTGCAATCCTCCAGTAATACGCTGATTGTAGCTCTTTGGTCTAGTGATCATATCTATGAATCCCGTATTATATCTCACTGGCAGAAGCTGCTGCACACATAGTATGTAATGTAATATATAGGTCTAAATGAACTATGAGCAATGATCTGTGCAATAGGTGTTAACCAACATTGAGCAATAGCCTTAGTTAGCCTATCTGCGTTATATTGTGACAAAATGTGATATGTGCTCTATTCTGTAAATAGGCCTACTGTATATTTTATTTTATTGTTTCTTTATTAATATATCTTTGTGTATAATTATTATCTGTGCTCTGACGAGAAGTGTATGTGATATGGACCATTAGATCGTACTGTATTTATACTGTATCTATCTTATGTGTCTGGAATAAAGAATTATTATTATTATTATTATTATTATTCACGAAAAATATAGGCCTAGCCTAGGCAGCGCTACCGGTAGGTACGAATTTATCAGTTCGAATGTTGATTGAGAGTGGGATTAGGCCTACGCCTAGCCTAGGGTTTAGCATGGGATACTGTTTGGGGTTTGGGAATAGACTGAGGCTGCTTTAGGCCTAATTAGGTAAAAATAGTCAAATCGAGACAATTGCACAGCCAACATAGCCTAGGCCTATTAAGAACATATTTTACCAATCTACAATAGGCCTAGTCTATTTGCTGTAAGTAGGCAAGAAATCATGACCTAGGCTATAACCTCTGTAACTAAAAAACAACTAGGCCTAGAGTGATCAAGATAATATGTCTACCATTTGGGAAGAGTCAGTCAAGGAATAGCCAAGATGTGTAAATTTGCAGCCAATTTGCTCTAGCCCTATTTAAGATACAGAGGTTAGAGGTCATTGTTGAGGCCCCCCCCCCCCCCTTATGACATATTGTTATCATCTTACATATTGCCAGCAGGGGGCAAATAACCGAGAAAAAAAATCGCTGTCAAAATAGACGCGAACTTAACCACGGCGATCGACACATGTAAACATGGCTGTGGCGGGGGAGGTGTCGGACGTTTGCATTAAAGATCCTGTCTATTTTGAATGCCATTGGATACAATAATATGTTGAGGGGGCTTTACCCCCCCCCCCATGACATATTTTCACCATCATATATATTGCCAGCAGGGGGCACATAACCGAAAAAATTGCCGTCAAAATAGACACCTTTATGAATAGGTTAGCCTATAGGCTAGGCCTATCGGCAAGAGTTGCGTTGTATAGCCTATCCTAGTGTTTACTAATTTATAGGCTATCCCTTTGAAAGGACATTAGCCGGGTAGGATGTAGTTACCGGGTGTATCGCCAGCCTTGTTTACACTACGCGTACGCGTAGTGGCGTCGGACGCTTGCCATCCTTTTCCTGTCTATTTAGACTGCCTTTGGATACAATAATATGTTGAGGTTGGGCTTTGCCCCCCTTCACCCACCCATGACATATTGTCATCATAATATATATTTCCAGCAGGGGGCAAATAACCAAAATAAATCTCCGTCAAAATAGACACGAACTTAACAATGCCGATCGACAAATGTAAACATGACGGAGGCGGCGGACGTCTGCAATCATGTTCCCGTCTATTTTGAATGCCAATGGATACAATAATATGTTGAGGGTGCCAGCAGGGGGCAAAATAGACAAATACCCCAAAAATTGGGTGTGGGGGCGGCAGCCCCCACCCATAATAGCCTACTATGATAGGTTAGGTAAGGTTGTTAGGTTAGGCTAGGCTAATGTCCTTTCAAAGGGGTATAGGCCTAGTAAACACTAGGATAGCCTATACCCGGTCAAAGGTAAGTCCTGCTGTAGTCTCCTTGAATGCTACCTTAAATTGTAATATTAGACTAGGTCTAGCCTATAGATAAAATAGCTTAGCCTATTCATTTATTCTATCTATCTATCTATTGCCTGACGCCGTGATCCCCGAAGGGGTGGCCACGAACGAACCGCCCCCATGCACCTCTGTCCCCAGTCAGTCGACGCCCCTCCCCCAACCAGCACCGCCTTCGTTCATGTAGTTCCTCACTCCATCCTTCCACCTCATATTCGGTCTACCTCTCCCTCTCTGTCCCTCCACCTCGCTCTCGTACACACTCTTAGTCATTCTCTCGCTTTCCATACGTTCCATATGGCCGAACCATCTCAAGTTGTTCCTTTTCACACTTTCCAGCACATCTACCTCCACACCACACCTCATTCTTACTTCTTCATTAGTCTGTCTATCCCTCCATGTAACTCCGCACGCACTCCTTAAGTAATTCATTTCCACTGCTCTCACTCTTGGTCTGAGTCTCTCAACCAACGTCCATGCTTCGCTTCCATAAGTCAGTGTCGGGATTACCACACTGTCATGCAAGGACTTCTTCACTTCCATACTGACCACCCTATTTCTTGTTCCTGCTTTTAGCGTTCCTACAACCCTCTTCCCGTGTTGTACCCTCTCCCGCACCTCCATGTTTGCTCCTGCCGATCCACAAGTCTGCCGACTCTGCCAGCAACGAGAGGATTTTACAGCAAAATTGGATGAAGCCCACAACAAGATCAACGCCCTCACCAGGAAGCTGGAATCACTCCAAGAGTTTGTAACACTCAACGTTGGAGTATCACTAACTCCAATTGTTTCAACTCCAGCATCCACCACCGCCCCAACGTCATCTGCCAACAATCCAACACCTGCAGTAGACACTGCAGCAGATGCTTCTGACGAACCTGAGCCGACCAGGACAGCCGCCCTGTTCACCTTAGTCTCTCCCCCACTCCTCGTGCAAGAAGCCTGCTAGCACGAACAGTACCAACCCCTCGCCCCCGTTCTAACCACTCCTCTCCCCGACCTGTACGTAGAGTCCCGCCACCACAGGTTTCCAGATTTACACCAGTGAGGAACGGTGCACGGCCACCGCAGAAAAGGTCTCATCTACCAGTCACAATGTCAAACAGATTTGAGATATTGGTAGAGATGGAAGACGAACCAGAAGAGACCAGGCTCGTTGGGGATTCCATCCTACGAGGACAGGTCGAAGAGTTCTGCGACAGAGTCCCAAATCAACGAAAAAGATTTTGCATCCCAGGAGCTGGACTGGACGACATTGTGGAAGCCTTCGAAGATACCACAAAGGATGCAAATGAAAATACCCTTTTTGTCATCCATGCTGGTTCAAATGACGTCATGCGCACCAGATCCGAAGAGTTGATGGAGAAATATCGCAAGATGATCCAGCACTACAAAAACAAGTCAAGGAATATCATCATCTCAGGCATTCTCCCCAAGATCGACGCACCTGACAAATTCTACGACAAGGCCTTCAGCACAAATAGCCGACTAAAATATTTGTGTCTGAGGGAAGAAGTTGAATTCATCAACCTCTGGGACAACTTCTACAACCAGCCTACTCTGTTCCGCAAGGATGGCACTCATCTAAACCCTATGGGTTCAGCATGCATGGGTTGTCTCCTACACGAAGCAGTCCGCAGCCATGGATCAAAAAACGCCATCCGAGAAGAAGCAGCAGTGACATAAATCATCCAACGCCAAGAAAAAAACAGAGGCAACCGAGGACCACCAGCGATAAGGACCGAAGACAGCGAGGACCGAGGACAGCCATGAACATAAATGTAGATCCGACAAGAACCAAAAATATTATTAAAGAGCGTTCCGTGAGTTCTAAAATAACAAATTTAAAGGAGCTAGTGTTTACAGAAAATTATGATGTGATTGGCATAACGGAATCTTGGCTCAATACAGAAGATAGAGACTTTTTAGCAGAGTATTCACTTCCCGGTTATGTAATGTTTGAGAAAAGCCGAATAAATCGAAATGGAGGTGGCGTTTTACTTTATATCAAAGAAAGTCTTAACCCTACCCTCTTGTCAAAACCTCAAATTGTGAACGTCGACGCATCTTTTGTGCTAATAAAGAATAATAAAGGTACAAAAATAATACTTGCATTAATATACAGACCTCCAGCTCAATCAGTGCAAACTGACCGAGAATTTACGAACAAATTGCAGATGTAAGTAACTCACAAGATACCGTAATTTTGGGCGACTTTAATTTACCTGTGACCAAGTGGGGCGATACTCTTACTTCACACTCCGGACATGACTTGTATACGAACTTGCAAGAGAGTTCGCTTTATCAATTTGTTCGAACGCCGACCCGTGGTAATAACGTTCTTGACATTGTACTTGCAACAAAAGAAGAATTAATAGAGAATTTGAATGTTGGTGATGAATTCAGTAACAGCGACCATCGTACGATAACTTTCACTTTAAAGTTTACTAGTAACGAACCAAATAGTAGCATCGAAAAAGTCCCTAATTTCAAGAAAGCAAACTTTCATAAACTTAGAGCTATGTTTAAAGAAACTGACTGGAGCTTTTTAATTAACAATAACGACATAAATACATCTTGGAAGTTATTCGAAACCACTTACCTAAAAGCAGTGCAAGACTGTATACCATCGAAAATACGGCGTCCAGGACATAATAATATGCCCAAATGGTGGAATAAAGATATTTCAAATTGCCTGCTTGCTAAAAAATTTGCTAATGATAGATTAAAATGCTCACAAAATGATGAAGAACGGGTGAAATTTGTAGAGCTACGACGCAAAGCCAAAAAGTTAATTAAGCAAAGTAAAAAGACCCTAGAGTTACATATTGCGAATCAAAGTAAAACAAACTGGAAAGAATTCTATAGTTATATCAGAAAGAAAAAAGTAGTTACTTCAACTGTTGGACCGTTAGTCGATGAAAACGGAAAATACACCAAAGACGAAGTACAAATGAGTAATGCCCTCAATACCTTCTTTGCATCAGTTTTTACAACAGAAGACCTCAGTGATATCCCTACACCATCGCCGATTCAGATTGATAATTCAGATGTTCTAAGCAATATCACCGTTACAGAGAGAGAAGTATTGAATTGTTTAGATAAACTCAAGGTAAATAAAACGCCTGGACCTGATACAATCTCGCCTAGAGTTCTAAAGGAAGCTAAGGATGAGCTCTCCAAACCACTGCCATTACTATTCAATAAATCCTTGCAGTCTGGAACTATGCCTGATCAGTGGAAGCTAGCCAACGTGACACCGATATTCAAAAAGGCAGCAAATCCCTACCCAGTAACTATCGTCCAATTAGCTTAACCTCAGTTGTATGCAAAATGCTAGAAACGGTCATACGAGACAGACTCGTAAATCACTTAGAGGAAAATAACATACTTAAAGATACTCAACACGGCTTTCGTAAAAAACGTTCCTGTTTAACAAACCTCTTAGACTTCTTCCACGATATCCTCAACCTCTACGATGAGAGTAAAGCTGTAGATATTATATACCTTGATTTTCAAAAGGCCTTTGACAAAGTTCCCCACAAACATTTACTGCTAAAACTAAAAGCGCATGGAATACAAGACGGTGTGTTGAAATGGATAGAAAATTGGCTCAGCGACAGAAAGCAAAGAGTAGTCATAAACGGTAAGGCATCAAAATGGACCAATGTAAGTAGCGGGGTACCCCAGGGATCGGTACTAGGACCAATTCTCTTTCTAATTTACATCAACGACATAGATGAGGGTCTCACCTGTACAATCTCAAAATTTGCTGACGATACAAAAATTGCAAATAGCGTACTCTCAAAAGAACAAGTTGACGATATGCAACACAATCTAGATAAATTGTCATGTTGGGCCCAAATTTGGCAAATGAGTTTCAATGCGGATAAATGTAAAGTACTACATATCGGATACCTAAATGAGAAAGCAAACTATTCGATGAATGGCACTCAGCTTAAGAATGTAAACAGAGAAACCGATCTGGGAGTAACAATATCGAGTAACCTAAACCGAGTCAACAATGTTCAGAAGTTGTTAAGAAGGCAAACAAAATAATTGGCTTTATAGGCAGGTCATTTGAGCATAAATCCAAAGAAGTTATCCTAACCTTTTACAATTCCTTAGTCCGCCCTCTTCTGGAATACTGCGTTCAATCCTGGTGCCCTTATTACCAAAAAGATAAACAAGCTAGAACGAGTTCAACGTAGAGTTACCAAAATGATACCTAGCCTAAAGAACAAACCATACGAAGAGCGTCTTAGAGAATTAAATCTATTTCCTTTAACCCAGCGCAGATTAAGAGGTGACTTAATTCAAGTGTTCAAAATCATCAAAGGCATCGACAATATGAACTGTAGTAAGTACTTCACTATCGACCAATCTAATTACACGCGGGGAAACGGTTGCAAAATTATTGGTAAATCTTTTAACTCACACGAATCTAAGAATTTCTTCTTCAATCGAGTTGTCAACTTGTGGAATGGGCTTCCCCGAAACGTTATAGACTGCATCACCGGTGATTCATTTAAACTCCGCCTAGACAAATATCTCGCATCAAACCCGCGACTGACTGCGTTTGTAAATGAATAACTTTATTTTATCCCCCCCTCAGTTACTAACCCATCTGTCCCCTACTAACTTCCTAATCCTGCCACGGACATTAGTTCCAGGGCAGTATTTCCCTTTCCAATGTTCCCTTACCCACTCTAACCCACTGTTTGGACACTTGATCCTCAGTGTTTTGGAGGACAAGCAACCTAGAAGGGTCACTAGATCTGTTGTTGCTTGATTTCCTTTGTACTCCTTTGTACTTCCTTTGTACCTCTTCATCCATAGTCCCATCTTTACTCAACACACTGCCCAGATACTTAAAAGAGTTGACGATCTCCATAGCCTGACCGTTCAGCTTCACCTCACACTCTGTGACTTCACCCCTTTTGAAGACCATAACCTTGCTCTTCCCCGTATTTACCTTCAAATTCCGTTTTTCGCACACTGTTCCAAACTCATTTACCTCATTTATTGTAGCCTATAATATAGGCCTAGCCGGGCAGAATGTAGAGTTCGGGCGTACCACCACCAATGTTTACACTACGCAGAGCGGCGACGAAATCTTGCCATCATGTTCCCGTCCATTTTGAATGACGTGTGATGCTCACCGCTTCCCCCAGAACCGCATGGCTTACTCGCTAGGACTCGCCAGGGCAGAGAATGTAGCTACAGTCTACCTATCATTGTGTACTTTCCTTCTCGAGAAAGCTTGTGTTGCAGACAGTTCAGAACTGTTCTTTGTTTTCGTCTGTCACAATCCTTTCTACTTTATTTAGTCAATTGAAAGTATTGTGTTAAGTAATTGAATGAAGGGAAGGCAAGCGGGAGAGAGAGAGAGAGAGAGAGACCAGGTGGTGTGACTTGGTGGTGAGTGTGGCGCGTGGCCGGCCCCTTACATAGGCCTCGCGGGATTCGTTGCCTCCTGCCTAACACGGCCTACTAGGCGGCTGCTTACTGGGCGACTGTCGCGCGCCCTCGTGCCATTCCTGCGAACTGGGACTCCACCCATGCGGTCCCTGGAAATATCCTGGTCAGATCCGTCCCAGACAGCATACTCTAAGTATCTCCCATGAACTGTTCCACACTCTTGTCTTAGAATCTTTCTCTCCTACTGCCTCTATCATTTCCACTACTTCCTCACCTTTTATTAAGGTTCCCTGCATCCACAACTTGAATTGGTGGCCAGACTGTATTATATGCTGGATCTCACATTTCTTTTGTACTAGGCTAAGGTTGAAGATAGTCATTATCTTTTTTTTGGGAGATTGTATTGCTCGGACTGTCTCCATCAATCACTAATGTTTCTACAGGGTTAAATAATGCTAGACTAGGGATCAGGTACCTTGCTGTTGGTGTTTTCACTGTGTGTAGGCTACTTTTGAGCTGCACAACACTACGGATTCTGTGGGTTACCTGGGTGGATCTTTTGTGTGTGTACCTTGGAGTTTAGACTGTGTAGTGCATGAGGGCTGCTTGCCTAATCCACCCAACACTGTTCTAACTCTATTTGCTTTTACTTTTGAGGGTCGCCAGGAGGATACTCGATACTTGTGATCGAGAATCCTCAAGAGAGCACCCCTTCAAATTAACGTAATCAGGCCGCACAGACCCAAGGTCCACACTAGGCTAGGAGCTGCCTTGCTCCACCAGAATTCTGTACCTTTGCACATCCCAGCTAGACTTTATTAACCCGGGTAGACATTAGCTGGATTAGATCATATACTCTTTTATGCATACCCATTATTTCTACACAAGCATTTTGAGGTCTAGGTTGCTGTAGAGAGACACAACCAGCATAGACCGGTTTTGTTAATAGGAGTACTACTTTTTCGTGGCGAGCATTATTACTGTTGCACCGCTTATAATATTCTTGTGTCCAATAACATTATAGGTCCAGCCTTTTTGTGTATTTAGCCTACACGTGCATTGTCCTGCCTCCTGCTATTTTGTGGTTCCATTTCCGATACGTTCTTCTTAGTAGCATCCGACATTATTCAGAAGATTCCTTGTTCGGTGCTTGAGGACTTTACAACACTTTCTTTCATAAAGGAGTGACAGATATTATTGATTAACGTAACGTTAAGTAAACCTTCTTCTTGTTTGCATTAGATCACTCTTGTGATTTAATTAAGTTAACTATCTTTTCCTTGTGTACCATAACTAAGCAACCATATATTATAGGTAATAGGCTGTTTCAGAGAACATCAGCCTATAGTAGAAGCACATAGATACTGAGAGTTAAGATACCCCGCTATCGCAGATATAACTCTGGAGGGTATATGTGTTCTTTGTTCGACGGGATTATATATCAGGGGTTGGATCTAGCGTTTCTGTTGTTGCATTTATGCCAGTCTAGTCCAATGTATAAGAGCCACTGATTTATACGAGACCCGATCGTAACAAATGGCGACCTAGCTCAGGATTTGGTGAACTGACATATAATTGCAGGATATTGTGCAGATTTTTCTCACAGTTTAGGCAGTGAACATTTGTTGATTTTGTGGAATATTTTTTGAGGACATGCAAGAATTATTTTTTTAGCAAAGTAATATAGCACTTAAGCTGTCTCCGAGAATTTGTTATTGTGAATATTGTGGTATAAGAGTTTGGGGTACTTATTTTTTGTGTATCAAAGTGAAAAATCTTCAGTGAGCATCATGTCTTATAGCGGATCAGTGCAGGATGAAGACACAGTACGTGATGTAGAAGCTGAGGAGCAGCAGCATGGGCAGGTTATTAACTTGGTGAACAGTGAGGAGGATGCAAGGATTTTTTTACAATGGCCTGTTACTTCCGACCGGTTGGTGGGTATGAATCGGTACAGTCTCCAGTGCTTAGCCGCAGCTATCGGTCATGTATGTACTAGTGGCATGACCAAGGATGACCTGATGACGTGTGTGCTGGGTGGGGTGACTGGCGTACGAGGTAGGGTGAGTGCTCAGAGCCCTTTGGCCGAGCCTCCCCTTCACTCGACTCCCAATCCTCCTATTGGAGTACCGACCCTGAGCACGCTTCCGCAGGTGGGTAGTGACTGGCAGGGTGGTTTGCCCCTGGGGGGATCACCGGGTATTTCTAACATCATTGCATCCTCTCCTCCTCCTCAAGGTTTGACCCCCGAGATGCTCTTTCAGCTCGAGATAGCTAAGATGGAAGAGAGAAAAGAGCTAGCTAAGATGGAAGAGAGAAAAGAGCTAGCTAAGATAGAAGAGAGAAAAGAGCTAGCTAAGATAGAAGAGAAATGAGTTAGCTAAGATAGAAGAGAGAAAAGAGCTGGCTAGGATGCAGCAACAGACGAGGGAAGCTGAGCTTAGGACTGAACTAGAATCTACAAGATACTGTGCCGACATGGATTTAGAGAAGTCTCGTGTTGAGACGACGGGACAGCGACTCGGTACTGGAAACCGTGCGCATGATCAGTCTCTGTCGCACCTTCTCAAACTGGTCCCTGTATTTGACGAGTCTGGTGTCACAGAGTTTTTCAATAGATTTGAGAAGAAGGGCCGGGAGCATCAGTGGCCTGAAGTTAAGTGGGCGGCCCTTGTGTCCTGTAGACTCGTAGGTAAGGGGCTCAAGGCTTACGATGCACTGCCTTTGGAATCCTGCGTTGTTTATGAGGAGCTCAAGGAGGCTGTCCTGCGGGCATATGAGCTACAACCCGAGACATATAGGTTAAAGTTCCGGGGTGTGACTAAGGGGCGAGACAGTACCTTCTTGGAGCATGCCCGGGACCTGTCCGACGCTATGGGAAACAGGCTCAGATCAGAGAAGACAACTACGTTTGATGAGATGAAACAGTTGATGCTTCTAGAGCAGTTTTATAAGTGTACGGGCGGCGACTTGACTTTAAACCTTAAAGAGAAGAACCCAAGAACTCTCGTAGAAGCAGCAGAGATGGCTGATCGTCGGTTGTCACTAATTCGGGGGTGCGGCTCTGCACAGAGAAACGATGTAGGCGTTAAGGAGCGTTATCCTCCCCCTCCCCGGAATATGGACACACATAAATTTAAAAGCAATGACACCAAGACTGATCACAAACCTAGCACCACCCCGTTTAAGAAGGGTAAGGGGACTTTTACACCTCAGTATAAGTCCAAGGGGAAATTTGAGTGTTATCACTGTCACAAAGAGGGGCACATGGCAAAAGCTTGTCCGAGCAGACCTCCCATGGCGGCTGTGTCATTGGCTCGCAGCATTGGGGTGTTCCAGAAGTCTTCTGTGTTTGCTGGAGGCATAAGATCAGAGGATGGAGCACCGCCAGTGAAGAAGGATCCGGAAGGCTCGAACCCTGTCCGCGATGCCTTTTGCGACCATAGAGGGCATGGCTGCGTGAAGTGGGGGGGCAAGAAGCACGGGGTACAGCTTTTGCGTGACACAGGTGCCTCTCAGACACTCTTGAAGAATTTCACTGGTAGACCCATAAACGCGGCGCGGGTAGTTGTGGTGCAGGGAGTTAATGCAACTAGGTCATACCCGCTTGTTAGAATGGAGCTTGAAGTTGACGGTGTGACTCGCGAACTGGATGTGGGAATCGTGGAGAAATTGCCTGTTGGGGGCGTCGACCTCCTTCTCGGCAATGACTTTGCGGTGCCTGCTTCTAAGGTTTCACCCTTAGTCGTTGCCGAGGAGCCGGCCGACGTGAGTAGGGAGGAACAGGAGTGGGTTGAGAAGTGTCAGGTGCAACCAATGGCGTGTGTTGTAACCAGATCTCTCGCATCCAGGGAGTCACAGCCTAACCAACAGTCTTCAAATAAGCGGAGGAACGGTCACGAGAAGGTGCTGAAAGCTGATACGGTGGAGAGTCTAGTACCAGCAGCGTTTCTCGGGGACTCAGTATTACCACCGTTATTAGAGTCTGGAGAAGCACCACCACCTGTCACTGAGAGTGTAGAGGCAGGGCTTAAAGAGACTCAGAGGCAGCAACGGTATACACGGAGAGAGCAACGGGATGCAAAGTTCGATGTTGGGGGAGGGCATGAGTTGTTTCGCAAACAATTAGACAGGCTAGCTCCTTCAGATATTCGCAAATTGCAGCTAATAGACCCGGAGGTTCTAAAGTGTAGTGACGGTGCTGTCGAACTTGAGAGTAGAGAACGAATGTTGCGTAGTCTGGAGTTGGCTGGCCGCAATCTGGAAGGCTCTCAGGCCCTCATGAAGGACAGGTACGACCACAAGGTGAAACTCAGGGAGTTTCGCGTGGTCAGGAGGTGTTGATACTACTCCCTCTTGTAGGTCACCCCTTATCCGCAAAGTACGCTGGTCCTTATAGGGTAGCAGTGAAGCTCTCGGACTTAGATTACCTGGTGGCCACTCCAGACAGGCGTAAGAGGAATCAGTTATGTCATGTCAACCTGATGAAGGAGTATGTGAGGCACCCACCTGAGCCTCTCACTGTCCCTGTGATGACTTTCAGCAGTCAAGGTGGAGAAGGAGAACGGGACAGTCATGCGCAGGTGGATGACAACTGGGATTATCATGTTTCTGCAGATCAGTGGGCGGGAAACACGAGACAGGCGGCTCATGAGGCTTTGCAACACCTACCTGAGCAACAGCGTGTGGCTGTCGAGCGCCTATTTTGTTTATACCCTACTGTATTTGCGGAACACCCAGGCCTCACTACTCAGGAGGTGCACGACGTTGACGTCGGAGACCACCCACCCTTCAAATCAGTGCCCTATAGGGTGCCCCCTATTAAACTTCCGGCCCTCCGGGCGGAGTTGGAGTATATGTTGCATCAGGGACTGATCGAGAAGGGGGTGGTAAAGTGGACATCTCCCGTAACGCTGCAACCTAAGCCGGATGGCAAGGTGCGCTTCTGTGTTGATTACCGCAGGCTAAACGGCTTGACTCCCACCAACCCATATCCTCTTCCCCGGGTCGATGACTGTGTAGACAAGATTGGCAGGGCCAAGTTCTTGACCAAGGTGGACCTGGTAAAAGGTTACTGGCAGGTGCCTTTGTCTGAACGGGCGAAAGAGGTGTGTGGTTTTGTGGTGGATGGTGCTACATATCGTTGTAATGTCATGCCGTACGGTCTAAAGAACGCACCAGCGACCTTCCAAAGCTTGATGAACGAGTGGCTGACATTCCGAACTGTACCGTGTACCTTGACGACGTCATTATCTACGATGACGATTTCAAGAGCCACTGTGAACATGTAGAATCCCTATTTAAGAAATTAAGCGAGGCAAACTTGGTGGTCAACCTGGGAAATTGTGATTTTGTGCGGGCTACCGTGCAGTATCTGGGGTTCATTGTGGGTTTGGGCCAGGTGTGCCCCCCACAGAACAAGATATTGGCTATTAACCACTTCCCCAGGCCTTCCACCAAGAAGCAGATCATGAGGTTTTTGGGCATGCTTGGTTACTACCGCCGCTTTATAAAGGGCTATTCTACTGTGCTGGCTCCTCTGACGGACCTATTGGCCAAAGATAGAAAGTTTAAGTGGGCGCCTGAGTGTGAGAGGGCTTTTTTGCTAGTAAAACACCTGTTGTGTACTCACCCAATCCTCAGGGCCCCGGACTTTAGCCGACCATTCCAGCTGGCAACTGATGCCAGTGGTGTGGTAGCTGGTGCCGTTCTGATGCAATCAGACGAAGATGGGCTGGAGCACCCAGTCAGTTTCTTCTCAAAAAAGTTCAACTCGGCGCAGAAGAACTATTCAGTAGTTGAGAAGGAACTGCTGGCGATTGTGCTAGCGCTCAGGGCACTTTGAGGTGTATGTTCCAGCCTATGGACCAGTTGTGGTGATCTACACCGACCATCACCCCCTCAAGTTCCTGAATCAATTCCATAACCGGAATATGAGGCTGACCAGGTGGTCATTAATGTTGCAGGAATACAACCTAGACATACGCCATATTGCCGGTTCTGAGAATGTGATTGCAGATTGCTTATCGAGGGTGGAAGACCCAGGGTAGATCATCACAAGGGTAACCTCCTACTTTGGTTTGATTAGTATGTTTACGTCTGGTGCTTGTTGGCTCGCGTGGGTAGCCCAGCGTATTGGGTCGTAAAGTAGGAGTTGCTGTGTTGGTATAGAAGAAAAAAAACTAGGCTGCCCCTGTAGTGCAGCCGCCATAAACATATTAAAAAATATGAAAATCCTATAAAAACTCTTTCTTTGATAGTTAATTTTTTTTTAAGTATGTTATAGCAGAAATTCTGAGTTGTACTCCTCTCAGAAGGCTGGGCTAGTGAAGCTCGCTCTTATGAGCATAACTATGTAATTTAATCTATTGTGTTGGGAGGGGTTGTTCATTTTTATAATGTGTTATTTTGAAGAGAACTGTGCTTTACATTTCATTGTCGCTGGGTGACTAGGAGTGGCGAATTTTGTATGGGTTCTGCGTGTCAGATTTAGAGCTCATAGTTGGAGCCTCTTAAAAATCTTGGGTGGGGTGTGACGCTCACCGCTTCCCCCAGAACTGCATGGCTTACTCGCTAGGACTCGCCAGGGCAGAGAATGTAGCTACAGTCTACCTATCATTGTGTACTTTCCTTCTCGAGAAAGCTTGTGTTGCAGACAGTTCAGAACTGTTCTTTGTTTTCGTCTGTCACAATCCTTTCTATTTTATTTAGTCAATTGAAAGTATTGTGTTAAGTAATTGAATGATGGGAAGGCGAGCGGGAGAGAGAGAGAAAGAGAGAGAGAGAGAGAGACCAGGTGGTGTGACTTGGTGGTGAGTGTGGCGCGTGGCCGGCCCCCTTACATAGGCCTCGCGGGATTCGTTGCCTCCTGCCTAACACGGCCTACTAGGCGGCTGCTTACTGGGCGACTGTCGCACGCCCTCGTGCCATTCCTGCGAACTGGGACTCCACCCATGCGGTCCCTGGAAATATCCTGGTCAGATCCGTCCCAGACAGCATACTCTAAGCATCTCCCATGAACTGTTCCACACTCTTGTCTTAGAATCTTTCTCTCCTACTGCCTCTATCATTTCCACTACTTCCTCTCCTTTTATTAATATCAATCCCCCTCTGGTTCCCTGCATCCACACCTTGAATTGGTGGTCAGACTGTATTATATGCTGGATCTCACATTTCTTATGTACTAGGCTAAGGTTGAAGATAGTCATTGTCTTTTTTTGGGAGATTGTATTGCTCGGACTGTCTCCATCAATCACTAATGTTTCTACAGGGTTAAATAATGCTAGACTAGGGATCAGGTACCTTGCTGTTGGTGTTTTCACTGTGTGTAGGCTACTTTTGAGCTGCACGACACAACGGATTCTGGGGGTTACCTGGGTGGATCTTTTGTCTGTGTACCTTGGAGTTTAGACTGTGTAGTGCGTGAGGGCTGCTTGCCTAATCCACCCAACACTGTTCTAACTCTATTTGCTTTTACTTTTGAGGGTCGCCAGGAGGATACTCGATACTTGTGATCGAGAATCCTCAAGAGAGCACCCCTTCAAATTAACGTAATCAGGCCGCACAGACCCAAGGTCCACACTAGGCTAGGAGCTGCCTTGCTTCACCAGAATTCTGTACCTTTGCACATCCCAGCTAGACTTTATTAACCCGGGTAGACATTAGCTGGATTAGATCATATACTCTTTTATGCATACCCATTATTTCTACACAAGCATTTTGAGGTCTAGGTTGCTGTAGAGAGACACAACCAGCATAGACCGGTTTTGTTAATAGGAGTACTACTTTTTCGTGGCGAGCATTATTACTGTTGCACCGCTTATAATATTCTTGTATCCAATAACATTATAGGTCCAGCCTTTTTGTGTATTTAGCCTACACGTGCATTGTCCTGCCTCCTGCTATTTTGTGGTTCCATTTCCGATACGTTCTTCTTAGTAGCATCCGACATTATTCAGAAGATTCCTTGTTCGGTGCTTGAGGACTTTACAACACTTTCTTTCATAAAGGAGTGACAGATATTATTGATTAACGTAACGTTAAGTAAACCTTCTTCTTGTTTGCATTAGATCACTCTTGTGATTTAATTAAGTTAACTATCTTTTCCTTGTGTACCATAACTAAGCTACCATATGTTATAGGTAATAGGCTGTTTCAGAGAACATCAGCCTATAGTAGAAGCACATAGATACTGAGAGTTAAGATACCCCGCTATCGCAGATATAACTCTGGAGGGTATATGTGTTCTTTGTTCGACGGGATTATATATCAGGGGTTGGATCTAGCGTTTCTGTTGTTGCATTTATGCCAGTCTAGTCCAATGTATAAGAGCCACTGATATATACGAGACCCGATCGTAACAGACGTTGGATACAATACTATGTTGAGGGGGGCAAACACCCCCATGACATATTGTCATCATCATATAATTTGCCAGCAGGGGGCAAATAGGCCTAACCAAACTGCGGCGATCGACCATGTAAACATGACGGCGGCGGCGGCGGTGGACGCTTGCGATCATGTTCCCGTCTATTTTGACTGCCATTGGATACAATAATATGTTGAGGGAAGGGCTTTGCGGCAATTGTTTTGGTTGTTTGCCCCCTACTGGCAATATAATATATGATGATGATAACATGTCAAGGGGGGGGTGAAGGGAGGCTCTCAACATATTATTGTATCCAATGGCATTCAAAATAGACGGGAACATTATCCCAAGCGTCCAACGCCGACGCTGCTGAAGAACAAGGAAGTTAGCAATAGGTTTCATTGTGAACTGGAGGAAATTAATAGAAATAAGGTAGCTAGGCCTAGCGATGTAAATAGTCAATGGAATTTCCTTAATAATGACAATTATATGTATAGCTATAAAGTAAAAACAATATATTTTACATAATTTATTGCATATCTTACATATTTAAACAAATATATATTAAAAATAGTTTAACCACACCACTGAGTTCCCCCAAAATACTCTAATAGGGCTGGCCTGAAGAATTAGATCAAGATGGACAACCAATCAAGACATGATAGGTAGGGAAGGGCAGGTGAACAAATCTAGGACGGTGAAGATACGCAGACATTTCTCGCCATTTCACCAATTCAGCCGCACCACATGAGTTCCACAGCAGAACTCTTATAGGGTAGAGCCGAAAGATGAGGCAAGAACTGCTACACTGCAGCACAGCACCAATTAAGAAGTGATCAAAAGTGAAGAATGAGAGATCAGGTCTATGGAAAAAATATATCTCACCGAAATGCACAAAAATACACACACCGAGGGAAATCGAGTCAGCTCGACCGCATCGGCGACCGACACAAATCAGGTCAGGAGCTAATAACTCTTATAGGGTAGAGCCGAAAGATCAGGCAAGAACTGCTACACTGCAGCACTGCACCAATTAAGAAGTGATCAAAAGTGAAGAATGAGAGATCAGGCCTATGGAAAAAATATATCACACCGAAATGCACAAAAAATACACACACCGAGGGAAATCGAGTCAGCTCGAACGCATCAGCGACGGACACAAATCAGGTCAGGAGCTAATAACCTAGCCAGGCCAGGGTGGCATATGATATAGGCCGTCCAGAGGACAACCGAATGAGACAGAATAAGAACAAAAGGGGAAAAACATAGAAAGAGGAATGAAAAACTACGAAAATTTAGTCAAGCCGACGACGAAAGCTGAAGGGGAGAGGGAGTAAAATAAGCATAACCCTCCCCCATCAATCTCCAGTCGCCAGCCCCCCCCCCCAACTGCTTTAGGGAGCATAATATTAGGGGGGAGTTCTTACATAAAGTACACGGTATTACAATATCTAGATTAGTAAACAATTAATGCTCAAAACATAAAATATAGTGCAGTACGGTATATATAGTATTTAGTATTGCTCAAGTAATCACCTTATTATACAAGGACAACACCACAAAGGCTAAAGAAGAAATCAGAATGCTCAATAATGCACTACATAAAAAGATAACGGGTACCGGTAACCAAAAACATTGCAATATTTACAATACCCTACTGTATATATTATGATTTTAAAGGGATTAGATTAAAAATTACAGGAGTGTCAATTCAAATTTCAATGGAAATTCCCTCATCATAGCTGTAATATGTGGGAATAACTTTCACCTTCATATTTCCTAACCTCTTAGCATTCAGCCTAATATTGTATCCAAAAGCAGTCAAATAGACGGGAACATGATGGCCAGCGTCCGCCGCCGCTCCGCGTAGTGTAAACAAGGCTGGCGGTACACCCGAACTCTACATTCTACCCCACTAATTTTCCAACTAGCATAACCGATGATTATCAATGATCAATCCCAGTCAGAAACGTCCATGCTTCCCTCCCATATGTCAATGTCGGGATTACCACACTGTCATGCAAGGACTTCTTTACTTCCATGCTGACCACCCTATTTCTTCTTACTGCTTTCAGAGTTCAACGCTCTTCCCCTGTTACACTTTCTCCCACAATTCTTCATCCATAGGCCTACTCACATCTTTACTCAACACACTGCCCAAATACTTAAAAGAGCTGACATTCTTCATAGCCGTTCAACCTCACTTCACACTCTATGGTTGCACCCCTTTCAATGACCATAATATTGCTCTTCCTAGCATTTACCTCCAGATTCCGTTTTTCACACACTGTTCCAAACATATTTACCTGACCCTGCAACTCCCATTCACTATCGCTCATCAGAACTGTGTTGTCAGCAGCAGTAGTACCGGTACTGTACTGTTGAGGCAACTTCCACTCGTTTCCTTCCCTTATCAGCGGTACACCAACATCTGCTGCTCTTCCTTGTATTTCTTTCAGAACTCCATCCATATACTGTACCGGTATATATTGAACAACCATGGGGACATCACACACACCCTTGCTTTAACCCAACATTCAGATTAAAGAACTCGCTCTGTTAATTATCCACACATACTGACACCTTTGCACCCTCATACATGCTCTTCATTGCTTTCAGCAACTTGCCATCTACTCCGTATATTCTCAGTACCGGTACTTTCCACATACCTTCTCTATTAATTCTGTCATAGGCCTTCTCCAATTCCATAAATGCAGCATACAACTTTTGTCGCTTCTCCAGATATTTCTCCACAACACATTTCCGGGCACTAATCTGAGCTACACATCCTCTTCCCTTCCTAAGATGACTACAGTATGCTAACCGTTTCCCCAGCAATACTGACTGAAAATGCCCAAATATATTGCATGTCCTCTTCAGATTTATCTAAAATATGTAAAATTACACCAAATACCACTACAGTAGCACTGAAATCAATAAAACTCACTAACAGGATAAATAAATGGAAGAAATACTCCAAAAGATTAATATGTTAACCCTTTACCCAGCAATACTGACTGAAAATGCCTAAATAGATTGCATGTGTTCTTCAGATTTATACATACATACGTACATAACATTTTAAGACTGAGTGCTCCACACAGATGTGCAGTTTCAGTCTCTTTCCTAATGGCGGGTGTTCCAGGCAACCCTGTTAAGGGATGCTTTACTTGTCAAGTTTTTGGATTTGAGATCGGCACGTATAGTCCGATCCCAGGTCTTACTCGGTCCACCCCTTGGTGCAGCTCCCTCCACAATCGCAGACCTGCATATTTTCACCCAATTTTGTTCATCCATTCTCTCCACATGTCCATACCATCCCAGTTTACTTGTATGCATCTCCTCGCTAATACTCTTTATACCTAAACGTCTCTTCAGCTCATCATTTGTTATTCTGTTGACATCCTTTATCTGAAATATGTAAAATTACACCAATTACCAACTACATTACCAAAAATTTAATAAAGTACACTAACAGGATAAAGAAAATGTAAGAAATAGCCCTAAAGATGAATTTATCTATCTATCTATTGACGGACGCCTTGATCCCCGAAGGATTGGCCACGAACGAAACACCCCTATCCACCTCTGTCCCCAGTCAGTCGACGCCCCTCCTCCCATCCAGCACCGCTTTCACGCATATACTTCTTAACTCCATCCTTCCACCTATCTCTCGGTTTATTTCTCCCTCTGTCCTTCCACCTCACTCGTACACGCTCTTAGTCATTCTCTCGCTTCCCATACGTTCCACATGGCCGAACCATCTCAAGGTGTTCTTTTTCGCACTTTCCAGTACATTCACACCACACCTCTCTCATACTTCCTCATTTGTCTGTCTATCCCTCCATGTAACTCTGCACACACTTCTCAAGTAACTCATTTCCATCCCTTTCACTCTTGGTTTGAATCTCTCCAACAACGTCCATGCTTCGCTTCCGTAAGTCAGTGTCGGGATTACCACACTGTCATGCAATGACTTCTTCAGTTCCGTGCTGACCACCCTATTTCATGTTACTGCTTTCAGCATTCCTACAACCCTCTTCCCCTGTTGCACCCTCTCCCACACTTCTTCATCCATACTCCCATCTTTACTCTGTACACTGCCAAGATACTTAAATGAGTTGACAATCTCCATAGCCTGACCGTTCAACTTCACCTCACACTCTGTGGCTTCACCCCTTTCGAAGACCATAACCTTGCTCTTCCCCGCATTTACCTTCAGATTCCATTTTTCGCACACTGTTTCAAACATATTTACCAGACCCTGCAACTCCCATTCATATCGTCAGCAAACAGCAGTACACAAACATCCACTGCTCTTCCTTGTATTTCTTTTATGACTCAATCCATATACTGTATAATTTTATAGAACAACCATCGGGACATCACACACCCTTGCTTTACCAAACATTCAGATCAAAGAACTCCCTCTGTTCATTCTTCACACATACTGATACCTTTGCACTCTCATACATACTCTTCACTGCTTTCAGCAACTTGCCATCTACTCCATATATTCTCAGTACTTTCCACATACCTTCTCTATTAACTCTGTCATTCCACTCGTTGCCTTCCCTTATTAGTGGTACACCAACATCCACTGCTTATCCTTGCATTTCTTTTATGACTTCATCCATATACAGTTCAGTATATATTGAACAACCACGGGGACATCACACACCCTTTCTTTAACCCAAAATTCAGATCAAAGAACTCGCTCTGTTCATTCTCAACACACATACTGACACCTTTGCACCCTCATACATGCTTTTCACTGATTTCAGCAACTTGCTATCTGCTCCGTATATTTCAAGTACTTTCTACATACCGGTACCTTCTCTATCAACTCTGTCATAGGCCTTCTCCAAGTCCATGAAGGCAGCATACAACTTTTGTCCCTTCTCAAGATATTTCTCCACAACATATTTCAGGGCAAAGATCTGAGCTACACATCCTCTTCCCTTCCTATGATGAACACTGTATGTTAACCGTTTCCCCAGCAATACTGACTGAAAATGCCCAAATATATTGCATGTGCTCTTCTGATTTATCTAAAATATGTAAAATTATACCAAATACCAACTACATTAGCAAAAATCTCAATCAATCACAGAAACAGGATAAAAACATAGAATAAATACCCCAAAAGATGAATACGTTAACCCTTTCCCCAGCAATACTTACTGAACATGCACAAATAAATTGCATGTGCTCTTCAGATTTAGCTGAAATATGTAAAAGTACACCAAATACTAACTACATTAGCACAAAAATCAATCAAGCACTTTAACAGGATAAATAAAATGGAAGAAATAGCCCAAAAATGAATTTATCTATAGCCTACCGGTATATATTGCCGGACACCTTGATCCCCAAAGGGGTGACCATGAACGAAACGCCTGCGTATTTCAAGCTCGCTTGAGTTATCACTCGATCGTCTTTTAGAGGTTTTTGGCCCGGGGTAATTACCACACCATCGCGTCATAAGGAGCTTGAGGGGGTTAAATTGCTAGATACATAGAGGAAGAGAAATGCCAAGTAAAGTTAAACAAAAATATATAAGATATTTTTAACATGAGGTAACTTATAATAATTTGTACCTCTGCAGTTTCTCCATGGCTAACGAAAAAGGTCACATTCCTAAGAAGCCCCAACCAAAAAGGCCAACCTTCTGTACAGAAAAAATGCCACACCATTTCCCTTATGGTGACCCTATCAAATAATCAAAACAACCACACTTCTTAACCCAATTCCCGCGGGGCCCCTCATATGACGGAGATGATTTTCCGGCTATTTTGTAGCCTGTGAGCCAGGCCAGCTTTTGCAAGCAGCACGGATGGACGTCAGCCAGAGCCTACAGGCCCCGCCACGACACTGAGGTTTGTGTGAGAGAGAGCTCACTTATGTGCAGCGTCACACATAGCGAAAACAGAAAATAATTGGTAATTTTTAGCGATTTCGCCTATCGGATTTGATAATTTTTAGCAATTTTGCCCTTCGTTTGCAAGATCCTTACAAGAAAACCAGACGTCGTACAGGGATGATTCAGGAGTAATTTGAAAGCTATTACCGTACTTTCACGAATACATAATTGTATTACGCTCTGGCTTTTGCTTATGCATGAAAATGAGCAGGGAATGAAGGCAATTTCGGGCAATTATGCCTACTCGTACAGGAGTCCTTGGAGCGGCTTCGGTCGCGCCGGGAATTTCCACACCTCTCACACCACACACACACATCACACAGTTTTTCCTACACCGAGAAATGATTCTCCGGCTGTCATTTCCCGAAGACTTCTTCTAGCCGGAGACATTGAGAGCAACCCAGGACCCACCTACACATACATATGTCCAACCTGCTCAAAACCCATCACTTCGAGTCGCCACACTAAGGGTTCAGTTCTCTGCAATTCATGCAGGAACTGGACCCACTTCACCTGCACAACACTTGCCTCCAAGAAACACTACACGAACACCTGGACCTGTTCCTCATGCCCCTCCCTCTCCCAGTCAAATCCCTCGCCTAAAACCCGTCCACCTTTCATCCCCAACCCACCTAACCTTACCATATCATCCACTCCCCCCCCTAAAACCCGTCCACCTCTCCTCCCTAACCCACCTAACCTTCCCATACCATCCACATCCTCAACTCAACACACCACACCCAATCCTAATCCATTCCAACCCCCATCTCCTGCTCCCCAAACCCCACCCCCACCTCACCCATCCCAACCCCAGCACCTCCCTCAGCCCCTCCCTCACCCCCACCCCCTCCCTCACCCACACCCCATCCTCGTGCAGCAGCACCCAACACACATTGTGCACATAACATTAACATTCTCCAATTGAACATAGTTGGCATCAACACAAAGAAACACGAACTCTCACACTTCATCAAACAACACAACATACACATTGCGGAAATTCCCGGACATTCTGGACATGAGAGGCACTCAATTCCTGGCAGCAGCCTCCACGAACCAAGACCACCCACTAAACTACATGGCAACACACCCACAGACACCAAGAAATATAAAAACAACACCCAGCACACGGTATCACACACAATTATTGTCCTCTCTCCCTCCCTGCCCACCCCGAACCAACTTCCAGAAGCACATCCATACTCATATCTCTCACCGATCCATCCACTCACTCACAGACAACACGCAGCTGCATGCACGACCTCCCGAAATCCACCCTTCCGAATCCTCCCTTCCTCGCGAGGACAGAGTCCACCTGGCCAGGCTGAGATGCGGACACCATCCAGCTCTCCTGAGCTATCAGAAGTGACTGGATGACTCCGTTGTCGACGCCTGCCCGGGATGTAACACAACACCCCATACCATTAAACACATCATAGAAGACTGCATTTCACACAACCACTTACGCCAACAACACAATCTACACTCAATGAGAGCTCTGTGGGAAAGCCCGATCGTGGCCATGGCCTTTCTCAGGGCCTCGGGGCTGTTCGGCCAGGCAGCTTAGGGAACAACAACAACAACAACAAAATAAACATTGCCATCTTACAAGAAACAAAACTCCGCACAACACAAAAACCACCCACATTTCATGATTTCACCACCATCAGACAAGACCGGGCTGTTGGCGGAGGCGGTGGACTCATCACGCTGGTACACAAAGAATATCATACATAGTTACCAGTGTACAAACCAAATCCCTCCTCCCCCCAAATGATAACACAACAGAAATACAATCAATTAAAATATGCACTGGCAACAACTCCAACATAACCATCATAAGCACATACATCCCCTACAGTACCAAATGAATACAGACCACACTTACAACACATCACAAACACCCCACACATCATCCTGGGTGGTGACTTCAACGCCAAGATGTCGGCCTGGTTTGTCGACAACCCCGACACAGACAGAGGGCTGGTACTACAAAACCAAACTGATAACCTCATCATCCTTAACAACATCCATCAACATACCCATATGCCTCACCAAGCCCTCTATAACCCATCATCTCCAGACATCACCTTTTGCTCCCCAGAACTCGCCCCCACAACATCCTGGAGGGTGGTCAGAACCTTAGGCTCTGACCACCTCCCTATCATTATCACCACCAAAACCAGACTCACCCCAGCTAGCCACAAACACACATACACCAATTATAAAAGAGCTAACTGGGAAACATTCACAAATGAGACAGAACAACACTTCACAACTCTAAACAGTACACCCATCACTAACATCAACAATGCTGTACACATACTCAATAAAACTATCCAAAACGCTGACAAGAAACACATTCCAAAAGGTAACAGAAAAAGACACAACCCCAACTTCACACCAGAAATTCAAAACCTCATCAGACAACGCGACATACTGAAACACTCCCCAGCACCCCACACACAAGACATCACACAACAAATCCAAGCACTCAACACCCAAACTAACAACAAAATACAAGAACAACAAAAACTAAATTGGAATAACTTCCTACAAACACTTGATCACAAAACAAACCCCCCAAAACTTTACAAAACACTAAACAGCATCACACTTTCCAACAGCAACACAACACAATCACATGCTGCAATCACAACAACAGACTCTACTCCTTCATGTAAACAACAAGCAAACACTCTCATCAATCACTTCTCACATGTCAGCCACCTAAAACCTCACAAAGACGACCGACGTGTCATCCGACGTAAGAGACAATTCCCCACAGACCCTGGCTATACACCCTTCACCAATCACCAGACAAAGCATATCATCAACAATCTCAAGCACTCACCCGCTTGTGGCCTAGACAACATAAGAAACATACACCTCAGGCACCTGGGACCACAAGGCATACAAGCACTCACTAACATATCAAACTACAGTTATTCACACAACACAATACCAGACATTTGGAAGCATGGTCTCATCACCACATTCCCCAAACCCAACAAAGACCCCACGCTACCCTCCTCGCACCGCCCCATCACACTCCTTTGCTCCCCCTCCAAAGTCATGGAATGCCTAGTATTACAACTAATTACACCTGACCTACCCCTAGCTCCAACACAACATGGCTTTAGGCCAATGCACTCCACAAACACTCTTCTCACAGACCTTACACAAAGAGCTTTTGACGGCATCAACTCAGCTAGACCACCACACAGATCACTATTAGCCACACTCGACATTAGTAAAGCCTTCGATGCCATCCCCCGCCACAACCTAACAAACAAATCTACAACACAAACATGCACAACAACACAAAAAGGTGGCTGGCCAACTTCCTAGCAGGCAGATGTGCATACGTATCTTTTGCCGTCAGTCATCTAAAATCAGAAACTTTCCAAACGGAGTCCCACAAGGATCCATCCTATCGCCCGCACTCTTCAATCTGTACATGCACGATATAACTACACCCAATACGCCCCAAATAAACTTAGCCTCCTATGCAGATGACATAACACTCACATGCACACACCATGACCCAAAAAGAGCAACAGATCTCCTTCAACCCTATCTCAACACATTACATGGCTGGTGCACTACAAACAGACTTAATCTACCCCCAGCCAAATCCACCGCAACCCTGCTCACAAGCTGGACAGGAGAACACGAATACATCCCTCAACTGACCATAAACAACACACCCCTAACACATACACACACACCCAAAATCCTAGGAGTAACATATGATACTCATATGACATTCAAACAGCACACCACAAACATTAAAAAGAAACTGACACCCAGACTTAACGCCCTCAGGTCACTTTCTCACACAAAATTTGGACACAACAAAGAAACTACCACCACAGTATATAAACAATACATAAGATCAGTGATGGAATACGCAAGCCCAGCCTGGGCTTCTAACCTAGCTGAAACACATCATAAGACCTTACAGACTATTCAATACAAAGCCCTGAAGGTCATTACAGGCTGCACAGCTACTGCACCCACAGATCACCTACATCAAGAAACCAAAATCCTCAAAGTCAAAGACCATCTGGACATGAGTGGCACTCAATTCCTGGCAGCAGCCTCCACGAACCAAGACCACCCATAAACTACATGGCAACACACCCACAGTCACCAAGAAATATCAAAACAACACCCAGCACACGGTATCACACACAATTACTGTCCTCTCTCCCTCCCTGCCCACCCCGAACCAACTTCCAGAAGCACATCCATACTCATATCTCTCGCCGATCCATCCACTCACTCACAGACAACACGCAGCTGCAAGAACGACCTCCCGAAATCCATCCTTCCGAATCCTCCCTTCCTCGCGAGGACATCCACCTGGCCAGGCTGAGATGCAGACACCATCCAGCTCTCCTGAGCTATCAGAAGAGACTGGATGACTCCGTTGTCGACGCCTGCCCGGGATGTAACACAGAGCACCCCATACCATTAAACACATCATAGAAGACTGCATTTCACACAACCACTTATGCCAACAACACAATCTACACTCAATGAGATCTCTGTGGGAAAGCCCGATCATGGCCATGGCCTTCCTCAGGGACTCGGGGCTGTTCGGCCAGGCAGCTTAGGGAACAACAACAACAACAACAACAACAACTCTTACAGGATTAATAGCTTTAACCAAAATGGTCACACTCCTTAACCCGTACAGCCCCAGCGACGCGCCTGACGCGTCGGCGATGTATGTAACGCACAGCCCCAGAGACGCGCCTGGCGCGTCACCCTAATTGCGCCGACCGTAACCTCAGGTGTAGCGACTCAAGAGGGCTCAGATTTGTATGGGAACTGTGTACGTATCCCACGCAACCGTGCCGATGGTTGAAAACTCTCAAAGTCCACGTGCGTGCGCGTGAGCGCGCAATAACCTGGTTTTTTGGGGTAATTGCCTTCAATTTTTTACTCTTGTAAAATACGTTTTCGGGGGCTCTGTAGGACCATTCTTTAAGCTTTTTGAGCGGTTTTTCTTGGTTTTTCCTTCATTCCTAACCCATTCGCTATTGTTTCTGGAATAAAAAAAAAATTGAAAACCGGCCGGGTTCTGGTGAACAAACATTACAAAACTAGCCGGGGCTGGACGGGTTAATGGTCTAAGTGGCCATAGCCAAAATGGCTACACTATATTCCTTCTGTACTTTCTCCATGCCTGATAAGATACATGATATTTTGATATATGTGGCACAGTCCTTGTATCCAACACAATACCCTGCGTGCAACCCCGCTCGAACCCCGCACATTGTTGCTTGCAACTTTAATTATTATTATTATTATTATTAAATCAATTTTGACCCGAGTTGCGTCGGGACACTCAGAAATGCTTGTATGGTATTCTGGAATATGGATCCTACGATTAGGTATGAATTGAAATATATTCGCCTAGTGGATTTCCCATCTCCCTAACAAAAATAGGATAGAAGGTTGTGTCTTTTAGACTGCCGTGGTGTAGTTGATTAAAGCGTCGGCTATCGTCCTGAAGGTCGGCGGTTCGAATCCCACTGAGAGATTAGAAACATCTAGTGGCTCACGTGTATTTGTGATATATACTCAATATATATATATATATACTGTATATATATAGTAGTATATGTATATATTTAGTTTATGTTTTTCATTCTTATCGCCAACCAATTAATGGACACGAGATAGTCAATGTTGACTAGAGAACATTAGCAATTCGGTCCATGTGGGCAAATTGGGGTAATCGATATATTTTCAAACTGGAAAACACACACACACACACACATACACACTTCAGATTTACTTCCCATTGTTCTTCAATCCAAATTAGTTCATGGTTCCCATGGATGAAGGATGCCATTAGGGGCATGGATATTCCTTTCATTATCTATGTTTATTACGATCCTATGTTATTCCACCTACAAACTGTATTTATGTTTGTTACTGACTGTAATACCCATTGTTCTCCAGCAGAGGGTAGGATTATGATATACAATAAGCGTGTACGATACCATGTTCTCTGTCGGTAGTATATGTTGTTTGGCGTCATGATTACACCGTGACACTGAAATGTAGTGTGGACTATAAAAAATAGGAATATAGGGAGAACAAGGGAAAAACAAGAAAAAAGGGGAAGGGGGAACTTAATGAATTTGAGTGAAAATCGATGGTAAGATGACATGAGAAAAAGAGCTTGGTGGGGAGGGATAACATGGGAACACAATCCCACCCTTACTCTGTGCAACTGTCCAACCCAAGAGTGAAATGCTATTCTCAGACTTTCTTCTATTCAACTGCTGAGCTCTGGAACTCTCTCCCAGAATCAGTCTTTCCCTCTTCCTATGACTTTAATTGCTTCAAACTCCGTGTGTGCAGGCATTTTAGCTCGAACGTCCCTTGATTTCGGCCCTGTCAATCTTTGAAATCTGGGGGAGGCACTCGCTGCAGGTAGTTAATGCCTTTTGTCTCCCTCATTCACATAGAAATAACAAAAAACAAAAACACACACACACACAGAAAGAGGGAGATGGAAGTAGAGTTAAAGCGTTTGTCTTGAGGTTGGAGCTAATATTCTGTAGGAAACAGTTATAATTAAAGGGACGTTTGTATCTTTCTTCTAATGACGGATCAAGCTTGTTACCCCTTTCTATAAGGTGAAGCGAATCCATATTTTACTCTGTCGAACATTTGACGATGACATGTAACTAGCGTATTAGATTCTGTATAATTGTTGTGTTGCTGCCATCGAAAATCATAATGGTACTCCTATAAATTTGAAATATTGTACTGCAACTGGGACAACATATTAGCTTTATTGAGTTGGCGCTCAAATTGGTTTTGGAAGGCCGACGGGGAAAGAATTCCAACCACTGTCTGCTTTCCAATAAATTGGCTAATATAAAAACAAAATCTGCGGTTGCGAGAATCATTTCCCAGCGGAGTGCTTCAATTTTTCCACTGCCTCCCCTATGTGGTGATGTAGACCAATATTATATTTGTGGTCGTGTGTTTGTATGTATGGTTATGCTCTGCCATGATTTTTTGTGTAGGTGATTATTAAAATAATAATAATAATAATAATAAACGGTTTATTAAAGAATGGCAGCCTCATGAGCTGAAAATACACATTTTACAATTTAGTGGATGAACATGAGATGTACAGATATGAAGGTGGTAAGCTCAGTTTACAAAAAAAAATAAAAATAAATACAATAATGATGCAGGTGCAGAATACAAATTATCATAAAATAACCATGAGAGTAAGTGATATACAGTACATATACACATATATTTTACTTACTCATATACAGAACATACATATATACACGTACGTATGCACATACATACGCATACATATACATACATATATAAGAACATAAGAACATGCAGTAAGTGTGCACATGTCCGTATACACAAACGCTCACATATGCACACAAACATACATACATACAAAAACTGTTTTGGTAGGGTCAGGTGATGAGTTGAAAAGGGTAAAGAGGGTGCGGCATACAAGTCTGTACAGGTAGGGTCAGGTAAAGCCTACTACAATGGGAGGTTAATCTTCGGTAGAGAACAAAACAAGGATATAAACAGTAGAGACAGCTTGGGGGAATTGTAGTATATAGGACATTCTTTAGTGTAGGTGTGTGTGTGTGTGTGTGTGTGTTCGTTCATGTGTGTGTGTGTGTGATAGAAGGCGAAATGTGGAAAAGCTGGGCGTTCTATTGTTAAGGGCGGAAATACATGGATGAAGATACACGAACACTTAATAATAGATAATGCTTATGCATAGATTTATAATCAGAAGTTGCGCTAGTGAGCAATATGTTCTCGCTCATATGTACGTATATTTACATACATATGTGCATATGATTATACAAATACACGTACAGTACATATATATATTATATACCTTATATTCTCAACCGGGCTCGAACCATTCACAGCACATACACACAGACATACATATACATAAATATATACACATTACATGCATATATGCTCTTCTCTACCTGATACTCTCAGCCGGGCTCGAACCACAAACCGTATACACTATAGACACATATATTTATATACATAAATAATGCATACATACATACACATATACACACACATACATACACATATACTGCACATACATAGATACATATATACACATATACTTATATACACATATACATAAACAAACTCAAGCAAATACATACATAATTATATTCTAATACACACACGCACACACACTTATGCATACATTATTAAAGGTGGGCGCTATATATGGTGTGACAGGCCGTTATTACACATTATTAATAATAATAACAATGGTTGGGATAGGACTATTTTTATATCGGTCAGTTCTTGCTCTTATTGGTTGGAGTGTGTTGAAGTGACGAGCTGCACGTGTTGGTCTAGGGGCGTCTGGTGGAAGTAAGTTTGTGTCGTGGGTGAACAAGCAGCTTAGATGCAAACTGCTTGAGTGTGTTGTAGTGGTGGGTTGAAAGTGCAGGTATGCTAAGGGTGGTGAGAGCTTCCTCGTACCCTGGATATGTGCCACCCAGGATGATCCTGCATGCCCTCCTCTGCACTCTCTCCAATTGACGTTGTTGTGTCAGGGTTAGAGAGGAGGACCAGGCGGGAGAGGCGTAGGTGAGCTTAGGGAGTATGAAGGTGTTATATATACTCTTCAGCTCATTCTCCGGCACCCCCAGGGATCTCAACCGCCTTAGCATAAACAACTTGTATGTGGCGGTCCTGACTGTGGTAGTTACATGTTTCTTCCAGTTCAGTTTGTTGTCCACAGTGATTCCGAGGAGTTTGGTGGACTCAACAAGCTGAAGGGGATGAGGACCAATTGTGACAGTAGGTGGAGGAACGTCGGTAACGGAGGTGTTGATGTGCATGACCACTGTCTTGTCATGATTGATAGTCACATGATTGTCTGTGGTCCAGGCTTGAAGACGGTCGAGGATGTCTTGTATGGGGTCATAGTTAGGGGAGGTGTTATCGACAGTAATGCCGACTGTCGAGTCGTCCATGTACTTCCAGTGGAATGGGGTGTCCTTTAGGGCATCATTAATCAAGATGAGGAACAATAGAGGCCCCATCTTTGTGCCCTGTGGGACTCCACATGTGATGTCTAGGAAGGTGGAGATGAAGCCTTGGTATCGCACTGCTTGTCGTCTGTCACTTAGGAAGTCGGTCAACCACACAACCAGGGTAGGATGTAGCCCCAACTTTATGGCCTTGTTGATGATGATGGTGTGGTCAACAAGGTCAAATGCTTTCATGAAGTCAATAAAAGCAAGGGCGAGGGAAGTCTTTCTCTTCTCAAGATTTGTGTAAATATAATCTAGGAAGCTAATAAGACAGTGAGTGGTGGAGGAGGTTTTTACGTTGCCAAACTGTTGGGGATCTATCAAGTGACGGATTTGTGAGTAAGCCCAGGTGAATACAAAGTCCTCACAGATTAGACTAGGGATGAGCGTTATGGCAATTGGTCTGAGTTCATTAAGAGAATGTGGGGAGGGGTTTTGGGAATTGGAGTTATGTATGAAGTTTTCCAGTCTGCAGGGCATTTACTTTGCCTTAAGGAGGCATTAATTATCGAGCAAAGGGGGGTGGCAAATTCCACCGAAAATTCTTTGTATATTTTCATGGGTAGGTCTACTGGGGTTGTTGATCTTTTTTATTTGAAACTGGAAAGCTTTTTGGCCACTTTATATTCTTGAACAGTTACTGGGGGGGAAGGGGATGGGAGGAAGGCAGGGAGGTTGGTGCTGTCTAGTTTGGGGAGGTTCTGGCAGATGGTAGAGAAGTGATTATTTATCAGTTCAGGTGCATCTACACGATGACATAGGAAACACAGGGGATCGAAGGAGTCCCACTACTTAAGCCACAAAGATTCTTAATTTTAGAGTACCACTGACTGATATTGGTTTGCTTTAAATGATGAGTCTTTGTAGGGTAGTAGGACTTCTTCACCCAACGGATTTCCCTTATCACAATGTTGCGTAGGTCCTTGTAGCGATTGTTGTCCGTGTAGAAGGCCTTGTTCCGATTCTGCATCAGTCTCTTGATCCGAGGAGTAATCCATGGGACGTCAGAGGGATGCATTTTGGTCCTCTTGGTGGGGAAGAAGTGGTGGTAGGCTTCGCTGGTGGTAGATACAAAGTTGTCCCATTTGGCATTAACATCTTCTTCAGTGAGAACCTCCGTCCACGGGTAATGAACCAACCACTGCCCGAACCCCCGCATTGCATACATAGTAGGCCTATGTATGTGCATTTTTTAATGTGGCTATATATTGCACTTTTAATACTATGTATGTAAATATATGTTATCATTTATCAACGTACTGCAAGCAGTTATCGAATGGATTATTCGAATGCATGAGAGAGAGAGAGAGAGAGCGCGCAGATTTTGCGCTAGAGGAAAAATAGAGTGAACATTCTCACACTAACAGAGACTGAGTAAAGGTTACGCGCTTTGTAAGGTTGCAGGAGCGAGGGGATACATATTATGACGAAAAATACTATGAATTATATAATAGTATATGGCTGTAGGCAACATTTGGAAGCCAAAAATGTATAACTGACTGTATAACTGTATGGCTGACTCCTCCCAAACGGTTTAAATATTACCTCGATTACTCGCATCGTTTTTTAGTTATAGAGGTTGGTGATCAATATTTTGGCCTAATTATAATTAAGATAATATCGAAATAGAATGTGATAAATGGGAAGTCAAATACAAAAACGCAAATTGTATACAAAAAATTGAGTAAAAGACAAGGACAATTCAAATCATAAAATTAACATAATTAAAATAAACTATTAATGTGAATTAAAAACAAAATATAGATATGAAAACAATTTTAACGCAACACTAAATTAAATCCAGGTACATAATATTTAAACATTACAAATATTAAAAACAAGATGCAAGTAAATAAAACATAAGTTTAATGCAATTAGGTAGAGGAGGAAGTTAACAGCACCAGAATGAAAGGAAGATATTATGAGGTGTGAGACTATAAAGTTGAGAGAGTGTAGATAACAGCCAGGAGAAGAGCTGAAGTGTAATTTAAACTGGAGAGCGAGAGAGAGAGAGAGATAACCCATTCAGTAACGGTGACGTCCTTTCCATTGTATGCTGACAATTATTATACGATTTTATTCAGCTTTGGAAGCACGTCTACCCATAAGAAGGCTTCAAACTATCTCAGTTAATCATTTTAGCTATAATATAGCCTTCCTATGCTTCATATAATTGTTAAAAAGTATCTCAAATATAATAACATATATGTCGCCGGTACAGTTGCCCAAATAAGTGATGTCGCCGCACCAACAATATTTCGATCAATAATTGGTATCAGCACTATATAAAGTTTAATTCATAGTTTCGAGTGCGATATACACACATTGTCTATCTTTACACACTATTCAACATCTGACAGACATTAATTCATCACACAGCGAGCAAAATGTAATTACAGCGGCGACACAACATATTTGGCAAACTGTGCAAAAGGGGTTAGATTAATAATGCAAATATTTACAAGGGTTAGTAACCGAAATGTGTAAAAGTGAATGGTTAGCATTTGAAAACTGGGTAATATTAAATTTCCTTTCACACACCTACACTTAATTTCTTATACTTAAGGGGGGATGGGCTTAATATTTGTTCATTTATATATTTGTTTATAATTTATTTAGTTTCATCCCTAGACCTCCATCAAGCATATAAAGCACCCCCCAACACCCTCCTTCAAGATAAATTTGTACATTTTTCGATAGAAAAATAGATGTCCTGGCCGAAGGCCGGTTCCTCATAAAGTACAGGCTGGCTATCGCTAGCCAGGAAAAAACTTGACGCCTAAATGACACGAAAAGTCTTAATATTGACAAAGGAATTGGGTGAAATGTCTTAAAATCACCAAACTAACGGGCCAAACGTCATAAAATATAAAAACTAATGGGGTTAACCATGGGGAAGAAAGGGGACCAGAAAACGACCAATCTCCCCTTAATTCGGAGATTGTCAATGTCCTTGTCGTATGTTTACGAATTACGGCGAGAGGTGGAAAGAAAAAACGGTTGACAGGTTGTGACGCTCACCGCTTCCCCCAGAACCGCATGGCTTACTCGCTAGGAGAGAGAGAGAGAGAGAGAGAGACCAGGTGGTGTGACTTGGTGGTGAGTGTGGCGTGTGGCCGGCCCCCTTACATAGGCCTCGCGGGATTCGTTGCCTCCTGCCTAACACGGCCTACTAGGCGGCTGCTTACTGGGCGACTGTCGCGCGCCCTCGTGCCATTCCTGCGAACTGGGACTCCACCCATGGGGTCCCTGGAAATATCCTGGTCAGATCCGTCCCAGACAGCATACTCTAAGCATCTCCCTTGAACTGTTCCACGCTCTTGTCTTAGAATCTTTCTCTTCTACTGCCTCCATCATTTCCACTACTTCCTCACCTTTTATTAATATCAATCCCCCTCTGGTTCCCTGCATCCACACCTTGAATTGGTGGCCAGACTGTATTATATGCTGGATCTCACATTTCTTATGTACTAGGCTAAGGTTGAAGATAGTCATTGTCTTTTTGGGAGATTGTATTGCTCGGACTGTCTCCATCAATCACTAATGTTTCTACAGGGTTAAATAATGCTAGACTAGGGATTAGGTACCTTGCTGTTGGTGTTTTCACTGTGTGTAGGCTACTTTTGAGCTGCACGACACTACGGATACTGTGGGTTACCTGGGTGGATCTTTTGTCTGTGTACCTTGGAGTTTATACTGTGTAGTGCATGAGGGCTGCTTGCCTAATCCACCCAATACTGTTCTAACTCTATTTGCTTTTACTTTTGAGGGTTGCCAGGAGGATACTCGATATTTGTGATCGAGAATCCTCAAGAGAGCACCCCTTCATATTAACGTAATCAGGCCGCACAGACCCAAGGTCCACACTAGGCTAGGAGCTGCCTTGCTCCACCAGAATTATGTACCTTTGCGCATCCCAGCTAGACTTTATTAACCCGGGTAGACATTAGCTGGATTAGATCATATACTCTTTTATGCATACCCATTATTTCTACACAAGCATTTTGAGGTCTAGGTTGCTGTAGAGAGACACAACCAGCATAGACCGGTTTTGTTAATAGGAGTACTACTTTTTCGTGGCGAGCAGTATTACTGTTGCACCGCTTATAATATTCTTGTGTCCAATAACATTATAGGTCCAGCCTTTTTGTGTATTTAGCCTACACGTGCATTGTCCTGCCTCCTGCTATTTTGTGGTTCCATTTCCGATACGAGCAGACCTCCCACGGCGGCTGTGTTATTGGCTCGCAGCATTGGGGTGATCCAGAAGTCTTCTGTGTTTGCTGGAGGCATAAGATCAGAGGATGGAGCACCGCCAGTGAAGAAGGATCCGGAAGGCTCGAACCCTGTCCACGATGCCTTTTGCGACCATAGAGGGCATGGCTGCGTGAAGTGGGGGGGCAAGAAGCACGGGGTACAGCTTTTGCGTGACACAGGTGCCTCTCAGACACTCTTGAAGAATTTCACTGGTAGACCCATAAACGCGGCGCGGGTAGTTGTGGTGCATGGAGTTAATGCAACTAGGTCATACCCGCTTATTAGAATGGAGCTTGAAGTTGACGGTGTGACTCGCGAACTGGATGTGGGAATCGTGGAGAAATTGCCTGTTGGGGGCGTCGACCTCCTTCTCGGCAATGACTTTGCGGTGCCTGCTTCTAAGGTTTCACCCTTAGTCGTTGCCGAGGAGCCGGCCGACGTGAGTAGGGAGGAACAGGAGTGGGTTGAGAAGTGTCAGGTGCAACCAATGGGTGTGTTGTAACCAGATCTCTCGCATCCAGGGAGTCACAGCCTAACCAACAGTCTTCAAATAAGCGGAGGAACGGTCACGAGGTGCTGAAAGCTGATACGGTGGAGAGTCTAGTACCAGCAGCGCTTCTCGGGGACTCAGTATTAGCACCGTTATTAGAGTCTGGAGAAGCACCACCACCTGTCACTGAGAGTGTAGAGGCAGGGCTTAAAGAGACTCAGAGGCTGCAACGGTATTCACGGAGAGAGCAACGAGAGGAAAAGTTCGATGTTGGGGGAGGGCATGAGTTGTTTCGCAAACACTTAGACAGGCTAGCTCCCTCAGATATTCGCAAATTGCAGCTAGAAGACCCGGAGGTTCTAAAGTGTAGTGACGGTGCTGTCGAACTTGAGAGTAGAGAACGAATGTTGCGTAGTCTGGAGTTGGCTGGCCGCAATCTGGTAGGCTCTCAGGCCCTCATGAAGGACAGGTACGACCACAAGGTGAAACTCAGGGAGTTTCACGGGGGTCAGGAGGTGTTGATACTACTCCCTCTTGTAGGTCACCCCTTATCCGCAAAGTACGCTGGTCCTTATAGGGTAGCAGAGAAGCTCTCGGACTTAGATTACCTGGTGGCCACTCCAGACAGGCGTAAGAGGAATCAATTATGTCATGTCAACCTGATGAAGGAGTATGTGAGGCGCCCACCTGAGCCTCTCACTGTCCCCGTGATGACTTTCAGCAGTCAAGGTGGAGAAGGAGAACGGGACAGTCATGCGCAGGTGGATGACAACTAGGATTATCATGTTTCTGCAGATCAGTGGGCAGAAAACAAGAGACAGGCGGCTCATGAGGCTTTGCAACACCTACCTGAGCAACAGTGTGTGGCTGTCGAGCGCCTATTCTGTTTATACCCTACTTTATTTGCGGAACACCCAGGCCTCACTACTCATGAGGTGCACAACGTTGACGTCAGAGACCACCCACCCTTCAAATCAGTGCCCTATAGGGTGCCCCCTATTAAACTTCCGGCCCTCCGGGCGGAGTTGGAGTATATGTTGCAACAGGGACTGATCGAGAAGGGGGTGGTAAAGTGGACATCTCCCGTAACGCTGCAACCTAAGCCGGATGGCAAGGTGCGCTTCTGTGTTGATTACCGCAGGCTAAACGGCTTGACTCCCACCAACCCATATCCTCTTCCCCGGGTCGATGACTGTGTAGACAAGATTGGCAGGGCCAAGTTCTTGACCAAGGTGGACCTGGTAAAAGGTTACTGGCAGGCGCCTTTGTCTGAACGGGCGAAAGAGGTGTGTGGTTTTGTGGTGGATGGTGCTACATATCGTTGTAATGTCATGCCGTACGGTCTAAAGAACGCACCAGCGACCTTCCAAAGCTTGATGAACGAGTTAGTGGCTGACATTCCGAACTGTACCGTGTACCTGGACGACGTCATTATCTACGATGACGATTTCAAGAGCCACTGTGAACATGTAGAATCCCTATTTAAGAAATTAAGCGAGGCAAACTTGGTGGTCAACCTGGGAAATTGTGATTTTGTGCGGGCTACCGTGCAGTATCTGGGGTTCATGGTGGGTTTGGGCCAGGTGTGCCCCCCACAGAACAAGATATTGGCTATTAACCACTTCCCCAGGCCTTCCACCAAGAAGCAGATCATGAGGTTTTTGGGCATGATTGGGTACTACCGCCGCTTTATAAAGGGCTATTCTACTGTGCTGGCTCCTCTGACAGACCTATTAGCCAAAGATAGAAAGTTTAAGTGGGTGCCTGAGTGTGAGAGGGCTTTTTTGCTAGTAAAACACCTGTTGTGTACTCACCCAATCCTCAGGGCCCCGGACTTTAGTCGACCATTCCAGCTGGCAACTGATGCCAGTGGTGTGGGGGCTGGTGCCGTTCTGATGCAATCAGACGAAGATGGGCTGGAGCACCCAGTCAGTTTCTTCTCAAAAAAGTTCAACTCGGCGCAGAAGAACTATTCAGTAGTTGAGAAGGAACTGCTGGCGATTGTGCTAGCGCTCAGGCACTTTGAGGTGTATGTTCCAGCCTATGGACCAGTTGTGGTGATCTACACCGACCATCACCCCCTCAAGTTCCTGAATCAATTCCATAACCGGAGTATGAGGCTGACCAGGTGGTCATTAATGTTGCAGGAATACAACCTAGACATACGCCATATTGCCGGTTCTGAGAATGTGATTGCAGATTGCTTATCGAGAGTGGAAGACCCGGGGTAGATCATCACAAGGGTAGCCTCCTACTTTGGTTTGATTAGTATGTTTACGTCTGGTGCTTGTTGGCTCGCGTGTGTAGCCCAGCGTATTGGGTCGTAAAGTAGGAGTTGCTGTGTTGGTATAGAAGAAAAAACTAGGCTTGCCCCTGTAGTGCAGCCGCCATAAACATATTACAAATATAAAAATCCTATAAAAACTCTTTCTTTGATAGTTAAAAAAAAATTTAAGTATGTTATAGCAGAAATTCTGAGTTGTACTCCTCTCAGAAGGCTGGGCTAGTGAAGCTCGCTCTTATGAGCATAACTATGTAATTTAATCTATTGTGTTGGGAAGGGTTGTTCATTTTTATATTGTGTTATTTTGAAGAGAACTGTGCTTTACATTTCATTGTCGCTGGGTGGCTAGGAGTGGCGAATTTTGTATGGGTTCTGTGTGTCAAATTTAGAGCTCATAGTTGGAGCCTCTTATAAATCTTGGGTGGGGTGTGACGCTCACCGCTTCCCCCAGAACCGCATGGCTTACTCGCTAGGACTCGCCAGGGCAGAGAATGTAGCTACAGACTACCTATCATTGTGTACTTTCCTTCTCGAGAAAGCTTGTGTTGCAGACAGTTCAGAACTGTTCTTTGTTTTCGTTTGTCACAATCCTTTCCATTTTATTTAGTTAATTGAAAGTATTGTGTTAAATAGTTGAATGATAGGAAGGCGAGCGGGAGAGAGAGAGACCAGGTGGTGTGACTTGGTGGTGAGTGTGGTGTGTGGCCGGCCCCCTTACATAGGCCTCGCGGGATTCGTTGCCTCCTGCCTAACACGGCCTACTAGGCGGCTGCTTACTGGGCGACTGTCGCGCGCCCTCGTGCCATTCCTGCGAACTGGGACTCCACCCATGCGGTCCCTGGAAATATCCTGGTCAGATCCGTCCCAGACAGCATACTCTAAGCATCTCCCTTGAACTGTTCCACACTCTTGTCTTAGAATCTTTCTCTTCTACTGCCTCTATCATTTCCACTACTTCCTCACCTTTTATTAATATCAATCCCCCTCTGGTTCCCTGCATCCACACCTTGAATTGGTGGCCAGACTGTATTATATGCTGGATCTCACATTTCTTATGTACTAGGCTAAGGTTGAAGATAGTCATTGTCTTTTTGGGAGATTGTATTGCTCGGACTGTCTCCATCAATCACTAATGTTTCTACAGGGTTAAATAATGCTAGACTAGGGATCAGGTACCTTGCGGTTGGTGTTTTCACTGTGTGTAGGCTACTTTTGAGCTGCACGACACTACGGATTCTGTGGGTTACGTGGGTGGATCTTTTGTCTGTGTACCTTGTAGTTTAGACTGTGTAGTGCGTGAGGGCTGCTTGCCTAATCCACCCAACACTGTTCTAACTCTATTTGCTTTTACTTTTGAGGGTCGCCAAGAGGATGCTCGATACTTGTGATCAAGAGTCCTCAAGAGAGCACCCCTTCATATTAACGTAATCAGGCCGCACAGACCCAAGGTCCACACTAGGCTAGGAGCTGCCTTGCTCCACCAGAATTCTGTACCTTTGCGCATCCCAGCTAGACTTTATTAACCCGGGTAGACATTAGCTGGATTAGATCATATACTCTTTTATGCATACCCATTATTTCTACACAAGCAATTTGAGGTCTAGGTTGCTGTAGAGAGACACAACCAGCATAGACCGGTTTTGTTAATAGGAGTACTACTTTTTCGTGGCGAGCAGTATTACTGTTGCACCGCTTATAATATTCTTGTGTCCAATAACATTATAGGTCCAGCCTTTTTGTGTATTTAGCCTACACGTGCATTGTCCTGCCTCCTGCTATTTTGTGGTTCCATTTCCGATACGTTCTTCTTAGTAGCATCCGACATTATTCAGAAGATTCCTTGTTCGGTGCTTGAGGACTTTACAACACTTTCTTTCATAAAGGAGTGACAGATATTATTGATTAGAGTAACGTTAAGTAAACCTTCTTCTTGTTTGCATTAGATCACTCTTGTGATTTAATTAAGTTAACTATCTTTTCCTTGTGTACCATAACTAAGCAACCATATGTTATAGGTAATAGGCTGTTTCAGAGAACATCAGCCTTTAGTAGAAGCACATAGATACTGAGAGTTAAGATACCCCGCTATCGCAGATATAACTCTGGAGGGTATATGTGTTCTTTGTTCGACGGGATTATACTGTATATCAGGGGTTGGATCTAGCGTTTCCGTTGTTGCATTTATGCCAGTCTAGTCCAATGTATAAGAGCCACTGATTTATACGAGACCCGATCGTAACAAGGTCCACTATAATCCTTTTTTTTACAGACCTCGCCAAAGGTGCTCTTTGGCCTCGGCGAGGTGTTTTGCGAGCATTCGTCTACGTTGCACATCCCTTCGCACGCATCGTGCGGAGTATACCTGTGGCGGGTATACTCTCGACGAGTGTTTGGTCGCACTTCGCATTACATGTGTGAGTAATCGTCGAGGCCATCTCCGATGATTATTGTGCATCAGCGATTTTCGGCGAGCCATCATGAGAAGTTTTGGAAATTTGCAACGCTTTTTTTCGTGCTACACCCTCACAGATGTCAAAAAGGAGCTCCGAGGGCCTCGCCGTTGCGTCGGAAAATATTTGCCGATACTTGCGAGGGTTTGCACAGCTCGTCACTCCTCGTGCCAAATTTTGAACACTCCGAAAACTTGCGAGGCCCCTTGCGAGTCAAACGATCATCCACCGAGTATTTAAAAATTGTTTGCGACATGTTCCGAATTGGTATCGGCGATGACAATCGTTTAAATTCGCATCAGTGGGAAAGGGGCATTAAGGGGACGCTGGACCTGTTGTTGCTTGGTTTCCTTTGTACTCCTTTGTACTCCCATATACCACACTAAACTCTTTTACTACTTGCTGTAGCCTTTCCTGGGAATGCGCCACCATTGTTGTGTCATCAGCAAACAGCAGCTGATTCAACTCCCAATCACAACCATTCCTTCCTACTAACGCAATCCTCTACCCATAGATCTACTTTTTACCTCCCTCACCACACCATCCATATATACATTAAACAACCACAGTGGCATTACACAACCTTGTTACAGACCTACATTTACCTGAAACTTTTCACTGATGTCTATCTATCTATCTATTGCCTGACGCCGTGATCCCTGAAGGGGTGGCCATGAATGAACCGCCCCTATGCACCTCTGTCCCCAGTCAGTCAATGCCGCTCCCCCCAACCAGCACCGCCTTCGTTCATATACTTCCTCACTCCATCCTTCCACCTCTCTATCGGTCTACCTCTCCCTCTCTGTCCCTCCACCTCGCTCTCATACACCCTCTTAGTCATTCTCTCGCTTTCCATGCGTTCCATATGGCCGAACCATCTCAAGTTGTTCCTTTTCATACGTTCCAGCACATCTACCTCCACACCACACCTCATTCTTACTTCCTCATTAGTCTGTCTATCCCTCCATGTAACTCCGCATGCACTTCTTAAGTAATTCATTTCCACTGCTCTCACTCTTGGTCCGAGTCTCTCAACCAACGTCCATGTGTCGCTTACGTAAGTCAGTGTCGGGATTACCACACTCTCATGCAAGGACTTCTTCACTTCCATACTGACCACCCTATTTCTTGTTACTGCTTTCAGCGTTCCTACAGCCCTCTTCCCCTGTTGTACCCTCTCCCGCACTTCTTCATCCATAGTCCCATCTTTACTCAACACACTGCCCAGATACTTAAAAGAGTTGACGATCTCCATAGCCTGATCGTTCAGCTTCACCTCACACTCTGTGACTTCACCCCTTTCGAAGACCATAACCTTGCTCTTCCCCGTATTTACCTTCAAATTCCGTTTTCCGCACACTGTTCCAAACTCATTTACCAGACCCTGCAACTCCCATTCATTATCACTCATCAGAACTGTATCATCCGCAAACAGCAGTATAGGTAGCTTCCACTCAATTCCCTCCCTTTTCCGCGATGCACCAACATCCACTGCTATTGATAGTATTTATTTCATGACTCCATCCATATATACAGTAAACAACCACAGGGACATCACACACCCCTGTTTCAAACCAACATTCAGGTCAAAGAACTCGCTCTGCTCACTCTCCACACGTACTTCCACCTTTGCACCCTCATACATGCTCTTCACTGCTTTCAGCAACTTGCCATCTACTCCGTATATTCTAAGTACTTTCCACAAACCTTCTCTATCCACTCTGTCATAGGGCTTCTCAAAGTCCATAAAGGCAACATACACCTTTTGTTTCTTCTCTGATGTGATGTGTCTTAATCAACAAATACATAATTACAAATTAGTGATTAGTATTTTACATACAAACTGATATACTTGTTGACAGCATTCAGAAGCTAATCTATTATGTTCGGTTGTTACCAAATTCATAATTACAAGATCACAAGAAATGTACTTTACAGGTTAACAGTTTTTACCAAATTCCATAATGACCTCATCGTGTTTATTACATAACGATTTCTGACGTTCACCCCTTTCAGCTATTTTTATGGTAGTTAATACCTTTTCGGAACATTTTAACTCATTGGCTGCGGGAGACGCTCCCTAACGCCATGGCAGTTTATAGCAATTTACAGTTTTTTAAAGCCTCTAAAAGCCTGTAAAATTGAGTGCAAGGGCGCGGGAGTGCGACAGGCCACATGTCCTTCTCGCAGCCAGCCAGCTGAGGGACTGAGGGCTCTTAGTCGGAGTCTCGCGAGATATACAGTACAGTGCCGCCAGAGGCAAATGTAGCGAGACATTAGCGAGAATTGCTCATTTTAGCGAATGTTTATGGTAGCGCTGCGGGTGAACCCCACGAGCTACGAAACTCGTTTTGGTGTCATTTTGTAGCTATTTTCTTCTAGTTTTCGGCTAAATACATTTCTTTATATTCAGACACTTGCCTAATCAATCAGGAGTGCCTGAATGAGCCCTAATATGGATGAAACAGGCTGAAATAATTATGCTCGCACCTTAAGTGTTAATCAACTTCAAGAAGACCTAATCATGTAAAAGGGACAATGTTAAAGACAATATATATTTAATTGTAAGAAGTAATTTTTACACCTATAGGCCTATGCTGCCAAGTGGAAGAACTGATTTTTTTTCTCCCGGTCCATTTTTTATTTACATTACACTTTTTCTCAAATTGTTCTGTTTTCATCTCTCTCTCTCTCTCTCTCTCTCTCTCTCTCTCTCTCTCTCTCTCTCTCTCTCTCTCTTTTGTGAGTCCTTCTTCCTCTTCCGCTTCCCGCTCCGGCCCCTCTATTTGGTTCAATTTTGTATCTCTTTCGGAATTCTTGTAACTTTTTTGTTTTATTTATGTTTTTTGTTCCTGTCTTTTATGTTCTTAGTATATATATATATATAAAAAAAAAAATATATATATATATATATATTTGTCATAGGAGGTCAACAACATACATTTGTTATTCCTTAGAAACATGTACTGGCATTCAGTATTCAGAATCAATTTATTTCATTATTTGCTCATAAGTTTTCACTTAGTCTCTCGGACACATCAGTAGACTACCCATGTGTTTGTCATTAAGTCAATATTGAATGTGGAATCTTTTTCATTAATATGATATTCTGCTATGCTGCGAATACCTAGTGTGTGTGTGTATGTCTGTGTGTACTGTATGTGTGTGTGTGTGTGTGTGTGTATGTATTTGTGTGTGTGTGTGTGTGTGTGTGTGTGAGAGAGAGAGAGAGGGTTTGGTACGTGTGTCTTCATGTATGTATTGCATGTACAGTAGGTGTAGGTTGGAATTATTAATGTGTTAATGTGTTTATAAATGGATATATGTATTAAGTTGGGTATTGTAAGCGAATGATGTTTATCATAACATATTTGTGTTTGTTTGTCTTATTAAAAGCCATACTTATCAATAATAGTTTCCTTTATATTTATCATATGTATATGCATAATTATGTGCTTGAATTGATATACAATTACTTCAATTACATTTCGCTTTAGTGATTAATAATTGGCATATATGAGATTAAGCACATGTATTAATTGAAAGATAATTGAACATTTAACCGAAGAACGGAGAGCGTCCTAATATGAGTGTGTAGTGAGCGAAGGAGAGAGTCCTCATATGAACCAAGGCCTAAAACAAAACTTCCAAAACATCCCACTGGCACTTAAAACAAAGCAATAAGTGATTAACACCTTACGAGCGGCCTATGCGGTTTATTTATATGTACCGCCCAGCGGGGTGTTTTTAGCCAAAATAGGGCTGTTTACGTGATCATTTTCATTCCTAAATAAGACCCAGAACGTAAAACAAGTACCTATCCCTGAAAGGGCATAAACAGAGCTTTCGAATGACACCATAACGATCCTTTTATGATGGCTAGTTTTCTTGCAATAACCGTGCAACGCGAGTGCAAAAAGCATGTAATTCGGTACTTTACCCATATAATTCAGTATGTAGCGAGTGAGAGAGGGAGGAGGGAGCTGAGATTCGTGTCAGTAGGTTCGCCGCGGTGGTCTGGAGCAGTCATACGCTCGCTAGTCTCCTGCCACCACTTGTCTCTCTCTCTCAGCAACATTACGTGCTGAAATTGCCACTCGACCTATGTCGAGCGCCGCCACATAGTCCAGCTTTATTTAACTCGACTTATGTGGTGAGCCGCTAATTAAGGGTTAAGTAAGATAATTCCCCTCCATACCTTCTATCACTCCTCCACATGTGTCCAAACCCTGCCCTTCCCTTCCTTCCCCCCCTTTTCCCACACTTCCCACCCACCCCCCCTCAATTATCACCTATATTTCCTCTTAATCCCCCTTTTATCGGGTAATTTTTGGCGCGAATTTCCCGCCCGCGGTTTCAGGGTCACTGGGGAGCCACTTAGAGATCCTAGCAACAGAAAGACTTCACTTGCAAGACACGTCAGTAGCGATCGGGAAGTGAGAGAGAGAGGGTATACGTCACGTCGGCTCTTCCCTCCTGATACGATCGGTCGGCAGTAATACGTCTTTTTCACCCCCCAAATACTATTCCCACTTGTTTTATTGCTGTTACATGTTAATATCTTCATATTAAACGTAAAATAGGCGCATATGAATAAGTAAGAACGTTATTTATAGTAAAATTACTATTTACGTCGGGAATGTATCAAAATATCTTCACCTGGCGGGACGTTTCATATACCATAGATACGCGCTTCCCGGGTTAAAACATTCAAGTGTGGCGATGGAAAAGATATCGATAGTATTCTTGGCTACTGTTCAAGGTAATTATATAATTCCCAAATTCATGAATGATTAATGGAATCTTAAAATGTACTTTGCCGGTGAACAGTCCTGTTTATGACCAATTGTCGTCCACTCGGGTTGTAAATTCTTACCCGCTTTAATAAACTCTCGGCTGCCGTAAGGTTGGAAGATTGTTTGCACAGGGTGACGGGTTATTGGGAGTTGGTTCCACTTTTTCTGATATATATTGTGGAGGTGAGCGGTGGGGCGAGTGACCCACATACACCACTACCCTGCACACCCCACACTCCTCAGTTTGGCCTAATTCACTCAGGGATATAATTATAATTTAATATTTTGGGACGTGGGCGCTATGGCCTCTGATTTTGCTTCCGTCGTGCTTTCCAAGGTTTCTCCGTAAATATTCAGTATTCCACTACATGATCTAAGGCAATGATTACTTCGTTGACACACATATGTTTAAACTTAAAAATAACAGCATTTTAACTCATTACAAATATTAATAGTTTTGCCAAAATGATTATCTACTCATTTAAGAACAACCTCTTCAAAATAATTAATTTTCAGCAATTTTTCTTGTGTTATATTGTTTTAGATTATAAGATCCATTTGGGATATGTAATTGTAATATACATAGTAAATTCAGCAAGCAGAAAATGTTAAATTACTGTTTTTTCCTATGTGTATGAAGGAGACAAAAGGCAGGTTGTCTGTAACGAGTGTCTCCCCCAAAGCCAAAAGAGTGACAGGGCCAAATTCAAGGGACATTGGAGTCAAAATGCCACTGCCACAAGAAGGTGTAAAGCGCGTGTCTGAGAGAGTTTATGAGGAAAAGGAAAACGTTGGTAAGGTTACTGACTCAGTAATAACATCAATATACTCTATTAACAATGAAATGCGGAATATGAACGTGGGAGTAGGACACACAGACATGCACACACACACATTAAAATGGAGCAGTGGGAAGAGGAAGATAGATGGAGGATACTACAGTGTTTATATCATGATACCAGAACTTTGTAATGTAAATATCGTCGCTATGTTATATAAGTAATACACCGTTCTTAACATTAATCATCAATTACAAACCCCAATGTACTTGAATAAACTTATGAAAGCATATGGTGCTCCCGGGATTCCAACTCGGGACACCACACCCAGAACATAAGTATCTAAACCATTACACCACCAGCACAGTTAAAGGTTGAGTACACGATCACGATTAACATCCATTTTCGAATTCTGGAGACCAATCTAATCATGTACACAGACCCAACTAAATTATAGAAAGCGAAATGTTTTAGTGAGAGGAAAGAACCTTGAATGGGGCCAAGATCACTAAGGACCGGCCTCGCTATACATTAGTTCCTGAAACTATAGAAATACGTAACACCCCGTTCTTAACATTAATCATCAATTATAAACCCCAATGTACTTGTATAAACTAATGAAAGCATATGGTCCTCCCGGGATTCAAACTTGGGACGCTACGCACAAAACATAAGCTTCTAAACCATTACACCACCAACACAGTTGAAGGTTGAGTACACGATAAGTATGTGGTTGTTTTTTTAATTCACTGATAGTGATCATTTACTGACAACTCAGACTTTCAAACAAAAACTGTTTCAATCAGTATTGGAATGGTTGACACAATTATAATCGCAGTATTGTTAAAGGATATTATTTGCAAAAAAAAAAATAAAAAAAAATAAACAAATACCCCATGGATATGTGTATGTATTGCTATACACAGACGAGGCAAAACAGCTGATTGCTACATTTTCTGAACGAAAGTTAGAAGTATTATGGCACAAATTATATAAACTCGCTTGCATAGGATCTAAAATACTATAATACTAAATGATACTTGAGTCAGTATGCCTCGGTTGTGTAAATACTATGGCAAGGGGTATATGAGAAAAAATAATGCTTCAGATATATATAAACAACTCGTCTAATTCGTTCAATAAAATATGCACTATTTGTCTCCCCAGGGGATATCACCTTTATGGTAGCTCCCCATATTAATGTCAATAAGCAGAGGAAGGTTTCCAATATACCAACTACTAATTATAATGCCATATATAATATTAGAGTCCTGGTTAGAGTAAGCGAGTCCCGTGAGGCTATAACAGAGTTATGGGGAGGATAAAGGTCAGGGTGGTAACAGGAGATTAGGTAGCGGGATAAGGGAAGGGATGGGGTTACCAGTACCATAACGAGCTCATATTCTTACACAATCTACAATCATCTGGCTATAGCTAATCATCATCACTGATCATCATTGAGGATGTCTGATAATGATGTGGTGTATACTTATCTGATGTATCTTGTCCATCATTCTAGTATTTCATAACCTACATTAATTTAGTAATTTTTCTGGATCATTCACATTTGCTCATATATATATTTCAATTATGCACTTTCCATATGTCCAGTCATAGGTATACACAAAAATAATTAATCTTCTTACATGCGTTTCTCCACATATATATATATATATATATATATTTTTTTTTTTTCTTTAATACATACGAGGTTGAAAGAAATGGCAATTTCTGCGTTGGAAATTTTATTATTCAAAGTTTCCAAGTCTCTGATGAGTTTTCGCTGGGTGGCAGGAAGTAGATGAGCAAAATTCATGGTGGTACAGGGTTACATAAATGTACATGATGATACAGGATATACGACGCGTTTCACTGGACAACCAGCATTATCAAGTAAGGAAGGAATGATATAAAAGGTAAACAGGAAGGGTATATATAGAGGGTGGAGGATCAGAGGAGGCGGAAAACAGGGGGCAAAAGTCTGCTATTGTCTGCAATAGCAGACTTTTGCCCCCTGTTTTCCGCCTCCTCTGATCCTCCACCCTCTATATATACCCTTCCTGTTTACCTTTTATATCATTCCTTCCTTACTTGATAATGCTGGTTGTCCAGTGAAACGCGTCGTATATCCTGTATCATCATGTACATTTATGTAACCCTGTACCACCATGAATTTTGCTCATCTCCTTCATCTACTTCCTGCCACCCAGCGAAAACTCATCAGAGACTTGGAAACTTTGAATAATAAAATTTCCAACGCAGAAATTGCCATTTCTTTCAACCTCGTATGTATTAAAGAAAATTTATTACCTGGCTTTACTAACATATATATATATATATCTATCATCTATTGATACCAGCGTAGTTCACTTTACTTCAAGCATCTCCATATCAGCCAACCACAAGTCCCTATCGCCTATCTGTTCTTCCACAGTTGTTTCCCCCTCCCCAAACCTTTGTAAGCATAGACCTGCTAACCTAACCATTTTATCCAAACAGTTTCTCACATCAACTCTATCTCTCCCTCCCATCCATCTTCCCGTCGACCCTCTCCTGGTTTATAGACTCAGTATCGGAGAATCATCCCTGAGAAGTGGTGTAGTATTGACCAGGGGAAGGCAGGAGAACCATCAATCACCCAAACAAGGGCCATAATGATACGTAATTTTGGAGGCCTCGGTGAACCTGGACAGATTGGTGCCGTATGTTGTCAAATAAATAGAACAATTGTATATATTGTATTTTGTATTATTAAAGATTTCATTGAAGTATTACAAAAATACTGTGATTACATTCACTTTGCCATAACACTATAAATAATATGGTTCCACGCGTCCTGTAGTCCCGCGGTTGTGAAGTTGTAGGTTTGCATACAAGGACCTACAGCGGTTAATAGGGGGAATAACAATCTCTGTTCATGCTAGAGTTAGTTAACAGAAGTAAGACGGATATTTCTATATGGAAAGATACACAAGAAGCAAATCTACGGAGTTAATAGGGGTCCTAGCTGGTGAACTTTTGGTTGGTACTTCTGATGGTCACTTTTTGTTATCTGTGGGCAAAAGTTCGTTGGCCTACGACTCTCCAAAGTAAGGAAGGAAGAATACTGTATGTGGTTTGTTTGAAAAATAGAGAAATGGTAGTATTTGAGAACACGTGTACATAGGTGTTTATTATTTCTTTTAAAAGATCGGTGAGATGATTATAGAACTTTCGTATCTTGAAGTCCTTCAACAAATTTCTTATTTTGTTCAAGATCTTGTTACATAATGAATCTGTCTGGTGACATGTTATATTTAAAATTAATAAATACTCTGTACGTAATGTTTTTTTTAAATGTTTATTGTTATCCTTAATATTATATATACAGGTTTTTATTACTCTTTCCTTGATCTTTGAAGTTTGATTAAGCCTATTGAAGAGTCTGTAAGTAGGATTTTTTCGTAATGTGAAGGTTTATTTCCAATCTGAAACGTATTTTCAAAAGCTGACATTTACTCTTTGATGTGCCTTTTGAAAAGCTTTACATGTTCCCTTTGAGGCGTTTCTATCGAGTTTTCAGTTACTTCTTGAGTGATAAAAGTGTTTTATGGTGGCTAAACCATGTTATATTTATTTATATTTACATTATTGTAGGATTACCAGTAATATGTATCAACCTGCCTATGGTCCATTACACTTAAATAATATGTACCGACAATTTTGGACTCTTTATAGTGGATAGTAATATGGTATGTGTAGAGTAGTTTGAGTTATGTTGATGTTATAAAAACTTACTGTACATTGACCCCATGGGAAAGGACGACACTAGTACAAAAGGGGTTAATAAATAGAGTTATGCAAAACATAGCACCGTTCAATACAGGAGTATTATCACACAAAGACTTTATTTGTATAATTATTATTGTTTTTGCTTTAATGTAAAATAGGTAAAATACAAATATTACCATGGTATGTATGAGAGGTGTACATTAGCCTGGATTATATTGTCGGTACTCCTACATACACCACATAATCATAGACCTAAAGTAATATGGACTAATACATTAATTCATTTTGTTGACTAGTGCCTTACGCAATTGTACTGTTTATGTATTAATATTTATACAATATGTATGTGTTAATAACATTTCCATGATAAACTGTGTATGTAATTTTGGTGAATCTTTGTCGAAGGTTGTGTATTTTTCTGTATTGGCTTCAAGGGGAAATTTCCACCTGAGGGATGTATTTCTTCACCCAATTCTCCCTCATATTTAAATCCTTTGTTTTTGAGATTTTAAGACGTTCGCCCTATTAGTTTGGCGATTTTAAGAACGTTGGCCCCATTTCTGTATATTTTAAGATTTTTAGTGCCACTTAGGTGTCGATTGTTTCCTGGCGAGCAATTGTCAGCCTGTAATTTAAGATGAACCGGAAAAACGTATTAATTTATCTTGAAAGGGGGACGAGGGGGTGTAATTTAGGCTTGATGGAAGTCTAGGGATCAAAATAAAAACCCGCCCCTACTTTCTATCAGACATCCATAGGGTGGTGCGCTACATCCCTCTATTACAAAGGAAGCCAAACAACACCTGACCTAATCATTCGTATTAGGCCGTTTACAAAATAAACATAAACTGAAGAGCTTCAGCTCCAGAAAGACTGTGGTCCAGAAAAAGAAAACTATATTAATAAATATGTACGATAATGATACAGTCACGTTACTCGGGCACAAACACAGTCAGTCTGGGATTTATGACAAGATATTTATCAAGGTGATATATTATTGTCATCATTGTATGACAGTCTACAACATTCATAGGCAATTCATTATTGAGGATCAGTCGACCGTGAACCAGTTTCCCTTAATACCTCACAATTCCACAGGTTTTAATAAACAGTTCACCAGTAGCGTTGTAATATATTTGTTCCTGAATGCTATTGTACAGTGGTACCTACACGGATGTATTACTAGATAACATTGGTATTGAGTAATAGTGAATGTATACTGAACATCACAGTAATTTATGAATATTTGTCTTGCTTGTCCATTTTAAATTATGCTCTCTCACACACACACTTACACTACCACTCTCTTTCTCTCTCTCTTTCAGTGTTATGCGATTATACTAAATGTCATTGCTTTGAACCTACCTACCCGGATTTATATAAAGAAACGAGAGTATAATATAGGTCTGCCGGGATTAGTAAGCCTTTATCACCATAGTACTGGGAACTAGGTTTCCACTAATTACCATCCACGTTACAGTGATCCCAATGAAGATTAATAAAGGGGTGGTGACAGAGTGTTTTTTTCTTTTTGTCTAGTTTGCATTGTGTGGTAAAGAGAAAAACAGTGTACAGTGCTCAATCATTTAATTAAATAGACTTTACCTTTTTTCGGTTTGAAATGTAGGGGAGACAATAAGGCGTGACTGTTCGATATACTGTATCTCTTTAACCCTTAACTGTCGGCGCGCAACATAAGTCGAGTATAATAAATCTGGACTATCTGGCGGCGCTCGACATAGGTCGTGTGGCAATTTCAGCACGTAATGTTGCTGAGAGAGAGAGACAAGTGGTGGCAGGAGAGTAGCGAGCGTATGACTGCTCCAGACCACCGCGGCGAACCTACTGACACGTATCCCACCTCCTCCCTCCCTCTCTCACTCGCTATATACGGAATTGTATGGGGAAAGTGCCTAATTACATGCTTTTTGCACTCGCGTTGCGCGGTTGTTGCAAGAAAACTAGCCATCATAAAAGGATCGTTATGGTGTCATTGGAAAGCTCTGTTTATACCCTTTCAGGGATAGATACTTGTTTTAACGCTCTGGTCTTATTTAGGCATGAAAATGATCACGTAAACAGCCCTATTTTGGCTAAAAACACCCCGCTGGGCGGTACATATAAATAAACTGCCTAGCCCGCTAATAAGGTGTTAAAAAGGCTACGGTGTTCGCCATACCTTAGCTTTTCGGTCATTAATGGTCCTATTAAATATTCGAAGCTATTTATACCGCATCATTATCATGACAGAATTAGCAATGCCAACAGCATCAATAATAATAACATCAACAATAACATAATTATCAACAATAACACTAATAATAAGTCAACTAACAGGTTCATATCACTAACTAACCCTCCAATGTCGAGTAAGTCATTGGCCAATTAACATTATTATTGTACTAAAGTCTGGCTATGGCACTCGATAATTCTCCTAGGCATAAATTAACCAAATTCAGGTTACTTCAGAGGGCATACCATGCCGCATTAAATACATTAAACGAGTATATTGTATTCGAGTAGAACGTATTCAGTTCAACAGATATAAGCGCGTTAAGTTTTACTCTTGATTCATAATGGCCTTCTTCAAATAAATAACATCACTTGCTTTAAATATGATGTCAACACTACTTACATGGCATTTTCATGATGATTTTCCCATGTTGTCATTGTCTAAATAAACCCAACTGGCTGACCTAAAATTAGCATTACATTTTTATCCTCAGCATTAAATCTATATTATATTAATTTCACAACAACACCAAACATATTATATGTAATTGAAACGAATTATCTAATTGGATGTCAGTCGCAAAAAATATTTCGTAAACAAGTATCTTCCACACGGATAAGTGGCCAATAACTGCATTGGAATTGTTTGTGTTGTAATATTAGTTCCTGAAAAGTTTGGAGAGATGTGATTAAAACAGAGATTATTAGCTTCCTTCCAAACGATGTAGGTTGGGAAGTATTGAAAGTCATTATAACATAACCTCTTAATCAGGGTTGTGTATGTATGTGTGTGTGTGTGTGGTTTATTCCAATTAATTATATTTAAAGTCTTATTACTGATAAAATGTGTTATTGGGAATTGAGAGTGATATTTATAATTCACACAGAGAGTTACTGAAAGATATTGTGACGGTAGTGGTTTTTACACTATTAGGATGTGTGTGTGTGTGTGTGTGTGAGAGAGAGAGAGACCTTTGAAAAATGCCTTGGTGTGCAGGTATGGAATCCAATACTTATTATGAGTGACAAGACCAAAATTGTCGGTGGGGCTTTGTCTTTGTTCGCGGGTATTTTGGTAGTGACATTTGAGTAAATCGAGAGAGAGAGAGAGAGAGAGAGAGAATATGCGCGAATGTGTGAGTGTTATCTAGGAACACAAATATATGTACATTTGTGTAGATGTTAGATAACTCATAACCAATAATTAGTTGACCCTAATATTCCACAGCACTCAATAATATCTTCACCTCAGTCATACTGTATCTAATTTAATTGTTATAATTTTGTATTGTAAACGTACCGTACAACTGCAACATGTCAACGCAACTCACCTCAAACATTCACATATCTCACACTTAGTCTATATTTATGTTCTACTGCATCAACTATACCGTACTCAACTCATTATATCCATCCTTTATGTTCTACTGCATCAACTATACCGTACTCAACTCATTATATCCATCCTTTATGTTCTACTTCATCAACTATACCGTACTCAACTCATTATATCCATCCTTTACACACTTTTGCATGATTCACTGTTTCAATATGTACTGTATATTTGTTATGTTTGTTTTACTGCAGAACTGGATACACCCACGATATCCATTCCTTCACTTCACTAACTGCTTTACACAACAAACCTTCCACCACGTCCATGGTACACTCAGATGCCATAGTCTCTAGCCCACTCGTAAATATTCTAATTATATTTATAATTATGGAAGTACTGTATATCGCTGGAATTTATGAATTTTAGGTTTTATACAACTACAAAGCTATGCATACTATTTATTGAAAAGCATGTTTATCCAAAAATCCAGCCAGATACTTGTAATTGCATAAAGAGTAGAAAGGAGTACAAAGGAAATCAAGCAACAACATATCTAGTGACCCTTCTAGGCTGCTTGTCCTCCAAAACACTGAGGATCAAGTGTCCAAACAGTGGTTTAGAGTGGGTAAGGGAACATTGGAAAGGGTACTACTGCCCTGCCACTAATGTGGCAGGACTAGGAAGTTAGTAGGGGACATATGGGTTAGTAACTGAGGGGAGGATAAAATAAAGTTATTCATTTACAAACGCGGTCAGTCGCGGGTTTGATGCGAGATATTTGTCTAGGCGGAATTTAAATAAATCAACGGTGCTGCAGTCTATAACGTCTCGGGGAAGCCCATTCCACAAGTTGACAACTCGATTGAAGAAGAAATTCTTAGATTCGTGTGAGTTAAAAGATTTACCAATAATTTTGCAACCGTTTCCCCGCGTGTAATTAGATTGGTCGATAGTGAAGTACTTACTACAGTTCATATTGTCGATGCCTTTGATGATTTTGAACACTTGAATTAAGTCACCTCTTAATCTGCGCTGGGTTAAAGGAAATAGATTTAATTCTCTAAGACGCTCTTCGTATGGTTTGTTCTTTAGGCTAGGTATCATTTTGGTAACTCTACGTTGAACTCGTTCTAGCTTGTTTATGTCTTTTTGGTAATAAGGGCACCAGCATTGAACGCAGTATTCCAGAAGAGGGCGGACTAAGGAATTGTAAAGGGTTAGGATTACGTCTTTGGATTTATGCTCAAATGATCTGCCTATAAAGCCAATTATTTTGTTTGCCTTCTTAACAACTTCTGAACATTGTTGACTCGGTTTTAGGTTACTCGATATTGTTACACCAAGATCGGTTTCTCTGTTTACATTCTTAAGCTGAGTGCCATTCATCGAATAGTTTGCTTTCTCATTTAGGTATCCGATATGTAGTACTTTACATTTATCCGCATTGAAACTCATTTACAAATTTGGGCCCAATGTGACAATTTATCTAGATTGTGTTGCATATCGTCAACTTGATCTTTTGAGAGTACGCTATTTGCAATTTTTGTATCGTCAGCAAATTTTGAGATTGTACAGGTGAGACCCTCATCTATGTCGTTGATGTAAATTAGAAAGAGAATTGGTCCTAGTACCGATCCCTGGGGTACCCCGCTACTTACATTGGTCCATTTAGATGCCATACCGTTTATGACTACTCTTTGCTTTCTGTCGCTGAGCCAATTTTCTATCCATTTCAACACACCGTCTTGTATTCCATGCGCTTTTAGTTTTAGCAGTAAACGTTTGTGGGGAACCTTGTCAAAGGCCTTTTGAAAATCAAGGTATATAATATCTACAGCTTTACTCTCATCGTAGAGGTTGAGGATATCGTTGAAGAAGTCTAAGAGGTTTGTTAAACAGGAACGTTTTTTTACGAAAGCCGTGTTGAGTATCTTTAAGTATGTTATTTTCCTCTAAGTGATTTACGAGTCTGTCTCTTATGACCGTTTCTAGCATTTTACATACAACTGAGGTTAAGCTAATTGGACGATAGTTACTGGGTAGGGATTTGCTGCCTTTTTTGAATATCGGTGTTACGTTGGCTATCTTCCACTGATCAGGCATAGTTCCAGACTGCAAGGATTTATTGAATAGTAATGTCAGTGGTTTGGAGAGCTCATCCTTAGCTTCCTTTAGAACTCTAGGCGAGATTGTATCAGGTCCAGGCTTTTTATTTACCTTGAGTTTATCTAAACAATTCAATACTTCTCTCTCTGTAACGGTGATATTGCTTAGAACATCTGAATTATCAATCTGAATCGGCGATGGTGTAGGGATATCACTGAGGTCTTCTGTTGTAAAAACTGATGCAAAGAAGGTATTGAGGGCATTACTCATTTGTACTTCGTCTTTGGTGTATTCTCCATTTTCATCGACTAATGGTCCAACAGTTGAAGTAACTACTTTTTTCTTTCTGATATAACTATAGAATTCTTTCGGGTTTGTTTTACTTTGATTCGCAATATGTAACTCTAGGGTCTTTTTACTTTGCTTAATTAACTTTTGGCTTTGCGTCGTAGCTCTACAAATTTCACCCGTTCTTCGTCATTTTGTGAGGATTTTAATCTATCATTAGCAAATTTTTTAGCAAGCAGGCAGTTTGAAATATCTTTATTCCACCATTTGGGCTTATTATTATGGCCTGGACGCCGTATTTTCGATGGTATGCAGTCTTGCACTGCTTTTAGGTAAGTGGTTTCGAATAACTTCCAGGATGTATTATGTCGTTATTGTTAATTAAAAAGCTCCAGTCAGTTTCTTTAAACATAGCTCTAAGTTTATGAAAGTTTGCTTTCTTGAAATTAGGGACTTTTTCGATGCTACTATTTGGTTCGTTACTAGTAAAGTTTAAAGTGAAAGTTATCGTACGATGGTCGCTGTTACTGAATTCATCACCAACATTCAAATTCTCTATTAATTCTTCTTTTGTTGCAAGTACAATGTCAAGAACGTTATTACCACGGGTCGGTGTTCGAATAAATTGATAAAGCGAACTCTCTTGCAAGTTCGTATACAAGTCATGTCCGGAGTGTGAAGTAAGAGTATCGCCCCACTTGGTCACAGGTAAATTAAAGTCGCCAAAAAATACGGTATCTTGTGAGTTACTTACATCTGCAATTTGTTCATAAATTTCTCGATCAGTTTGCACTGATTGAGCTGGAGGTCTGTATATTAATGCAAGTATTAGTTTTGTACCTTTATTATTCTTTATTAGCACAAAAGATGTGTCGACGTTCACAATTTGAGGTTTTGACAAGAAGGTCGGGTTAAGACTTTCTTTGATATAAAATAAAACGCCACCTCCATTTTTATTTATTCGGCTTTTCTCAAACATTACATAACCGGGAAGTGAATACTCTGCTAAAAAGTCTCTATCTACTGTATTGAGCCAAGATTCTGTTATACCAATCACATCATAATTTTCAGTAAACACTAGTTCCTCTAAATCTGAAAATTGATTGCGTATGCTACGAGCGTTTGCATAGAAAACCTTTAAAGTTGCGGTTTTAGAACTCACAGAACGTTCTTTAATCAAATTTTTGGTTCTGATCGGATCTACATTTACATTCATGGCTGACATCAGTCCTCGGTCGGTATCCCTGGCGGTTTTGAATTTGGGTCGTGTTGGTGGAGCTTTATTCAAATTCGCGGTTCTTGACAGATTAGCATTTAATTCCTTCGCAGGTTGCCGCCCTCGCTGTCTTCGGTCCTCCTTCCTGGTTGTCCTGTGCTGAGTTGATTTCTTCTCCGAAAATCCTTCACCGCATCATTGAGAAGACGCCCAAAACGTGCTGCTCCCACCTGGTTCAGATGAACTCCATCCTCCGAAAGCAAATAGTCATCGTAGTAGAAATTGTCCCAGGTGTCGACGAATCCCACGTTTTCCTTCCTGCAGAGGTTTGCTAGACAACGATTTGTGCTGGTGGCTATGTTGTAAAATCGGCTCTCTACACCAAGCCGGGGGACGATTCCTGAGACGATGATCCTTGATGACTTCTCCTTAAACGACTTGATCAGCTGCTGGTATTTAAAAGCAAATCTTCCGACCGGGTTCGCTGTACATCGTTGGATCCAACGTGGATGACGTACATTGTATTAGCAGGGGCCAGCTTAGATACTTCGTCAACTGCAGCAACTACGTCGTCCACACCACCACCAGGGATACAAAAACGCTTCCTGGTCTTAGGTGCTCTGGCGCAAAACTCAGTGAGCTGACCACGTATCATCGAGTCTCCCACAAGCCGGACTTCTTCTATTTCCGCTTCGTCATCTGAGTCTGCGAGTATCTGGAAGCGGTTTTGACACTCGGTAATCGGTATGGGTTTCCTGGTCTTGGGGAAAACGTTGTTCCTAACAACACGGAAGTTGTCTTGAGGGGGAAGAGAGTTACTATTTGTTTCTTGAGTATCGGAACCATCAGATGAAATGGCTACTGCAGGCGTTGAATTGTTGGCAGTTGACGTTGGGGCGTTGGTGGCTGCTGGAGTTGCGGTGACAATTGAAGTTTGTGGTACTCCAACGTTGAGTGCTACAAACTCTTGGAGTGATTCCAGCTTCATGGTGAGGACGTTGATCTTGTTGTAGGCTTCATCTAATTTCACTGTCAAATTCTCTTGTTGCTGGCAGAGACGGCAGACTTGAAGATCGACAGTAACAAACATGGGCTCACCAAACCTACTGGCGCAGTTCGTACAAGTGCGAGGCATGGTAACAGTCAGTTTCATCAGATCACTTCACTCACTTTAAAACACTTAACTCACTTTAAAACACTTAACTCACTTTAAAACACTTCACTCACTTTAGAAACACTTCAATCACTTCAACCGAAAACAATGTTGAAATACACAACAATAGGTTATCATGGTTGATAGCCTAACCGAAAACCAAAAAATTGAGATACGCAGAATATTATGGAATCCATACATTCTTATGCGTGGGCTAGAGGCTATGGCATATGCGTGTACCACCACACCATATTACTCACCTCACTCAACACACCATCTTTTCAACACACACTAGCTTCTCCCTAATCCCAATACTAGGATACGTGTGAGGCTTCTCCTGCAGCCTCTATGATGGTTGTAGTTAGTGTAGATGCCACCAGTCTCTGCCTCCCACCTAGTACACCTACTCCCCCATATAGTACGCCTGCTCACCCATACAATAAACCTGCTCCACCACCGAATGTATCTAATTTCACACCCAGTACACCCACTTCACCACCCTCTACACCCACCACACTCACACTTGATCCTCGGTGTTTTGGAGGACAAGCAGCCTAGAGGGGTCACTATACCTGTTGTTGCTTGATTTCCTTTGTACTCGTTTGTACACTACCCATCACACCTACAATTCCACTCAGAACACCCACTGCCATACCCATTCCCCTCCCCACCACTATGAAGGGCTAGAGATTTTACGAAGGCCTCTTTTTCTGTTGTTAACTTTTTGTTGAGAGCCAAAACGATTATTTATGTGTGGTCACAATTATGGCTGTCTGTGTCGTATTGTAGTACTCGTAACATGCTTGTAATACTCCAGTCAGAGCAAAACATTAAATACTGATTAAAATACGTATACATGTAAACACTCTGAGAGCAAAACCTGTTGCGTAGTAAGACAATGAAACTAATTATTGGCCCTTTACATCAACATACATATGCTACTGTTATAGTAACATATGTGACAGTAATAGTAGATACACAGTAAGGTAATAATACTACAACACATAAAACATACTATAATATTTATGTTCAGTATTATTACTTTTAATGTCACCTACAACATAACACTTGCATAAAGGAAAAATGTACTGTATATTATCATTATCTCCGATACCATTTCTTGCAAATTTGCTATGGAAGAGTTTTGATAATGCGCAAACTATATTAAGTGCTATATGAACATCTGCTTAAAGGATAATTTTAGGCAGTATGAATATAATGGATGTTTGCAAAATCACACTCACACCCCACACACACACACATACACACGCACGCACACACACGGGGTGGTTAATGGGTAGATTGTTAGTGAGTCGCCCAAGCAAAGCTAAACACCCGGTTCAATACTCCGGGTGGCCAATTTTCACACAGCCCGTAGCCTAGTAGGTAGAGCTCTCGTCTCACACACGAGGGGTCGGGGTTCAATCCCGGCCGGGCGGAGACAAATTGGGCTTGTCTCCTTTCATGTGTTAGCCTCAGTTCACCTAGCTGTAAATAGGTACCTGGAATAAGTGGACGACGTTGTGACGTCCCATCTGGGGTTGGCAAAAAATGGTACAAGGCGAGATGGGTATCATATGGTTCACCTAAGCTGATGGCTACCTAAGCCTTCGGGCGAGACGGTACCGTCTATAGTGAGAATGGTACCATACAGATCCACCCTAAGCCTTCGTTTCCGATGTCGCCAATTGGCTAAAAATACAGACTACACACACATCCACAGCCATTCCAACGATACATATAACACCTACACATATAGGAGGCGGGAAATAACGAGCATGCTCACTCCCGCAATACAACTAGAGTAAGAACTAGAGTAAGTACACACACACACACTATCGTCATCATCATCATTATCAGTAATACCCTGGGGTAGCCATCACTCCCCAGGGGGGGTGGGGGTGGATGGCAGCCTCTATACCTTACCCCAGTGTATACTGTATATTTTACCCTTGACCTAGTGATGATCTACCCGTGATCCCGCCGTACAAACTCACAGACGTGCGTGGCATTAATGTGTTATTTACAGGTGTTGTATCTATTATTTGTTATCTTGGAACTTTTTGATGTGGTGTAATTTCATTCAAGCAGCTTCTTAAGATGATTATGGTCGCCTTTTTTTTAGGTGCTAATGCCTGTAGTTACGGAACTAGATTACTATAATGAACGTTACATTTATATGGAATATATATAATCGCGTAAAGTTGGTGAAGGTGTATCGGGGAGAAAGGTTACAACTTCTGAGAATGAGCCAAAACATTGGCTCCAAATATTTTGATTAAATTAACCTAATATTACCGAAAGAGATAATCTGTAAAAAGAAAATCACAGGAGTACAATACTTGATTTAACATTTAATATTACAAGATGTGTGTGTGTATATACAGTAGCTCACATAATCCACGGTAGGAATGAACGCAAAGAAAAGCCCAACAAACTAATAATTCTGCCTAAGTGAAATGTAGCGGAGAATGTTTCACCTGTTTTGAAGGAAGCAGGAGTCGAAACAATTAGAACAGGACATGTCACCATTGGTAAAAAAAGTAAATAAATGCAAAACTGACAACAGTGAAGCAGGTGTATACAAAATACCAATTACTGTACCACATGTAATGAAGTACATATAGGCGAAACGTACCGAGGCCTACAGAAAAGAATAAAAGAACATGAAACCGATATGCAGAAATTTAGGTTAAGCAACGCTATGGTCATTCATAGACTAGATACCGGACACAGAATGAAATATAATGAAGCTAGATTGATAAAATTTGAAACAAATACTGTTAAACGTAGATGCTTTGAGTCAGCTCATATCTTAATGAATGATTCCATGAACTTAAATAAAGGTTCCTTTTGACTAGCCAAACCACTTGGATATTTATTAACGAGTCGAGAACCAGAATAAACTATTTGAACATTTCATGCAGTTGTTTGTGTGTTGCAGCCAATGCTGTTTCTTCAGCATATATATATATATATATATATAGAGAGAGAGAGAGAGATAGAGAGATAGATAGATTTTTAGTTCGAACGTCCCTTGAATTTGGCCCTGTCACTCATTCAAAACTGGGGAGGCACTCGCTGCAGGCAGTTATGCCTGTTGTCTCCCTCATTCACATAGCAAAACAGAAAAACAAAATATATATATACAGTATATAAGTACTTAAGAAAGTATATGAATGATTCTGTTCAAGACATTGCAGTTTACCCAGTTAAATATTAAAGTCAGTACACACTGCAATACCGTTGGAGGCACCAGAATAGCATATGTCCATAAAACATGCCGCTTTATCCAAGTCTTCACTAACAAAGTGTCCATGAAGGGGAGAGACACGTGTGTGGGTGTGTTGGGAAGATCCAATTTAACCCAAAGAGATGACGGAGTATCTCTTTGATGTGGGCTGGAGTGAAGTATAATGGCTATTTTTTAAGATTACATCTTGGTTTATTATAGTATTGTGATGTGTATGGTCTTACTATGTACTTAGCAATTAGCTAAACGGATTTTATTTTCATAACAGTGTATATTTCATCTAATGTATCTTATACATATCTAAGTAACTAACTTAATAGTTATATTTTGCTTTCTTTCTATAACCTCCAGCTTAATATATTGTTTTGTCAACGACCCTTGGAAATGTGATCTAGTACGTATTTTATACAAGGGTTCACCTAGCCTCAATCATAACCCCTATAACAAATAATGCATCTCCCTAATATCTCACCTTCATGTTTCACATTTCACCCCCCCCCCCCCTCCGTTGTTACTGCTACTCACTGCTATGACCACTATTTCTTGACATAGTTTGTACTTCTCAGCTTGATACTCCTCTTATTCACATGTTTAGCTACTATGTGTTTGTGAATACAGAATTGTCCATGTTCACTTTGGAATCCATGTATTGGTTTCATATTTTGTGTTCACGTGTTTGTATCTATGAGAATATCCTAACACCAACCAGGTAATGTCGATGACTCTTGTTTATTGTTATATTTATCAATAGGACACATCATTGAATAACATCAATTGATACGACTTATTGAGTTCCTTGCAAATAATACTATAAGTTATAAACTAGAAAAATCCTGCTGAAAACCCGCTGTATAGTTAGATTCAATTGGTCGTATTTTAGCAGAGAGAGAGAGAGAGAGAGAGAGAGAGAGAGAGAGAAAAAAAGAGTGAGAGTGAGAACGAGAGAGTGATGAGGGTAGGGATGGATCAATTATATTTCATGACACATTTAGCTATTACTCTTGACACTTTATTATAATACACGGTGCGTCGAATTGCTATATATCAATGTTAGCAATGCAATATTGGTTAGATTTTGCTGTTCGACGGATACAGATGCAGAGAGGGATAGAGATAGAGAGAGATAAAGACAAAAAGAGAGCAAGAGAGAGAAAGAAAGAGCGAGAAAGAGAGAGAGAAAGACAGAGAAAGAAAGAGGGAAATAGAAAGAAAGACACTGAAAACTAAAAAGAAAGAAAGACAGACAGAGATACAGAGAGAGAGAGAGATAGTTACAAGGAATTGCGGTCGATTCCGAGGAGATACTCGAAGTGGAAGGAAAGAGAGACTCTTTAAAGAGTGTGCAAAATACTATCTACTCTCTTCTTGAACTGCTCTACTGAAGGACTATTTACAACTTCGGAGGGAAATTGTTGCAGGTACAACAAATCTTATATGTGAAAAAGTTTCCACACATACTAGTGCTGAACCTTTTTAATTCTAACTTCCAGCCATGGTTGCGTGTTGTATTCATATTGAGCCTAAACATTTTGCTATAATCCACATTGTCAAACCTATTAAGTATTTTAAAAACTTCAATGAGCTGACCTCGTTATCTGCGTGTCTCCAACGGGAAGAGATCAAGAGCTCTTAATCGGTCCTCATAGCTCCGTCTTCTAAGCGATGGAATAAGCTTTGTATCATTAGCTTGAATCTTTCCAGTTGCTCTATATATTTCCTGAGTGCTGGGGACCAGAATTGAACAGCATATTACAGGAGAGGCCGTATCAGAGCGTTGTAAAGAGTGAGGATTATTTCTGGCTGCGAATGAGGCTGAAAGTACATAAACTTAAAGGTGGTGGTACATGGGTTGAGATAAACATGGAATAATATTCGCCAACCAGCACTTAATTATCTCGCAAAATGAAATGGCACTAAAATAATTATTAACAATGGTATAACGGATTTTGTGGATCATCTACACAGGACCTGTGATGTCATAGAGGTGTAAGGCCCACCTGCCAGTCCAGGATGAGGTTACCCCTATGACCTCACTATGACGTCACAGGTCCAGTGTAGACAATCCACAAAATCCTTTATACCATTGTTAATAATAATTTCAGTGCCATGGCAAGATAATTATGCGCAGGTTGGCGATTATTATTCCATGTTTATCTCAATCCACGCAGCACCACCTTTAACCTTTAAGGGGAGGTGTGGTGGAGTGGTCTTGCCACTGGACTGGTAATCCAATGGACCCGGGTTCGAATCCCAATATGTCAATGGGAAGATATTATTGGGATAGAATGTGTACTGTACCTAGTATCAGTGCATTACCACAGCACACCGAAATGCCAAAAAAATACCCTCATTGTTCCCTGATTAAATAGCATTGTATGAATAGTACCATATTCAAAAAATATGCTATAGGGGGGCAATGCCTAGTGAGTTAATTGCTCAATAGGTGGTGTTCTGAGAGTGAGGGTCCGAGTGTGGGAGATGAGACTGTGAAGCGCAGAGGCGAGGCGGCTTCAGAGAAGGAATTGCTTCGAGCCGTGAAGCTTCGCATGTCTCACTCCCTAGACTGGAGCAAGACCTCACGGGCCTCACCGTATTCAGCAGTTGAGTATAAAGGCTATCAGCCTATGCCCGAGAGGGAGTAGTTGGAATAAAAAAAAAAAAAAAAAAAAAATCTTATCCTAAGGGATCAATAGACCTGGCTACTAACGAGGCTAACAAGAGTACCTACATACCCCCGAGGGAGTAGGATGTGAGCACGAGACTTTGTGGGACCCCTGAGACCTAGTCTTCACGGCCAGTGAAAGTTTTTGAGTGAACTTCCCTGCTGGTGCGTGGGATCAAACCCCCGACACCAGAACGAGCACTCCCAATCAAGTGACTAAAAAATCGTGCTCGGCCACTGTGACCGTTATTATGTGAGTGTGGCGGGTTGAAGTATGTGACAGGTAATGCCAAAGTAGGGAGTGTTACGACCGGGACTTGTATAAAACAAGGGCTCTTAATCATTGGACTAGAAAGGCACACAGCCACAACGGTAGCACTAGATCCAACCCTCGAACTTATAATGCCGGCGCACAAAAACACCTACAGTATACCCTCCAGAGTTAAATCTGCGATAGCGGGGTATCCTCTAACTCGGTATAAATGCACTACTACTACAGGCTGATGATCTCTGATACAGCCTGATCACAACAACATACAATTACGTTAATAATGTATACAAGGAAAAAGATAGAGAGCTTAATTAAATCACTGGAATGATTTAATGCAAACAAGAAGAAGGTATAATTAAAGTTACTCTAAACAATAATAAACTGTCACTCCTATATTAAAGAAAGTGAATGCAAGTCCTAAAGCATCGAACAGGAATCTTCTGAAGAAAGTCTGATGCTGCTTAAGATGATCGAATCGGATTATGAACTGTTATATAAAGCAGGAACAGGATATGACAAGTGTAGGGACATACAGTGTTAACTGGCACGGGAATAATAATAAATGCGCAATAGTATTATCTCCAACAACAAAAGAAGTACTTCCTCAGGCAACGCAAAAGCCTGCTCGGGTTGTGCAATTCAACAACACCCAAGGCTTGCTATCAACGTGAATAAAAATGCTGCATACATAACATAAGAGTTTATAATCCTAATTGGGTGTCTGCTAGGCGAATAAAGTCTAGCTGGGATGTCGGAGGCTAAGGAAACTATGGCTGAGCAAGCGGCTCGAAGCCTAGCGAGGTCCTTAAGACTGTACGGCCAAATTACGTTAAATGACGGGGTGCTCTCTTGAGAGATCCAGATCGCTAGTATCTGGTTCTCTCCTGGCGACCCTCTCAAAGTCAAAGCAAAACGAGTTAGCACAGTGTTGGGTGGCAGAGGCAAAAGCCCTCACTCGCAACACAGTGCTAAACTCACAAGGTACACAGTCAGAAAGATCACCTAGGCTTCCCACGTATCCGTTGCGATTGTACAAGTTCAACAAAACCTGGTACACATCGGAAATCACAACAACAATAGCCTCACCTCAGTCTAGCATTAAATAGCCCAGCAGACAACCAAGAAATAGGTAGGGAGACACCGCGAGTGTGTCGAACCTCTACAGACAAAATGTTAACCCCTCCAAAATGTCTAACTAAACATGGAATATCTGAGAGCTTCAGCATATAATACGATGGCCGATGTATGAAATCGTGCAGAACCAAAGGGGAGTTATGATATTAAATAGATTAGAAGCATATGAGGTAAGAATTTGAGAGAGAGAGAAAGTGTTCTATAGGTAGAAGTCGGGGACAGGTGGCAAGGGAGGTGTGAAGGGTATGCTGGTCAGGCAAGCTCTGAGGAAGGTAGCTCCACGGGAACCTCAGGATCACACAAAGGCATGGTGGTCGGCCAATCACAGGCCGATACGTCACAAGGCAGCAGACCTCCAGAAGGAGCCAGGAACCACCAGCCAATCAGAGGCGAGAGAAAGCCAGCGAGCGGGAAAACTCCTCCGAGCGAGGAGTTCGCTATTCTCTCTCTCTCTCCACAATGCATCTTATATTCTACTCATGATATAAAATGCTTCCCGTTGTCACAGACGAAAATAAAGACCACCACGGGACTGTATGTAACAACACGAACACTATGAAAGAGAGAACAACATTCTCTGATAACTGTAGCCCATTTCAGTGCCCTGGCGAGCGCTAGTGGCTACCGGGAGGCGATTCTGCCAACGCTGGTAGGCGTCACACCCCGCCCACGATATGGGACGCTCAACATTAGGCGAGCACCATATCTGACAAGGCAGAATGCTGACAAACCCGCCACAACCAGCCAACCCGCCAGAAGAATAAAAATGAAATGCAAAGCTCAATCACAAACAAAACAACACTTTAGCACAAATAAAATCTTATAACCCCTCCCAAACATAATAGTATAATTCTAGCCTGTTATGCTCCCTGAGTGAGCTTCACAGAGCCCAGCCTCCTAAGTGAAAGACAGGTTCAACTTAGGACTTTAGCTATAACATTGGCAACTTACAATTAACTATCAAAAGAAAGAGTTTTTATGTGATTTTTTGTATTTAATTTTAATGTTGTTTTTGACGGCTGCTCTATAGGGGCAAGCCTGATTTTTCTCCACTCTCAACACACACTGACTGAACGGCGAGGGTTCTCCTGCAAACAAACCCTCCCGTGACAAACAATCAGCCAAAACATTATCAGTGCCCTTAGCATGCCACACATCCAACTTGTGTTCCGGCAGCCCAACAACACCTGACACTGATAACCTGCCTAGTTCATCACAAGACTGGCACTCCTCTTCGCTCTTTCCGGCAACGGGACCTGCCAATATCCTTTCACTAATTCTACCTTCAGGATAAATGAGGCAGCCCCGATGCGGTCTATGGTGTCGTCAACTCTAGGTAATGGATAGGCGTCTGTCAGGGATAATGCTTCCACACTCATGCAATTACCATACACACGGATCTTGCCACTCAACTCCGGTTGCAAACTCACTGGCAACGACCACACACGATATCCTTTATCCCTCAGACCCTTTTTCCACAGGTCGTCTAGCTCTGTTTTCACGACAGGCTGTTGAGCAGGATTTATACGGTAGGGAATGAACTTAAACCTTGCACTGTCTCCAGCCTCCATGTCGGATTCTACCCCGTACATCAGGCCTGGAGAAGCAACAAACATGCGGATGCACTGCCACAGCCTAGTAAACAACTTATCTCGCAGAACAACATGCCTAGCGCCCTCCCACAACCCAGCCGAGACCGCAGCTTCTAACCTGTAGTCTCCCTCCTTCTCCACCTTCGTCCCTAGAACAGCCAGGTCATGAGAGGGACAATCAGTACCACCTGTGCAGTCACTCCCATAGTTCATTATTGCTAAGGCTTCCCCGCCATTACCGTACATGCGCACCCCCACATTCCTTACGACTACATCTGCCTGCGCAGCATCACCGCTTTTAGCGACATGGCCAGATACAGTCGGTCTATGGTATGGCTGTTGCATTCGACTAGAGCAGCATTGGGAGGCTATGCGACGACCGGGCACATGCACTCCACAGCCAACCTCACCAATCTGCTCAAAGTCCTCCTTTTGACCACCACCCTTGGCAGCCATGGGTCGACCCCGACCTGGCAACCATGCCAAAGCCTCGTCGCCCACCTTGAACCACCGAAACAACGAGGCTAACGGTCTCTCAACATTTAAGTGACCTGCCCGCGGAACATCTTGCACCGCCTGAGTTGTGAGGCTCGGGTGCTCGGCACGACCAGTGGGGTATGAACCGAGCTGGTGCTGGAGTGCTGCACACTGCTGCTCAGGCAGGTGCTCTAGCGCTTCCACAGCCACCAGACTCGTGTCCCCCGCCCACTGCTCCGCCGAGGTATGACAGTCTCAACTCTCCTCCACCTGGGCCCTACTGCCCCCCTCTCCTTCTCCACCTTGGCCGCTGCAGACCAACGCAGGGACAGTAGGCTGCTCAGGTGGTTGCCTCACAAACTCCTCCAACAGGTTCACATGACATGTTTCCCCGTCCTCGTGTTTGATAGCCCCGTTCCCACAACTTTCCTCCAACTGGGAACTACTAAGTCGCGGAGTACCATCACGCCCAACCATGTCACTAGGGGTGACAGGTTCTGGGGCCACTCCGGAGCTCATCTCTGGGTCAAGTACTAAGCCGCTAAGGAGAGCCGCTGGAGCAAAACTCACAAAACTCCCAACTTTAGCTTGCTCCTTCCGACCGTTCCTCCGCTGGTCTAGAGACTGAGGAATAGGCTGTGACACTTTGGATGCAAGAGATCTAGTAACAATGCACGCCATAGGTTGTACTTGACACTTCTCTACCCACTCCTGTTCCTCCCTACTCACGTCGGCCAGCTTCTCGGCAACGACTAAGGGTGAAACCTCAGAAGTAGGCACCGCAAAGTCGTTGCCGAGAAGGAGGTCGACGCCCCCAACAGGCAAGTTCTCCACGATTCCCACATCCAACTCTCGTGTCACACCATCTACCTCCAGTTCCATCCTGACCAACGGGTATGACCTGATAGCATTGATACCTTGCACCACAACCACCCGTGCTGCGTTTATTGGTCTACCAGTAAAGTTCTTCAACAAAGTCTGAGAGGCACCCGTGTCTCGCAACAGCTCAACTCCATGCTTCTTACCAGCCCACTTCATGCAGCCGCGCCCTCGATGGTCGCAAAAGACATCGCGGACAGGGTTCGAGCCTTCTGGATTCTTCTCCACTGGCTGTGTCCCAGTCTCTGACGTTATACCCCAGACAAACTCAGACGACTTCGGGGACACCCCAATTTTGCGAGCCAATGACACAACTGCATTAGGTAGCTTGCTTGGACAGGCTCTTGCAAAATGCCCCTCTTTATGACAATGGAAACACTCTAGTTTCCCTTGGGCTTCCCCTGAGGTGAGGAAGGACCCGGACCCTTTCTAAACGGGACGGTACTAGGTTTATGGTCAGTTTTGGTGTCGTTGCTCTTGTTCTTAGTGTAATTATGTGTATCAGTGTTTCGGGGAGGGGGAGGGTTACGCTCCTTATTGCCTGCCTCACTTCTCTGTGCAGAACCGCACCCACGAATCAAAGATAACCGAAGGTTAGCCATCTCAGCTGCCTCCTGAAGAGTTTTCGTTTTTTTTTCTTTAAGATTCAACGTCAGATCGCCGCCCGTACACTTGAAAAATTGTTCTAGAAGCATCAGCTGTTTCAACTCCTCAAACGTCGATGCATTCTCAGAACGCAGCCAGTTTCTAAATGCATCGGACAGATCCCGGGCATGCTCAAGAAAGGTGCACTCACGACCCTTCGTTACACCCCGGAACTTCAATCTGTACGTCTCTGGTTGTAACTTATATGCCCGCAGGACAGCCTCCTTCAATACCTCATAATCGACGCAAGACTCCAAGGGCAACGCATCATATGCCCTTGAGTCCTTTGCCAACCAACCTAGAGGAAACATGGGCTGCCCACTTAACCTCGGGCCATTGGTGCTCCCGGCACTTCTTCTCAAAACGCATAACAAATTCGGTGACACCCGACTCGTCAAATACAGGGACTAACTTAAGAAGGTGCGATAAAGACTGATCAAGACCTCGATTCCCAGAACGGAGACGCTGCCCTGTCGTCTCCACCCGAGACTTCTCAAGATCTATGTCTGCACAGTACTTCGTAGACTCAGCCCGAAGCTCAGCTTCACGCTGCTGTTGCTCAGCCTTACGTATGGCTTTCTCTCCTCAGCCTCATTCTCTCGCTGCCGTTGCTCGAGCTCAGCCTCATGCCTTCGTTGCTCAGCCTGCTGGTTAAGTTTAGCCATCTCAAGCTGGAAGAGCATATCTGCAGTTAAACCTTGAGGAGGAGGAGATGCAACAATTGGAGACCCACCCTGTGACAAACCACGCTGCCAGTGACTATCGGCCTGCGGGAACGTACAAGGCTCCGGAGCCCGAGGGGGCACCATGGTAGGAGTCAGGTGGAATGGCGGCTGGGCCAAAGGTGCCCCAGCTCCCGCTCCACCCGAAGCCCCACGCACCCCGCCGAGCACACAGGCCACCAGGTCACCTCTCGACATGCTGCTAGTGCCCACATGCCCCATGACCGTGGCTAAACACTGGAGACCATACCGATCAATCCCCGACACCCAGTCAACAGTAATAGGCATCTCCAGAAATTTCCTTGCACCCTCCTCACTAGTTACTACTCTAATATCATCTAACAAACCCCGCTGCTGCACCTCAGAGTTTGTTTCCCGTACTGTGTCCTCCCCGTACATAGATCCGTCGATCGAGATAGTGTCCACCGAAAATTCTCAACGTTTATAAAAAAAAACAAGTACCTAAACTCTCATGTAGCACTAGTCACTCAAAAATATTAAATGCTCAACGACTCTTAAGTGTTATACTACTTGCCAAAACAAATCTGTGTCCACTATATTCCTTCAAACAAAAAACAAATGACCACAACACTCCTGCAATATTTCTCTAAGTTACAAAATCCTAAGCAAGGTCGCCATTTGTTACGACCGGGACTCGTATAAAACAAGGGCTCTTAATCATTGGACTAGAAAGGCACACAACCACAACGGTAACACTAGATCCAACCCTCGAACTTATAATGCCGGCGCACAAAAACACCTATACCCTCCAGAGTTAAATCTGCGATTGCGGGGTATCCTCTAACTCGGTATAAATGCACTACTACTACAGGCTGATGATCTCTGATACAGCCTGATCACAACAACATACAATTACGTTAATAATGTATACAAGGAAAAAGATAGAGAGCTTAATTAAATCATTGGAATGATTTAATGCAAACAAGAAGAAGGTATAATTAAAGTTACTCTAAACAATAATAAACTGTCACTCCTATATTAAAGAAAGAGAATGAAAGTCCTAAAGCATCGAACAGGAATCTTCTAAAGAAAGTCTGATGCTGCTTAAGATGATCGAATCGGATTTTGAACTGTTATATAAAGCAGGAACAAGATATGACAAGTGTAGGGACATACAGTGTTAACTGGCACGGGAATAATAATAAATGCGCAATAGTATTATCTCCAACAACAAAAGAAGTACTTCCTCAGGCAACGCAAAAGCCTGCTCGGTTTGTACAACTCAACAACAACCAAGGCTTGCTATCAACGTGAATAAAAATGCTGCATACATAACATGAGAGTTTATAATCCTAATCGGGTGTCTGCTAGGCGAATAAAGTCTAGCTGGGATGTCGGAGGCTAAGGAAACTGTGGCTGAGCAAGCGGCTCGTAGCCTAGCGAGGTCCTTAAGACTGTACGGCCAAATTACGTTAAATGATGGGGTGCTCTCTTGAGAGATCCAGATCGCTAGTATCTGGTTCTCTCCTGGCGACCCTCTCAAAGTCAAAGCAAAACGAGTTAGCACAGTGTTGGGTGGCAGAGGCAAAAGCCCTCACTCGCAACACAGTGCTAAACTCACAAGGTACACAGTCAGAAAGACCACCTAGGCTTCCCACGTATCCGTTGCGATTGTACAAGTTCAACAAAACCTGGTACACATCGGAAATCACAACAACAATAGCCTCACCCCAGTCTAGCATTAAATACCCCAGCAGACAACCAAGAAATAGGTAGGGAGACACCGCAAGTGTGTCGAACCTCTACAGACAAAATGTTAACCCCTCCAAAATGTCTAACTAAACATGGAATATCTGAGAGCTTCAGCATATAATACGATGGCCGATGTATGAAATCGTGCAGAACCAAAGGGGAGTTATGATATTAAATAGATTAGAAGCATAAGAGGTAAGAAGTTGAGAGAGAGAAAGTGTTCTATAGGTAGAAGTCGGGGACAGGTGGCAAGGGAGGTGTGAAGGGTATGCTGGTCAGGCAAGCTCTGAGGAAGGTAGCTCCACGGGAACCTCAGGATCACACAAAGGCATGGTGGTCGGCCAATCACAGGCCGATACGTCACAAGGCAGCAGGCCTCCAGAAGGCGCCAGGAACCACCAGCCAATCAGAGGCAAGAGAAAGCCAGCGAGCGGGAAAACTCCTCCGAGCGAGGGAGGCAACACATACATACGCACGCACATATTACCACCACGCTCTCGCTATTCTTTCTCTCCCTCCACAATGCATCTTATATTCTACTCATGATATAAAATGCTTCCCGTTGTCACAGACGAAAATAAAGACCACCACGGGACTGTCTGTAATAACACGAACACTATGAAAGAAAGAAAGAATATTCTCTGATAACTTTAGCCCATTTCACTGCCCTTGTGAGCGCTAGTGGCTACCGGGAGGCGATTCTGCCAACGCTGGTAGGCGTCACAGGAGATCTAAAAGGGAGTACAAATGGTATAGTTTCTAATTTTCTGTTAGTACCGGTATGTGTTAGGAGTGCCAGACATAGTTGAACCTGGTGATATACTGTATAGCTATTACGCAAATAGACGCACAACCATGTAGGTATATAGGTTCATAGGCAGGTACACAAAAGGATTGACACATACAGAGAGAAAGAAAGAGAGGTTGTATCTTCTATGAGACGGTAAAATATAACAATACGCTGTGAACAACGACTAAATGTTTTTCTTTCATATACAGTACTTTAAAAATAAATGATCTATGCAATAATGTGCAGGTGGCATATAATGACATGCATTAGAGTTGTGACGGACACCTGCTTCTGTAATAATGCAATGAAATTATCATGTTATTGAAACAACATAAAGTGCATGTAATACATGTTAATTATCCTACTAAAACTTATGAACAGGGCATCTCGCGGGGGTAGAATTTGACTTTGCTGGGCCACACATCTCATTTAACTACCACCATTTATCAGTAACAGATAACGGAGATGCGGTAATCCAGATTATCAAGAGTAATGGTGGCAGGGTATGGTGGTGGTTGTGATAAATGTTGAGGAGTTATGATTTGTAGGTCTATTTTTATGTTGGGTCCCTATTTTGGGTGTTGCAGTTCAGGAGATGACTATTATCATTATATATAATAGTCGTATTGGTAATGGTTTGTGAGAAGATGTACAGAACTGTGATCATTGTTGTTGTCGTACATGTGTGAGACAGGTTTTCACGATAGTAGGCTATAACAGACAACCGTTCTAGTTCTCCTGTTCGTCTTTTAATGATGTCATACTTATTTAATACGGTACCTTGCTAGTGTTATTAAATATCAACATATACTATTATGAAACAATGCTCCAGTACCTGACATTATTATTACTAGCATTCACAGCGGAATTAGTGGAAATACAAACCAATAGAGCAAGGCAAAATCCAGGGGAGGCCTCATAGGCATTTGATAAGCAGTAACTAGAAATCCTGTTTCAGTTATCTGGCTTCCCTCATTGTTTCTGTTTGTGTCTCACGTACACAGAGAGTAATCCAGCTAGCCCTCACAAACACTTTCTCCTCCTATTCATTTCGCTTCACTAAACAAGCACATGACACTTTTTTCCAATACACCTAAAGAACATAAACATGTATACAATAGTATCATTTTCTCTTTCAACTCTGGGGGAGACACTTGTTACAGGCAGCTTTGCCGTTTTTCTTCTTCATGCACATATGAACAAAAAGTATGTGTAAATGCATATTGTGTTATTTGTATTATATATTGGAACATGAAAGACATATCTATAGTTGTCCACTGTCTGTTTAGTGAAGGGTCCCTGTGCTCGACCAAACTGCTCCACTATTAATGTGGACGTTATTGATGGCATTTTTGTGCAGGCCGAGATTTATGCCCTACAAATTTAGGATATAAGAATTCCTGCTGGTTATAGGTCAGCGGGAACAACCATTTGTTTTATTCCAACCTAGGTGGGATTTTGTGTACGCATGGCAAAACCTCTGCTGATCTGACTGAAGCTCTATGTATACACGTAATGCTCCAGTTGTTTGGTTATACAGAATTTGAATGTTGGTGATGAATTCAGTAACAGCGACCATCGTACAATAACTTTCACTTTAAAGTTTACTAGTAACGAACCAAATAGCAGCATCTAAAAAGTCCCTAATTTCAAGAAAGCAAACTTTCATAAACTTAGAGCTATTTTTAAAGAAACTGGCTGGAGCTTTTTAATTAACAATAACGACTTAAATACTTCCTGGGAATTATTCGAAACCACTTACCTAAAAACAGTGCAAGACCATCGAAAATAAGGCGTACAGGCCATAATAATAAGCCCAAGTGGTGGAATAATGATATTTCAAACTGTCTGCTTGCTAAAAAGTTTGCTAATGATAGATTAAAATCCTCATAAAATGACGAAGAACGGGTGAAATTTATAGAGCTACGACGCAAAGCCAAAAGTTAATTCAGCAAAGTAAAAAGACCCTGGAGTTGCATATTGCGAATCAAAGGAAATTAAACCCGAAAGAATTCTATAGTTATATCAGAAAGAAATAAGTAGTTACTTCAACTGTTGCACCGTTAACCCGGCTGAACTTGGTTCCCGGTTCCTTATTCCTTATTCGGAAAATTTAAACTCTAGGCTATATCTTCTATAATTTTCGAGGGGCGGAATTAAAACATATCTCAAAAGGAAGCTACTGTATATGTATAGGCTTTCCATTGAACCTATTATCAACTTGCAACGAACCTAAGAACCGCCTCAAATAGAATCGAAATAGTAGAACCATGGCATTTCCTCAGTTAAAACATACACAATTGTCGCTATATTGTCTATATAGTTATAGCGGCAGAGATGAGATACATGCCATATAGAAGCTATATGTATAGGCTTTCCATTGAACCTATTATCAACTTGCAATGAACCTAAGAACCGCCTCTAAGAGAACCGAAATAGTAAAATAATGGCATGTCCTCAGTTAAAACATCCAAAACTGTTGCTATATTGTCTCTATTCTTATAACGGCAGAGATGAGATACATACTATATAAAAGCTATATGTATAGGCTTTCAATTGAAGCTATTATCAACTTGCAACGAACCTAAGAACCGCCTTTAATAGAACCGAAATAGTAAACAAATGGTATTTCCTCAGTTAAAACATCCAACATTATTGCTATTTTGTTTATATGCTTATAGCGGCAGAGGTGAGATACATGACATATATAAACTTTATGTATAGGCTTTCCATTGAACCTATTATCAACTTGCAACGAACCTAAGAACCTCCTCTAATTGAACCGAAATAATATATAAGTGACATTTCCTCAGTTAAAACATCCAAAATTTTTGCTATATTGTCTATATTCTTTTAGCGGCAGAGGTGAGATACATGACATATAGAAGCTATATGTATAGGCTTTCCATTGAACCTATTATAAACTTGCAGCGAACCTAAGAACCTCCTCTAATAGAACCGAAATAATAAAACAATGGCATTTCCTAAGTTAAAATATCCAAAATAGTTGCTACTGTATATTGTCTATATGCTTATAGCGGCAGAGCTGAGATATATGCCATATAGAAGCTATATGTATAGGCTTTCCATTGAACCTATTATAAACCTTCAACGAACCTAAGAACCGCCTCTACTAGAACCGAAATAGTGAACAAATGTCATTTCCTCAGTAAAAGCATCCACAATTAATGCTATATTGTCTATATGATTATAGCAGCAGACATGAGATACATGCCATAGAGAAGCCATATGTATAGGCTAACCATTGAACCTAGTATCAATCTGCAACAAACCTAGGAACCGACTCTAATAGAACCGCAATTTAAAAAAAATTGCATTTCCTCAGATAAAACATCCAAAATTGTCGCTATATTGTCTATATGCTTATAGCGGCAGATATGAGATACATGCCATATAGAAGATATATGTATAGGCTTTCCATTGATACTATTATCAACTTGCAACGAACCTAAAAACCGGTTCTAATAGAACCGAAATAGTTAACAAATGCCATTTCCTCAGTTAAAACATCTAAAATTGATGCTATATTGTCTATATGCTTATAGCGGCCGAGATTAGATACATGCCATAGAGAAGCCATATGTATAGGCTATCCATTGAACCAGGTATCAATTTGCAACGAACCTAAGAACCGCTTCTAATAGAACCGAAATTGTAAAACATCCACAATTGTTACTATTTTGTTTATATGCTTATAGCGGCAGAGGTGAGATACATGCCATATAGACGCTATATGTATAAGCATTCCACTCAACCTATTATCAAATTGCAACGAACCTAAGAACCTCCTCTAATTGAACCGAAATTATAACAAAATGGCATTTCCTCAGTTAAAACATCCAAAATGTTTGCTATATTGTCTACATGCTTATAGCGGCAGATATGAGATACATGCCATATAGAAGCCATATGCATAGGCATTCCATTGTACCTATTATTAACTTGCAACGAACCAAAGAACCGCCTCTAATTGAACCAAAATCATATATAAATGACATTTCCTCAGTTAAAACATCCAAAATCTTTGCTATATTGTCTATATGCTTTTAGCGTCAGAGGTGAGATACATGACATATATAAACTTTATGTATAGGCTTTCCATTGAACCTATTATCAACTTGCAACGAACCTAAGAACCTCCTCTAATTGAACCGAAATAATATATAAGTGACATTTCCTCAGTTAAAACATCCAAAATTTTTGCTATATTGTCTATATGCTTTTAGCGGCAGAGGTGAGATACATGACATATAGAAGCTATATGTATAGGCTTTCCATTGAACCTATTATAAACTTGCAGCGAACCTAAAAACCTCCTCTAATACAACCGAAATAATAAAACAATGGCATTTCCGAAGTTAAAATATCCAAAATAGTTGCTACTGTATATTGTGTATATGATTATAGCGGCAGAGCTGAGATATATGCCATATAGAAGCTATATGTATAGGCTTTCCATTGAACATATTAGTAACTTTCAACAAACCTAAGAACCTCTTCTCATAGAACCGAAATAGTAAATAAATATAATATCCTGAGTTAAAACATCCAAAATTGATGCTATATTGTCTATATGCTTATAGCGGCAGAGCTGAGATACAATCCATATAGAAGCTATATGCATAGGCTTTCCATTGAACCTATTATCAACTTGCAACGAACCTAAGAACCGCCTCTAATAGAACCGACATTGAAAATAAATGGCATTTCCTCAGTTAAAACATCCACAGTTGTTGCTATATTGTCTATATGCTTATTGCGGCAGAGGTTAGATACATGACATATAGAAGCTATATATATATAGGCTTTCTATTGAACGTATTATCAACGTGCAACGAACCTAAGAACCGCCTCTAATAGAACCGAAATAGTAAGAAAATGGCATTTCCTCAGATAAAACATCCACAATTGTTGCTATATTGTCTATATACTTATAGCGCCATATATTAAATATACGCCATATAAAAGCTTTATGTATAGGCTTTCCATTGAACCTATTATCAACTTGCAACGAACCTAAGAACCGCCTCTAATGAAACCGAAATAGTACAAAAATGACATTTCCTCAGATAAAACATCCACAATTGTTGCTATATTGTCTATATACTTAAAGCGGCATAAATGAGATATATGCTATATAGAAGCTATATGTATAGGCTTTCCATTGAACCTTATATCAAATTGCAACGAACCTAAGAACCGCCTCTAATTGAGCCGAAATAGTAATAAAATGGCATGTCCTCAGTTAAAACATCCACAAGTGTTGCTATATTGTCTATATGCTTAGAGCGCCAGAGATCAGATACTTGCCATATAGAAGCTATATGTATAGGCTTTCCATTGAACCTATTATCAACTTTCAACGAACCTGAGAACCGCCTCTAATAGAACCGAAATAGTATACAAATGGCATTTCCTCAGTTAAACCATCCAACATTATTGCTATATTGTCTATATGCTTATAGCGGCAGAGTACAAAGGAGTACAAAGGAAATCAAGCAACAACAGATCTAGTAACCCTTCTAGGCTGCTTGTCCTCCAAAACACTGAGGATCAAGTGTCCAAACAGTGGTTTAGAGTGGGTAAGGGAACATTGGAAAGGGAACTACTGCCCTGCCACTAACGTGGCAGGACTAGGAAGTTAGTAGGGGACATATTGGTTAGTAACTGAGGGGAGGATAAAATAAAGTTATTCATTTACAAACGCAGTCAGTCGCGGGTTTGATGCGAGATATTTGTCTAGGCGGAATTTAAATGAATCAACGGTGCTGCAGTCTATAACGTCTCGGGGAAGCCCATTCCACAAGTTGACAACTCGATTGAAGAAGAAATTCTTAGATTCGTGTGAGTTAAAAGATTTACCAATAATTTGCAACCGTTTCCCCGCGTGTAATTAGATTGGTCGATAGTGAAGTACTTACTACAGTTCATATTGTCGATGCCTTTGATGATTTTGAACACTTGAATTAAGTCACCTCTTAATCTGCGCTGGGTTAAAGGAAATAGATTTAATTCTCTAAGACGCTCTTCGTATGGTTAGTTCTTTAGGCTAGGTATCATTTTGGTAACTCTACGTTGAACTCGTTCTAGCTTGTTTATGTCTTTTTGGTAATAAGGGCACCAGCATTGAACGCAGTATTCCAGAAGAGGGCGGACTAAGGAATTGTAAAGCGTTAGGATTACGTCTTTGGATTTATGCTCAAATGATCTGCCTATAAAGCCAATTATTTTGTTTGCCTTCTTAACAACTTCTGAACATTGTTGACTCGGTTTTAGGTTACTCGATATTGTTACTCCCAGATCGGTTTCTCGGTTTACATTCTTAAGCTGAGTGCCATTCATCGAATAGTTTGCTTTCTCATTTAGGTATCCGATATGTAGTACTTTACATTTATCCGCATTGAAACTCATTTGCCAAATTTGGGCCCCATGTGACAATTTATCTAGATTGTGTTGCATATCGTCAACTTGATCTTTTGAGAGTACGCTATTTGCAATTTTTGTATCGTCAGCAAATTTTGAGATTGTACAGGTGAGACCCTCATCTATGTCGTTGATGTAAATTAGAAAGAGAATTGGTCCTAGTACCGATCCCTGGGGTACCCCGCTACTTACATTGGTCCATTTAGATGCCTTACCGTTTATGACTACTCTTTGCTTTCTGTCGCTGAGCCAATTTTCTATCCATTTCAACACACAGTCTTGTATTCCATGCGCTTTTAGTTTTAGCAGTAAACGTTTGTGGGGAACCTTGTCAAAGGCCTTTTGAAAATCAAGGTATATAATATCTACAGCTTTACTCTCATCGTAGAGGTTGAGGATATCGTGGAAGAAGTCTAAGAGGTTTGTTAAACAGGAACGTTTTTTACGAAAGCCGTGTTGAGTATCTTTAAGTATGTTATTTTCCTCTAAGTGATTTACGAGTCTGTCTCTTATGACCGTTTCTAGCATTTTACATACAACTGAGGTTAAGCTAATTGGACGATAGTTACTGGGTAGGGATTTGCTGCCTTTTTGAATATCGGTGTTACGTTGGCTATCTTCCACTGATCAGGCATAGTTCCAGACTGCAAGGATTTATTGAATAATAATGTCAGTGGTTTGGAGAGCTCATCCTTAGCTTCCTTTAAAACTCTAGGCGAGATTGTATCAGGTCCAGGCGTTTTATTTACCTTGAGTTTATCTAAACAATTCAATACTTCTCTCTCTGTAACGGTGATATTGCTTAGAACATCTGAATTATCAATCTGAATCGGCGATGGTGTAGGGATATCACTGAGGTCTTCTGTTGTAAAAACTGATGCAAAGAAGGTATTGAGGGCATTACTCATTTGTACTTCGTCTTTGGTGTATTCTCCATTTTCATCGACTAACGGTCCAACAGTTGAAGTAACTACTTTTTTCTTTCTGATATAACTATAGAATTCTTTCGGGTTTGTTTTACTTTGGTTCGCAATATGTAACTCTAGGGTGTTTTTACTTTGCTTAATTAACTTTTTGGCTTTGCGTCGTAGCTCTACAAATTTCACCCGTTCTTCGTCATTTTGTGAGGATTTTAATCTATCATTAGCAAATTTTTTAGCAAGCAGGCAGTTTGAAATATCTTTATTCCACCATTTGGGCTTATTATTATGGCCTGGACGCCGTATTTTCGATGGTATGCAGTCTTGCACTGCTTTTAGGTAAGTGGTTTCGAATAACTTCCAAGATGTATTTATGTCATTATTGTTAATTAAAAAGCTCCAGTCAGTTTCTTTAAACATAGCTCTAAGTTTATGAAAGTTTGCTTTCTTGAAATTAGGGACTTTTTCGATGCTACTATTTGGTTCGTTACTAGTAAACTTTAAAGTGAAAGTTATCGTACGATGGTCGCTGTTACTGAAGTCATCACCAACATTCAAATTCTCTATTAATTCTTCTTTTGTTGCAAGTACAATGTCAAGAACGTTATTACCACGGATCGGTGTTCGAACAAATTGATAAAGCGAACTCTCTTGCAAGTTCGTATACAAGTCATGTCCGGAGTGTGAAGTAAGAGTATCGCCCCACTTGGTCACAGATAAATTAAAGTCCCCCAAAAATATGGTATCTTGTGAGTTACTTACATCTGCAATTTGTTCATAAATTTCTCGGTCAGTTTGCACTGATTGAGCTGGAGGTCTGTATATTAATGCAAGTACTATTTTTGTACCTTTATTATTCTTTATTAGCACAAAAGATGTGTCGACGTTCACAATTTGAGGTTTTGACAAGAGGGTCGGGTTAAGACTTTCTTTGATATAAAATAAAACGCCACCTCCATTTTTATTTATTCGGCTTTTCTCAAACATTACATAACCGGGAAGTGAATACTCTGCTAAAAAGTCTCTATCTACTGTATTGAGCCAAGATTCTGTTATACCAATCACATCATAATTTTCAGTAAACACTAGTTCCTCTAAATCTGAAAATTTATTGCGTATGCTACGAGCGTTTGCATAGAAAACCTTTAAAGTTGCGGTTTTAGAACTCACAAAACGTTCTTAAATCAAATTTTTGGTCCTGATCGGATCTACATTTACATTCATGGCTGACATCGGTCCTCGGTCGTTATCCCTGGCGGGTTTTGAATTTGGGTCGTGTTGGTGGAGCTTTATCCAAATTCGCGGTTCTTGACAGATTAGCATTTAATTCCTTCGCAGGTTGCCGCCATCGCTGTCTTCGGTCCTCCTTCCTGGTTGTCCTGTGCTGAGTCGATTTCTTCTCCGAAAATCCTTTACCGCATCGTTGAGAAGACGCCCAAAACTTGCTGCTCCCACCTGGTTCAGATGAACTCCATCATCCGAAAACAAATAGTCATCGTAGTAGAAATTGTCCCAGGTGTCGACGAATCCCACGTTTTCCTTCCTACAGAGGTTTGCTAGACAACGATTTGTGCTGGTGGCTATGTTGTAAAATCGGCTCTCTACACCAAGCCGGGGGACGATTCCTGAGACGATGATCCTTGATGATTTCTCCTTAAACGACTTGATCAGCTGCTGGTACTTTAAAAGCAAATCTTCCGACCGGGTTCGCTGTACATCGTTGGATCCAACGTGGACGACGTACATTGTTTTAGCAGGGGCCAGCTTAGATACTTCGTCAACTGCAGCAACTACGTCGTCCACACCACCACCAGGGATACAAAAACGCTTCCTGGTCTTAGGTGCTCTGGCGCAAAACTCTGTGAGCTGACCACGTATCATCGAGTCTCCCACGAGCCGGACTTCTTCTATTTCCGCTTCGTCATCTGAGTCTGCGAGTATCTGGAAGCGGTTTTGACACTCGGTAATCGGTATGGGTTTCCGGGTCTTGGGGCAAACGTTGTTCCTCACAACACGGAAGTTGTCTTGAGGGGGAAGAGAGTTACTATTTGTTTCTTGAGTATCGGAACCATCAGATGAAATGGCTACTGCAGGCGTTGAATTGTTGGCAGTTGACGTTGGGGCGTTGGTGGCTGCTGGAGTTGCGGTGACAATTGAAGTTTGTGGTACTCCAACGTTGAGTGTTACAAACTCTTGGAGTGATTCCAGCTTCATGGTGAGGACGTTGATCTTGTTGTAGGCTTCATCTAATTTCACTGTCAAATTCTCTTGTTGCTGGCAGAGACGGCAGACTTGAAGATCGACAGTAACAAACATGGACTCTCCAAACCTACTGGTGCAGTTCGTACAAGTACGAGGCATGATCACAGTCTTTCTTCAGATCACTTCACTCACTTTAAAACACTTAACTCACTTTAAAACACTTCACTCACTTTAGAAACACTTCAATCACTTCAACCGAAAACAATGTTGAAATACACACCAATAGGTTATCAGGGGTGATAGCCTAACCGAAAACAACAAAAATTGAGATACGCAGAATTAGGCTTCCAGGGGCGATAGCCTAACCAAAAGTTTTTTAAAAATTTAAATACGCACCAATAGGCTACCAGCGTTGAATAGCCTAACCGAAAATAATAAAATTGAAATACGCAGAAATAGGCTACCAGGTGTGATAACCTAACCTTAAACAAATATATATATATATATATAACAGAATATGTAACTAAATATACAATTCACCAAATAGAGATTATATACAAATAAAGTGTGACTGCACACAAGGGGTTAATATACTGTATCAACAGATGACCCTGGTGTCACTGTAGCCTAGTAAAGCAGTAGCTACTTTTTTTAGATAAAACAAAACAAAATGTATCAGTCAAAGATTACTACAAGATCGTGCAAGCAACAACTAAAATTACAGATATATATAGCTACAGTAGGATACTAAATACAATATATACTAGAGTTAATAAGAACAACAGATTGGCTGGCTATAGGCTAGGCTAGCTTTGGATTAGGTTAAAAGCTTGGCAGGTTGGGTTAGGCTAGGTTAGTTTGTACAAATACCACCCTTAGCTTAAAGTAAAATAACTCTGAGGAGAAAAAGTCAAGAATATATCAAGGGGGAAAAGATAAATGAATGCACTTAAATTTACTACAAAATTGGCTGGAATTTAATATGTATAATCCCCCAAAAAAGTTTGTTTACAAAATGGCGTCGGCGTTCGTTCCTGTAGGCAGGTTAGTTAGTACACAATATTGTTTATTAGCAAATTAATATGCAAAGCTTTACTTACATACAAGGCAGTTAAATTGATACTTACTACAGTAGGTAATGGGTAAAATTAGGGGCTACGATTTTATATCAACTAAGAAGAGAGCGTTTGTTTACAAACAAAACAAAACAACAGATGGCGCTAGTGGTGCCCTGTCCGAGCAGGAGTCTTGTGATAAACACAAAGTTTATCAGTCAATACACAGCGAAATATCGTGCAGTGTTACTTACTAAACTACAGGATGGTTAAACGTGCTCTTAACCACCTTGCATGCACAAGAATGAAGAGGATGAGTAGTTAATACTCAAATTATGATCGATATCGTGAGAGCGTTGACAGAGCGTCTGCAGCGTCTGGCGGTAGCAGAGATGAGATACATGCCATATAGAAGCTATATGTATAGGCTTTTCATTGAACCTAGAATCAACTTGCAACGAACCTAAGAACCGCCTCTAATAGAACCGAAATAGTGAACAAATGTAATTTCCTCAGTAAAAGCATCCAAAATTAATGCTATATTGTCAATATGATTAAAGCGGCAGAGATGAGATACAAGCCATAGAGAAGACATATGTATAGGCTAACCATCGAACCTAGTATCAATCTGCAACAAACCTAGGAACCGACTCTAATAGAACCGCAATTTAAAAAAATGGCATTTCCTCAGTTAAAACATCCACAATTGTCGATATATTGTCTGCTTATAGCGGCATATATGAGATACATGCCATAGAGAAGCCATATGTATAGGCTATCCATTGAACCTAGTATCAACTTGCAACGAACCTAAGAACCGCTTCTAATAGAACCGAAATTGTAAAACATCCACAATTGTTGCTATATTGTCTATATGCTTATAGCGGCAGAGGTGAGATATATGCCATATAGACGCTATATGTATAGGCATTCCACTGAACCTATTATAAACTTGCAACGAACCTAAGAACCGTCTCTAATAAAACCGAAATAGTACAAAAATGGCATTTCCTCAGATAAAACATCCACAATTGTTGCTATATTGTCTATATACTTATAGCGGCATAGATGAGATATATGCTATATAGAAGTTATATGTATAGGCTTTCCATTGAACCTAATATCAACTTGCAACGAACCTAAGAACCACCTCTAATTGAGCCGAAATAGTAAAAACATGGCATTTCCTCAGTTAAAACATCCAAAAGTGTTGGTATATTGTCTATATTCTTAGAGCGCCAGAGATCAGATACTTGCCATATAGAAGCTATATGTATAGGCTTTCCATTGAACCTAGAATCAACTTGCAACGAACCTAAGAACCGCCTCTAATAAAACCGAAATAGTGAACAAATGTAATTTCCACAGTAAAAGCATTACAAATTAATGCAATATTGTCTATATGATTAAAGCGGCAGAGATGAGATACAGGCCATAGAGAAGCCATATGTATAGGCTAACCAATGAACCTAGCATCAATCTGCAACAAACCTACGAACCGACTCTAATAGAACCACAATTTTAAAAAATGGCATTTCCTCAGTTAAAACATCCAAAATTGTCGCTATATTGTCTATATGCTTATAGCGGCAGATATGAGATACATGCCATATAGAAGCAATATGTAAAGGCTTTACATTGATCCTATTATCAACTTGCAACGAACCTAAGAACTGTCTCTAATAGAACCGAAATAGTGAACAAATGTAATTTCCTCAGTTAAAACATCTAAAATGTATGTTATATTGTCTATATCTTATAGCGGCAGAGATGAGAGACATGCCATAGAGAAGCCATATGTATAGGCTATCCATTGAACCTAGTATCAATTTGCAACGAACCTAAGAACCGCTTCTAATAGAACCGAAATTGTAAAACATCCACACTTGTTGCTATATTGTCTATATGCTTATAGCGGCAGAGGTGAGATACATGCCATATAGAAGCTATATATATAGGCATTCCATTGAACCTATTATAAACTTGCAACGAACCTAAGAACCTCCTCTAATTGAACCGAAATTGTAACACAATGGCATTTCCTCAGTTAAAACACTAACAATTTGTGCTATATTGTCTATATGCTTATAGCGGCAGATATGAGACACATGCCATATAGAAGCTATATGTATAGGCATTCAATTGTACCTATTATCAACTTGCAACGAACCTCAGCACCGCGTCTAATTGAACCGAAATAATATATAAATGAAATTTCCTCAGTTAAAACATCCAAAATCTTTTCTATATTGTCTATATGCTTATAGCGGCAGATATAAGATACATGACATATAGAAGCTATATGTATAGGCATTCCATTGTACCTATTATCAACTTGCAACGAACCTAAGAACCGCCTCTAATTGAACCGAAATAATATATAAGTGACATTTCCTCAGTTAAAACATCCAAAATCTTTGCTATATTGTCTATATGATTTTAGCGGCAGAGGTAAGATACATGACATATAGAAGCTATATGTATAGGCTTTCCATTGAACCTATTATAAACTTGCCGCGAACCTAAGAACCACCTCTAATAGAACCGAAATAATAAAACAATGGCATTTCCTAAGTTAAAATATCCAAAATAGTTGCTACTGTATATTGTCTAAATGCTTATAGCGGCAGAGCTGAGATATATGCCATATAGAAGCTATATGTATAGGCTTTCCTTTGAACCTATTAGTTACTTGCAACGAACCTAAGAACCTCTTCTAATAGAACCGAAATAGTAAATACATGTCATTTCCTGAGTTAAAACATCCAAAATTGATGCTATATTGTCTATATGCTTATAGCGGCAGAGCTGAGATATATGCCATATAGAAGCTATATGTATAGGCTTTCCATTGAACCTATTAGTAACTTGCAACGAACTAAGAACCGCCTCTAATAGAACCGACATTTTAAATATATGGCATTTCCTCAGTTAAAACATCCAAAATTTATGTTATATTGCTTATAGCGGCAGATATGAGATAAATGCCATTGGGAAGCCATATGTATAGGCTATCCATTGAACCTAGTATCAATTTGCAACGAACCTAAGAACCACCTCTAATAGAGCCGAAATTGTAAAACATCCACAATTGTTGCTATATTGTCTATAAGACTCTATATGCTTATAGCGGCAGAGGTGAGATACATGCCATATAGAAGCTATATGTATAGGCATTTCATTGAACCTATTATCAACTTGCAACGAACCTAAGAAACTCTTCTAATTATTCCGAAATAGTAACAAAATGGCATTTCCTCAGTTAAAACATCCAAAAATGTTGCTATATTGTCTATATGCTTATAGCGGCAGAGATGAGATACATGACCTATAGAAGCAATATGTATAGGCATTCCATTGTGCCTATTATCATCTTGTAACGAACCTAAGAACCACCTCTAATTGACCCGAAATAGTAAAACAAATACATTTCCTCAGTTAAAACATCCAAAAGTGTTGCTATATTGTCTATATGCTTAGAGCGGCAGAGATCAGATAGTTGCCATATAGAAGCTATATGTATAGGCTTTCCAATGAACCTAGTATCAATCTGCAACAAACCTAGGAACCGACTCTAATAGAACCACAATTTTAAAAAATGGCATTTCCTCATTTAAAACATCCAAAATTGTCGCTATATTGTCTATATGCTTATAGCGGCAGATAAAATATACATGCCATATAGAAGCTATATGTATAGGATTTCAATTGAACCTATTATTAACTTGCAATGAACCTAAGAACCGCCTCTAATTGAACCGAAATAATAAATAAATTACATTTCCTCAGTTAAAACATCCAAAATCTGCTATATTGTCTGTATGCTTATAGCGGCAGACATGAGACATATGCCATATGAAAGCTATATGTATTGGCTTTTCATTGAACCTATTATCAACTTGCGAGGAATCTAAGAACCGCCTCTAATAGAACCAAAATTGTAAAACAAAATCATTTCCTCAGTTAAAATATCCAACAGAATTGCTATATTGTCTATATTCTTATAGCGGCAGATGTGAGATACATGAAATATAAAAGCTATATGTATAGGCTTTCTATTGAACCTATTATAAACTTGTTGCTACTGCATATTGTCTATATGCTTATAGCGGCAGAGATGTGATAAAATCTATATGTATAGGCTTTCCATTGAACCTATTATCAACTTGCAACGAAACTAAGAACCTCCTCTAATAGAACCGAAATAGTAAGAAATGGTATTTCCTCAGTTTTAACATCCAAAAGTGTTGCTATATTGTCTATATGCTTAGAGCGGCAGATATGAGATACATTACATATATAAGTTATATGTATAGGCTTTTCATTGAACGTTTTATCAACTTGCAACGAACCTAAGAACCGCCTCTAATAGAACATAAATAGTAAAGAAATGGCATTTCCTCAGTTAAAACATCCAACAATATTGCTATACTGTACAAAGTACAAAGGAAATCAAGCAACAACAGATCTAGTGATCCTTCTAGGTTACTTGTCCTCCAAAGCACTGAGGATCAAGTGTCCAAACAGTGGTTTAGAGTGGGTAAGGGAACATTGGAAAGGGAATTACTGCCCTGGAATTAATGTCCGTGGCAGGATTAGGAAGTTAGTAGGGGACAGATGGGTTAGTAACTGAGGGGGGGATAAAATAAAGTTATTCATTTACAAATGCAGTCAGTCGCGGGTTTGATGCGAGATATTTGTCTACGCGGAGTTTAAATGAATCAACGGTGATGCAGTCTATAACGTTTCGGGGAAGCCCATTCCACAAGTTGACAACTCGATTGAAGAAGAAATTCTTAGATTCGTGTAGTTAAAAGATTTACCAATAATTTTACAACCGTTTCCCCTCGTGTAATTAGATTGGTCGATAGTGAAGTACTTACTACAGTTCATATTGTCGATGCCTTTGATGATTTTGAACACTTGAATTAAGTCACCTCTTAATCTGCGCTGGGTTAAAGGAAATAGATTTAATTCTCTAAGACGCTCTTCGTATGGTTTGTTCTTTAGGCTAGGTATCATTTTGGTAACTCTACGTTGAACTCGTTCAAGCTTGTTTATATCTTTTTTGGTAATAAGGGCACCAGGATTGAACGCAGTATTCCAGAAGAGGGCGGACTAAGGAATTGTAAAGGGTTAGGATAACTTCTTTGGATTTATGCTCAAATGACCTGCCTATAAAGCCAATTATTTTGTTTGCCTTCTTAACAACTTCTGAACATTGTTGACTCGGTTTTAGGTTACTCGATATTGTTACTCCCAGATCGGTTTCTCTGTTTACATTCTTAAGCTGAGTGCCATTCATCGAATAGTTTGCTTTCTCATTTAGGTATCCGATATGTAGTACTTTACATTTATCCGCATTGAAACTCATTTGCCAAATTTGGGCCCAATGTGACAATTTATCTAGATTGTGTTGCATATCGTCAACTTGTTCTTTTGAGAGTACGCTATTTGCAATTTTTGTATCGTCAGCAAATTTTGAGATTGTACAAGTGACACCCTCATCTATGTAGTTCATGTAAATTAGAAAGAGAATTGGTCCTAGTACCGATCCCTGGGGTACCCTGCTACTTACATTGGTCCATTTAGATGCCTTACCGTTTATGACTACTCTTTGCTTTCTGTCGCTGAGCCAATTTTCTATCCATTTCAACACACCATCTTGTATTCCATGCGCTTTTAGTTTTAGCAGTAAACGTTTGTGGGGAACTTTGTCAAAGGCCTTTTGAAAATCAAGGTATATAATATCTACAGCTTTACTTTCATCGTAGAGGTTGAGGATATCGTGGAAGAAGTCTAAGAGGTTTGTTAAACAGGAACGTTTTTTACGAAAGCCGTGTTGAGTATCTTTAACCCTCCTGGCCCGGGCAGGCTCTCCTAATGACGGAGCTCGTATCCGGGCGATCTGGTCGAATATCAACAAAAGTAAACTAAGGCTAATCTCGCTTAATATATGACCTACATTAATCAAACATATATAGAAATGAGCGCCTTACCTTCCTGCGTAAAATGGCGTTCAGTAGAGCTCTCTAGCTCAACTGGTTCCGGAGTGATGGGTGATGGAAGTGGAGGTAACTTTTGCCGCGTATTTACCTCGGCGCGTCCGAACACTCAACCGCGGCCCCGGCTACGACGCCCAGTTGCACTCGTCGCTCCACCCGCAATTATGCCAGGAAGCGATTTGATAGTGTTTTATTGGTTATTCTGTCATTTATTATAGTTATTATGTTATTTTCACTCAAAAAAGTTATTTATATGAACTTATTTGTGTCTCTGTCACTTATTACTTCGTTTTATTATTATTTTTATGATTATAGTGTCACTTTCACTGGACTTTGATAATTCGTAGTGTCATTTCCCCTTTTATGTATTGTTAGGTAAGCTAATAATATATATAGTGTCACTGTCACTTATTCATATTGTTATGAAGGCACTTATTATTACTTATGTGTGTCTCTTTCACTTATACTTAGTTTTATTATTATTATACTGTCACTTTGGCCTAGGCTTATTGAGTGTCATTTTCACTTATTTATTGTTAGAAATATATATTTTAGTGTCACTTTCACTTGTTCATATTGTTATTGAAAGCACTTATTATTACTTATGTGTCCTTTTCACTTATACTTAGTTATATTATTATTCTTAGCCTACATTTGAGTGTCACTTTCACTGTTGTCACTTCCACTTCAAAAGTTTGTTAGAGTGTGGAAGTCGTTGAAGCAGGTGCCAGCACACAGTCCAACTTGACACTCGAGGCATTCCCAAGTGGTTTTTGTGGGTTTGCGGGGTCTGCGAGTTGTGTGGCTGCACACATGGCACCTCTTCTGACTCCTAACATTACTACCTGGTGCTTTGAAAGGAAGGGCGCTGAGCTGGTGCTTCCTGAAGAATTCAGCACACCCCGTTCTGTCAAGGTGGCCTGGTCCTTGTATTGGCCTGCCTGGTGTACCCGCATTTTTAGCCAGTAGCTCAAGTAGCACCTGCTTGTGGAACTTCCGCAGGGACTTGTACTTCTTGGCTCCTGGAGTCCTCAGACGGTAGATGTTGTAGGCATTGAGGATCGACATATCTACCGTATGCAGGATAAACTTCTTGTACCACCTGCAAGATGTTCGCAGGCAGACGATGAAGCCCATCTGCACGTCGGACTTGTCAACGAGGCGCATGTTGAAGTTATAATCCAGGACAGCAGCTGGTTTTTGGACGGGGTTCTTGGTTGTTCGGTCCACCTTCCCTGTGGCGACCATCTGGGCCTTGTGGCATGTGGTGAGGAGCTTGACCTTGCGCTGGTCATGCCAGTGGATGGAGAGGATGGGGCCACTCTTCTTGTGGAAGATGTCAGCCTTCTTCGTCTTGGTTGGGTAGCCTGGCATGCCCTTCCTTTTGCCCTTGACTGTGCCGACAGTTCCGGTCTTGCGGTCATGGAGGTACTTGGTCAGGAGAGGCGACGTGTAATAATTATCTGTGTAGAGGATGTGGTTATTATTGAAGTGCCTCTCCATCATCTTCTTCACTACAGCGCCACCAAAACCAATGAGAGGGTCAGTCACAACTTCTCCAGCCTTGCCGCTGTAGACTATAAAGTCCAGCACATACCCCGTCAAGCAGTCGCAGAGGACGAAGAGCTTGATGCCGAAGCGGTGTCTCTTGGACGGGATATACTGTCGGAAGTGCAGCCTACCACGGAACAGGACCAGATACTCGTCGAGGCACATCTTCTGGAAAGGAATCAGGTATGTGGTGAACCGATGACGTATCATGTCATACAGCTTCCTGATCTTCCATAATGAGTCGGGAAGGTGGACTGCCATGTTGTTTGTCAGGTGGAGATAGGAGAGGATGTCAAAGTACCTGTCCCTGGACATGTATTTGCCAAATGATGGAGTCGTTATGATGTCCCCAGTGATCCAGTAGTCAGCCAGAACGTGCTTCCTTATATGAGTCATCAGCATTGTGAGTGCCAAGAACACATATAATTCTGCCACAGTGAGAGCTCTCCATGCCACCATCTTGGCACTGGTCTTCCTCCCAAGAAAGTTGGCACAGATAGCATGGTGGTGATTTGTCTCTTTGACGAGGTATTCCATGACTTCATTGTCATAGAAGCCACAGAAAAGTTCACTGAGGGTAGCATCTGGGCCACAGGGATATGCTGGTGACACCCCAGAACCCATCTGTACCTCGTCAAAGGCAGGACAATCTGGCTCAAAATCAGCTCCATCTGTCCACACAAACAGGTCGGATGCTGATGCTCGAGGTCGTGCTGCAGCAGGCACACGCCCTGGACGCCCTGGCACACGCCCTTGGCCAGGCGGACGCCCAGGCGGACGCCCTGCATGCCCACGCCCAGGCCCAGGCCCAGGGGCAGCGGCGTCGGCAGGCTGACCACGTCCACGACCTCGCCCTCCCTCGATTTGTCGGCACATCCTCTTCCTCTTCCTGTTCCTGTTCCTGTTCCTCTTCCTCCTCAGGCGACGTCAGGTCATCTGGGGCAATGTTGGGGTCGTCAGCATCCTCCTCAGGAGACAATTTTGGTGAAGAAGTGACCGGGCGTCGGCGGTGTGGGGCGCGGGAGGCTGCGGGAGCTTCAAGAATGGGAGCCGAGGCCTCGGGAGTTGGGCTCCTTTTGCGGCGAGCCGAGGGCTTTTCAGCAGGAAATAATGCTCTGCGGTGTGTTGAGGCCTGTGGCACATCACCAATACCACTTGAAGAGGCCCTTTGGTCATCCTGAACGATAGATGAAGTCGAGGGCTGTGGGTGACCCACGCGGCGTCCCGTGTCAAGGCGTCGGGACAATGGAATGCGGGTGGTTGCTAGGCCAGGGTCGGCGTCATTATCGCTATCTTCAGCTTCCCTATGCTTTTCTGCGGCTGCCCTGCGTGCTTTTTTAGCTGCACTTTTGATCAATGATTGTTTGTAGAAATATTTGCCCACTTTCAAGGGCGTATGGGCAGGCAAAGGGGAAGGTCCTGTGGTAGGGCTAGGGCTAGGCCTAGGCTGACCTAGCAAAGATGGTGAGGGGGTAGACCTACGTTCTAGCACACTGGGAAGCTCAATGGCACCTTCCTGAAACACTTCCACATCAGGATCATCACTACTGTCTCCCCCCTCAAATAAATCAACATTATCGTCGTCTCCAAAGCCCACGAAATCGTCTTCACTTTCACTTATAAATTGTACCTTGTCCACCAAGCTTTCGCCACTGCTCTCTTCATCACTTTCAAAAAGTTGTCGCTGTATAGCACTATCACTCAACAAACGCTTAACTTTCTTTTGTTGAGCTCTCTTCTCGGTTGGAACAGGCGTTGAAGTTGCGAGTAGGGTAGCACTGGGGCCCGCGGGAGGTTGCAACGAATCGGACACGTCGGAAAACATTTTTTCAGTATTACTCGCTATGGCGGCCACGTACGAACTGATAACACTAGTAGTTGAGGCTTGGTGGCGCTGCGGTCGCTCCTACCATGCCAAAATTGGCCGCGCATATTTTGAAGCACGCTTTCAAGCACAAAGATTTTAAAATGACACCCGGGTTCCGGCCATTTTGTTTTGGTGTCATTTTAAAATGACACCCGGGCTGGAAGGGTTAAGTATGTTATTTTCCTCTAAGTGATTTACGAGTCTGTCTCGTATGACTGTTTCTAGCATTTTACATACAACTGAGGTTAAGCTAATTGGACTATAGTTACTTGGTAGGGATTTGCTGCCTTTTTTGAATATCGGTGTTACGTTGGCTAGCTTCCACTGATCGGGCATAGTTCCAGACTGCAAGGATTTATTGAATAGTAATGTCAGTGGTTTGGAGAGCTCATCCTTAGCTTCCTTTAGAACTCTAGGCGAGATTGTATCAGGTCCAGGCGTTTTATTTACCTTGAGTTTATCTAAACAATTCAATACTTCTCTCTCTGTAACGGTGATATTGCTTAGAACATCTGAATTATCAATCTGAATCGGCGATGGTGTAGGGATATCACTAAGGTCTTCTGTTGTAAAAACTGATGCAAAGAAGGTATCGAGGGCATTACTCATTTGTACTTCGTCTTTGGTGTATTCTCCATTTTCATCGACTAACGGTCCAACAGTTGAAGTAACTACTTTTTTCTTTCTGATATAACTATAGAATTCTTTCGGGTTTGTTTTACTTTGATTCGCAATATGTAACTCTAAGGTCTTTTTACTTTGCTTAATTAACTTTTTGGCTTTGCGTCGTAGCTCTACAAATTTCAGCCGTTCTTCGTCATTTTGTGAGGATTTTAATCTATCATTAGCAAATTTTTTAGCAAGCAGGCAGTTTGAAATATCTTTATTCCACCATTTGGGCTTATTATTATGGCCTGGACGCCGTATTTTCGATGGTATGCAGTCTTGCACTGCTTTTAGGTAAGTGGCTTTGAATAACTTCCAAGATGTATTTATGTCGTTATTGTGAATTAAAAAGCTCCAGTCAGTTTCTTTAAACATAGCTCTAAGTTTATGGAAGTTTGCTTTCTTGAAATTAGGGACTTTTTCGATGCTACTATTTGGTTCGTTACTAGTAAACTTTAAAGTGAAAGTTATCGTACGATGGTCGCTGTTACTGAATTCATCACCAACATTCAAATTCTCTATTAATTCTTCTTTTGTTGCAAGTACAATGTCAAGAACGTTTTTATCACGGGTTGGCGTTCGAACAAATTGATAAAGCGAACTCTCTTGCAAGTTCGTATACAAGTCATGTCCGGAGTGTGAAATAAGAGTATCGCCCCACTTGGCCACAGGTAAATTGAAGTCGCCAAAAATTACGGTATCTTGTGAGTTACTTACATCTGCAATTTGTTCGTAAATTTCTCGGTCAGTTTGCACTGATTGAGCTGGAGGTCTGTATATTAATGCAAGTATTAGTTTTGTACCTTTATTATTCTTTATTAGCACAAAAGATGCGTCGACGTTCACAATTTGAGGTTTTGACAAGAGGGTTGGGTTAAGACTTTCTTTGATATAAAGTAAAACGCCACCTCCATTTCGGCTTTTCTCAAACATTACATAACCGGGAAGTGAATACTCTGCTAAAATGTCTCTATCTTCTGTATTGAGCCAAGATTCTGTTATGCCAATCACATCATAATTTTCTGTAAACACTAGCTCCTCTAAATCTGAAAATTTATTGCGTATGCTACGAGCGTTTGCATAGAAAACCTTTAAATTTGTTATTTTAGAACTCACGGAACGCTCTTTAATAATATTTTTGGTTCTTGTCGGATCTACATTTATGTTCATGGCTGTCCTCGGTCCTCGCTGTCTTCGGTCCTTATCGCTGGTGGTCCTCGGTTGCCTCTGTTTTTTTCTTGGCGTTGGATGATTTATGTCACTGCTGCTTCTTCTCGGATGGCGTTTTTCGATCCATAGCTGCGGACTGCTTCATGTAGGAGACGACCCATGCGTGCTGAACCCACAGGGTTTAGATGAGTGCCATCCTTGCGGAACAGAGTAGGCTGGTTGTAGAAGTTGTCCCAGAGGTTGATGAATTCAACTTCTTCCCTCAGACACAAATATTTTAGTCGGCTATTTGTGCTGAAGGCCTTGTCGTAGAATTTGTCAGGTGCGTCGATCTTGGGGAGAATGCCTGAGATGATGATATTCCTTGACTTGTTTTTGTAGTGCTGGATCATCTTGCGATATTTCTCCATCAACTCTTCGGATTTGGTGCGCATGACGTCATTTGAACCAGCATGGATGACAAAACGGGTATTTTCATTTGCATCCTTTGTGGTATCTTCGAAGGCTTCCACAATGTCGTCCAGTCCAGCTCCTGGGATGCAAAATCTTTTTCGTTGATTTGGGACTCTGTCGCAGAACTCTTCGACCTGTCCTCGTAGGATGGAATCCCCAACGAGCCTGGTCTCCTCTGGGTCGCCTTCCATCTCTACCAATATCTCAAATCTGTTTGACATTGTGACTGGTAGATGAGACCTTTTCTGCGTTGGCCGTGCACCGTTCCTCACTGGTGTAAATCCGGAAACCTGTGGTGGCGGGACTCTACGTACAGGTCGGGGAGAGGAGTGGTTAGAACGGGGGCGAGGGGTTAGTACTGTTTGTGCTAGCAGGCTTCTTGCACGAGGAGTGGGGGAGAGACTAAGGTGAACAGGGCGGCTGTCCTGGTTTGATGTTGGCTCAGGTTCGTCAGAAGCATCTGCTGCAGTGTCTACTGCAGGTGTTGGATTGTTGGCAGATGACGTTGGGGCGGTGGTGGATGCTGGAGTTGAAACAATTGGAGTTAGTGATACTCCAACGTTGAGTGTTACAAACTCTTGGAGTGATTCCAGCTTCCTGGTGAGGGCGTTGATCTTGTTGTGGGCTTCATCCAATTTTGCTGTAAAATCCTCTCGTTGCTGGCAGAGTCGGCAGACTTGTGGATCGACAGGAGCAAACATAAAAGCACCAAACCTACCGGCGCAGTTCGTACAGGCACGAGGCATGGTGACGATCACTTTCTTCAGATCACTTCACTCACTTAAAAACACTTAACTCACTTTAAAAACACTAAACTCACTTTAAAACACTTCACTCTCTTCAGGTCGCTTCACTTACTTAAATAGGCCTAATCGAAAACAAAAATGTTGAAATACACACAAATAGGTTATCAGCGGTGATAGCCTAACCGAAAATTAAAACAAAACTAAATTAAATTTGAATACGCAGTGATAGCCGAACCGAAATTTTGTTTATGTTTATTTAAACAGAAATAGGCCACCAGGGGTTATAGCCTATCCTAACCGAAAACAAAAATTATGAAATACCGGTACGCAGAAATTCTACTAATAGTAGAATTTCTACTATTTCGGTTTTATTAGAGGCGGTTTCTAGGTTCGTTGCAAGTTGATAATAGGTTCAATGGAAAGCCTATACATTTAGCTTATATATGGCATGTATCTCATCTATGCCGCTATAAGCATATAGACAATATAGCAACACATTTTGATGTTTTAACTGAAGAAATTCCATTCTATTACTATTTTGGTTCTATTAGAGGCGGATCTTAGGTTTGTTGCAAATAAGTAATTGGAACAATGGAAAGCCTATACATATAGCTTCTATATGTCTTGTATCTCACCTCTGCCGCTATAAGCATATAGACAATATAGCAACAATTTTGGATGTTTTAACTTGGGAAATGCCATTGTTTTACTATTTCGGTTCTATTATTAGAGGCAGTTCTTAGGTTCGTTGCAAGTTGATAATAGGTTCAATGGAAATCCTATACATATAGCTTTAATATAGCATACATCTCATCTCTGCCGCTATAAGTAGCCTATATAGACAATATAGCAACACATTTGGATGTTTTATCTGACGAAATGCATTTTTTTTACTATTTTGGTTCTATTAGAGGCGGTTTTTAGGCTCGTTGCAAGTTGATAATAGGTTCAATGGAAAGCCTATACAAATATGTATCTAATCTCTGCCGCAATAAGAATATAGACAATATAGCAACAATTGTCTATGTTTTAACTGAGGAAATGCAATTGTTTTACTATTTCGGGTCTATTAGAGGTGGTTCTTTGGTTCATTGCTAGTTGATAATAGGTTCAATGGAAAGCCAATACATATAGCTTCTATATATCATGTATCTCATCTCTGCCGCTAAAAGCATATACACAATATAGCAACAATTGTGGATGTTTTGACTGAGGAAATGCAATTTTTACTATTTCGATTCTATTAGAGGTGGTTCTTTGGATCGTTGCAAGGTGATAATAGGTTCAATGAAAAGCCTATACATATAGCTTCAACATGGCATGTATCTCATCTCTGCCGCTTTACGCATAATTATAGACAATATAGCAACAATTTTGGATGTTTTAACTGAGGAAATGACATTTCTTTACATTTTCGGTTTTATTAGAGGTGGTTCATAGGTTCGTTGTAAGTTGATAATAGGTTCAATGGAATGTCTATACATATAGCTTCTATATGGCATGTATCTCATATCTGCCGCTATAAGCACATAGACTATAGCAACTATTTTGGATGTTTTAACTGAGTAAATGCCATTTTGTTACTATTTCGGTTATATCAGAAGAGGTTCTTAGGTTCGTTGCAAGTTGATAATAGGTTCAATTGAAAGCCTTTACATATAGCTTTTATATAGCATGTATCTCATCTCTGCCGCTACAAGGATATAGACAATATAGCAACAATTGTTGTTTTAACTGAGGAAATGCCATTTTATTACTATTTTGGTTCTATTACAGGCGGTTTTTAGGTTTGTTGCAAGTAAGTAATAGGTACAATGGAAAGCCTATACATATAGCTTCTATATATCTTGTATCTCACCTCTGCCGCTATAAGCACATAGACAATATAGCAAACATTTTGGATGTTTTAACTGGGGAAATGCCATTTGTTTACGATTTCGGTTCTATTATTAGAGGCGGTTATTAGGTTCGTTGCAAGTTGATAATAGGTTCAATGGAAATCCTATACATATAGCTTTTATACAGCATACATCTTATCTCTGCCGCTATAAGTAGCCTATATAGACAATATAGCAACAATTTTGGATGTTTTATCTGACGAAATGCATTTTCTTTACTATTTTGGTTCAGTTAGAGGCGGTTTTTAGGTTCGTTGCAAGTTGATAATAGGTTCAATGGAAAACCATTGCAAATAGCTTCTATAGGGTATGTATCTCATCTCTGCCGCTATAAGCATATAGACAATATTGCAACAATTTTCTATGTTTTAACTGAGGAAATACAATTTTTTTACTATTTCAGTTCTATTAGAGGTGGTTCTTTGGTATGTTGCAAGTTGATAATAGGTTCAATGAAAAGCCTATCAATGTAGCTTCTACATAGCATGTATCTCATCTCTGCCGCTATAAGCATATAGACAATATAGCAACAATTGTGGATGTTTTGACTGAGAAAATGCCTTTGTTTTACTATTTCGGTTCTATTAGAGGCGGTTCTTAGGTTCGTTGCAAGTTGATAATAGGTTCAATAGAAAGCCAATACATATAGCTTCTATATGTATTGTATCTCACCTCTGCCGCTAAAAGCGTATAGACAATATAGCAACAATTGTGGATGTTTTGACTGAGGAAATGCAATTTGTTTACTATATCGGTTATAGTAGAGGCGGTTCTTTGGTTCGTTGTAAGTTGATAATAGGTTCAATGAAAAGCCTATACATATAGCTTCTACAAGGCATGAATCCCATCTCTGCCACTTTAAGCATATAGACAATATAGCAACAATATTGAATGTTTTAACTGAGGAAATGACAATTCTTTACATTTTCGGTCCTATTAGAGGCGGTTCTTAGGTTCGTTGTAAGTTGATAATAGATTCAATGGAAAGCCTATACATTTAGCTTCTATATGACATGTATCTCATATCTGCCGCTATAAGCATATAGACTATAGCAACTATTTTGGATGTTTTAACTGAGGAAATGCCATTTTTTTTACTACTTCGGCTCTATTACAGGCGGTTGTTAGGTTCGATGCAAGTTGATAATAGGTTCAATGGAAAGCCTATACATACAGCTTATATATGGCATGTATCTCATCTCTGCCGCTCTAAGCATATAGACAATATAGCAACACTTTTGGATGTTAGAACTGAGGAAATATCATTTCTTTCTATTTCGGTTCTATTAGAGGAGGTTCTTAGGTTCGTTGCAAGTTGATAATAGGTTCAATGGAAAGCCTATACATATAGATTTTACATGGCATGTATCACATATCTGCCGCTATAAGCATATAGACAATATAGCAACAATTTTGGATGTTTTAGGAAATGCCAATTGTTTTACTATTTCGGTTCTCTCAGAGGCGGTTCTTAGGTTCGTTGCAAGTTGATAATAGGTTCAATCGAAAGCCTATACATATAGATTATGTATGTCATGTATATCACCTCTGCCGCTATAAGCATATAGACAATATAGCAATAATGTTGGATGTTTTAACTGAGGAAATGCCATATGTTTACTTTTTCGGTTCTATTAAAGGCGGTTCTTAGGTTCGTTGCAAGTTGATAATAGGTTCAATTGAAAGACTATACATATAGCTTTTATATAGCATGTATCTGATCTCTGCCGCTATAAGCATATAGACAATATAGCAACAATTGTTGATGTTTTAACTGACAAAATGCAATTTTTTTACAGTTTCGGTTCTATTAGAGGCGGTTCTTAGGTTCGTTGCAAGTTGATAATAGGTTCAATTGAAAGCCTATACATATAGCTTCTATATGGCATGTATTTCATATCTGCCGCTATAAGCATATAGACAATATAGCAACAATGTTGGATGTTTTAACTGAGGAAATGCCATTTTGTTACTATTTCGGTTCTATTAGAAGAGGTTCTTAGGTTCGTTGCAAGTTTATAATTGCTTCAATGGAATGCCTATACATACAGCTTCTACATGGCATGTATCTCATCTCTGCCGGTATAAACATATAGACAATATAGCAATAATGTTGGAAGTTTTAACTGAGGAAATGCCAATGTTTTTACAACTTCGGCTCTATTAGAGGCGGTTCTTAGGTTCGTTGCAAGTTGATATTAGGTTCAATGGAAAGTCTATACATATAGCTTCTATATAGCATGTATCTCATCTCTGGCGCTGTAAGAATATAGACTATATAGCAATAATGTTGGAAGTTTTAACTCTGGAAATGCCATTATTTTACTACTTCTGCTCTATTATAGGCGGTTCTTAGGTTCGTTGCAAGTTGACATTAGGTTCAATGGAAAGCCTATACATATAGCTTCTATATGGCATGTATCTCATCTCTGCCGCTATAAGCATACAGCCAGTATAGCAACACTTTTGGATGTTTTAACTGAGGAAATGCCATTTCTTACTATTTCGGTTCTATTAGAAGAGGTTCCTAGGTTCGTTGCAAGTTGATAATAGGTTCAATGGAAAGCCTATACATATAGCTTCTACATGAAATATGTATAATGTCTGCCGCTATAAGTATTTAAACAATATAGCAACAATTTCTGATGTTTTAACTGACAAAATGCATTTTTTTCTTCTTACTATTTCGGTTCTATTAGTGGTGGTTCTTAGGTTCGTTGAAAGTTGATAATAAGTTCAATGGAAATCTTATACATATAGCTTCTATATGGTATCTTATCTCTGCCGCTATAAGCATATAGACAATATAGCAACAATAATGAATGTTTTTAAGGCATTTTTGTCTAATATTTCGGTTCTATTAGAGGCGGTTTTTAGCTTCATTGCAAGTTGATAATAGGTGCAATGGAAAGCCTATACATTTAGCTTCTATATGGCATGTATCTCCTATCTGCCGCTATAACCATATGGACAATATAGCAACACATTTGGATGTTTTAACTGAGGAAATGCCATTGTATTACTATTTTGGTTCTATTAGAGGCGGTTCTTAGGTTTGTTGCAAGTAAGTAATTGGCACAATGAAAATCCTATACACATAGCTTCTATATGTCTTGTATGTCACCTCTTCCGCTATAAGCATATAGACAATATAGCAATAATGTTGGATGTTTTAACTGAAGAAATGCCATTTGTATACTATTTCGGTTCTATTAGAGGCGGTTCTTAGGTTCGTTGCAAGTTGATAATAGGTTCAATGGAAAGCCTATACATATAGATTCTATAATGCATGTATCTCATATCTGCCGCTCTAAGCATATAGACAATATAGCAACACTTTTGGATGTTAAAACTGAGGAAATACCATTTCTTACTATTTCGGTTCTATTAGAGGAGGTTCTTAGGTTCGTTGCAAGTTGATAATAGGTTCAATTGAAAGCCTATACATATAGATTTTACATGCAATGTATCACATCTCTGCCGCTATAAGCATATAGAAAATATAGCAACAATTTTGGATGTTTTAGGATATGCCAATTTGTTTACTATTTCGGTTCTCTTAGAGGCGGTTCTTAGGTTCGTTGCAAGTTGATAATAGGTTCAAAGGAAAGCCTATACATATAGTTTATATAGGTCATGTATATCACCTCTGCCGCTATAAGCATATAGACAATATAGCAATAATGTTGGATGTTTTAACTGAGGAAATGCCATATGTTTACTATTTCGGTTCTATTAAAGGCGGTTCTTAGGTTTGTTGCAAGTTGATAATACGTTCAATTGAAAGCCTATACATATAGCTTTTATATAGCATGTATCTCATCTCTGCCGCTATAAGCATATAGACAATATAGCAACAATTGTTGATGTTTAAACTGACGAAATGCCATTTTTTTACTGGTTCAGTTCTATTAGAGGCGGTTCTTAGGTTCGTTGCAAGTTGATAATAGGTTCAATTGAAAGCCTTATCATATAGCTTTTATATAGCATGTATCTCATCTCTGCCGTTATAAGAATATAGACAATATAGCAACAGTTTTGGATGTTTTAACTGAGGAAATGCCATTATTTTACTATTTCGGTTCTATTAGAGGCGGTGCTTAGGTTCATTGCAAGTTGATAATAGGTTCAATTGAAAGCCTATACATATAGCTTCTATATGGCATGTATTTCATATCTTCCGCTATAAGTATATAGACAATATAGCAACAATGTTGGATGTTTTAACTGAGGAAATGCCATTTTGTTACAATTTCGGTTCTATTAGAAGAGGTTCTTAGGTTCGTTGCAAGTTGATAATTGCTTCAATGGAAGGCCTATACATACAGCTTCTATATGGTATGTATCTCATCTCTGCCGGTATAAACATATAGACAATATAGCAACAATAATGAATGTTTTAACTGAGGAAATGGCATTTGTTTCTACTATTTCGGTTCTATTAGAGGCGGTTTTTAGCTTCATTGCAAGTTGATAATAGGTGCAATGGAAAGCCTATACATTTAGCTTCTATATGGCATGTATCTCATCTATGCCGCTATAAGCATATAGACAATATAGCAACACATTTGGATGTTTTAACTGAGGAAATGACATTTTATTACTATTTTGGTTCTATTAGAGGTGGTTCTTAGGTTTGTTGAAAGTAAGTAATTGGTACAATGAAAAGCCTATACACATAGCTTCTATATGTCTTGTATCTTACCTCTTCCGCTATAAGCATTTTTTTTTTTTATTTTTATTTTTTTTCTATGTGATTGAGAGAGGCAGAAGGCATAACTGCCTATAGCGAGTGCCTCCCCCATAGTTGAAAGAGTGACAGGGCCAAAATCAAGGGACGTTCGAGCCAAAATGCCTGGACACACAGAGTTTGAACCAATTTAAGTCATAGGAAGAGGGAAAGACTGATTCTGGGAGAGAGTTCCAGAGCTCAGCTGTTGAGTAGAAGAAAGTTTGAGAGTAACATTTCACTCTTGGGTTGGAGAGTTGCACAGAGTAGGGGTGGGATTGAGTTGCAAGACGGGTACCACGTGCCCTACGTAAAGGAGGTGGTATGAACTGGGATAGCTCTGAGGAACACTGATTATTATAGTAGCGATAGAATAGCGAGAGAGATGCAACATTGCGGCGGAGAGAGAGAGATTGCAGAGAGTTGGTGAGTGGACGGGAGTTAATGATACGAAAGGCCTTCCTTTCAACTTTGTCTAGGAGAGCGGTGTGAGAGGAACCTCCCCACACATGCGAACAATACACAATACAAGGGCGCACTATGCCCTTGTACAGAGCAAGAAGCTGTGCAGGGGAAAAGAACCCCCTAAGGCGGTTGAGCACACCCAGCTTCTGGGAGGCTGCCTTAGCAAGACTGGTAATATGGTCCTTCCAAATGAGAGCCGAAGAAAAAGAGACACCAAGAATATTGAGAGAAGATGAAGGGTTGATTTTTGTATTGTTGAAGAATAAGGGATAGTCCGCTGGGAGATCCTGACGGGTAGATAGATGGAGAAATTGGGTTTTGGAAGCATTAAAGTTAACAAGGTTTTCTCTGCCCCAATTGGAAATAGTATTTAGATCAGAATTTAAGAGTTCTATGGCTTCATTACGTTTGCCGTTGAGGGATTGCTGTCTGGGGCGTTCTGAAAATCTAATGGAGTAGTGTAAGGTTGAGTCGTCTGCGTATGAATGGATGGGAATTAAGGTACAGCTAAGGAGATCATTTATAAAAATTAGAAAGAGAATAGGAGATAGGACAGAGCCCTGAGGAACACCGGAGTTTATAGGGAGAGGAGGAAGTGAACAATGGCCGTCCACAACCGCGGCTATGGAACGGCCGGAAAGGAAATTAGAGACAAAGGCACAGATGGAGGGATAGAAACCGAAGGAGGGTAGTTTAGACAATATAGCAATAATGTTGGATGTTTTAACTGAAGAAATGCCATTTGTATACTATTTCGGTTCTATTAGAGGCGGTTCTTAGGTTCGTTACAAGTTGATAATAGGTTCAATGGAAAGCCTATACATATAGCTTCTATATGAAATATATATAATGTCTGCCGCTATAAGTATTTAAACAATATAGCAACAATTTCTGATGTTTAAACTGACAAATGCATTTTTTTTGGTTTACTATTTCGGTTCTATTAGTGGTGGTTCTTAAGTTCGTTGCAAGTTGATAATAAGTTCAATGGAAATCTTATACATATAGCTTCTATATGGTATCTTATCTCTGCCGCTATAAGCATATAGACAATATAGCAACAATAATGAATGTTTTAACTGAGGAAATGGCATTTTTTTCTACTATTTTAGTTTTATTAGAGGAATTTGGAAGGAATCTGAGTGTAAAATGGAGGGAGAGTAAGAAACTGTTCTGGAAAGAAGTCAAGAAAGTTAGGGAAGGTAGCAAGGGAAACAGTAAGGGTGTGAAAGATAAGAATGGGAGAATGCTAGCCGAGAAGCAAGACAGAGTCGAAAGATGGAGGGAGTACTTCAGTGAGTTGCTAAATGAAAGGAATGAAGAGCCAGCAAACATAGCTGGATATGGTATGGGAGGGAGAAGAAGAGAAGTAGTGGAGGAGGAGGTGGGGATCAGGAGGTCAGAAGTGTGGGAAGCCATGAAAAGAGTGAAGTTGGGGAAAGCACCAGGAACAGATGGAGTGTGTGGGGAAATGTTGAGGTATGGTGGTGAGATAGTGATAGAATGGGTATGGAAAATGTGCAAACTAGCATGGAGAAGGGGAGTGCACCCGATGACTGGAAGAGTGGCATAATAGTCCCCCTATATAAGGCAAAGGGGAAAGAGGAGTGTGTGGTAACCACCGAGGAATATGTCTTCTAAGCGTAGTAGGGAAGGTATACAGTAGGGTAGTGATTGAGAGAGTGAGAGTGAGAACGGAGAAATGGATAGGCGACGAGCAGGGAGGTTTTAGGAAGGGAAGAGGATGTGTAGATCAGATTTTTACCCTGAATTGTGTTGTGGAGAAGTATCTGGAGAAACAAAAGGTGTATGTTGCCTTTATGGACTTGGAGAAGGCCTATGACAGAGTGGATAGAGAAGGTTTGTGGAAAGTACTTAGAATATACGGAGTAGAGGGCAAGTTGCTGAAAGCAGTGAAGAGCATGTATGAGGGTGCAAAGGCGGCAGTACGTGTGGAGAGTGAGCAGAGCGAGTTCTTTGACCTGAATGTTGGTTTGAAACAGGGGTGTGTGATGTCCCCGTGGTTGTTTACTGTATGTATGGATGGAGTTATGAAAAAAATACTATCAAGAGCAGTGGATGTTGGTGTATCGCTGAAAAGGGAGGGAATTGAGTGGAAGCTACCTATACTGCTGTTTGCGGATGATACAGTTCTGATGAGTGATAATGAATGGGAGTTGCAGGGTCTGGTAAATGAGTTTGGAACAGTGTGCGAAAAACGGAATTTGAAGGTAAATACGGGGAAGAGCAAGGTTATGGTCTTCGAAAGGGGTGAAGTCACATAGTGTGAGGTGAAGCTGAACGGTCAGGCTATGGAGATCGTCAACTCTTTTAAGTATCTGGGCAGTGTGTTGAGTAAAGATGGGACTATGGATGAAGAGGTGCGGGAGAGGGTACAACAGGGGAAGAGGGTTGTAGGAACGCTAAAAGCAGTAACAAGAAATAGGGTGGTCAGTATGGAAGTGAAGAAGTCCTTGCATGACAGTGTGGTAATCCCGACACTGACTTACGGAAGTGAAGCATGGACGTTGGTTGAGAGACTCAGACCAAGAGTGAGAGCAGTGGAAATGAATTACTTAAGGAGTGCGTGCGGAGTTACATGGAGGGATAGACAGACTATGAGGAAGTAAGAAGGAGGTGTGGTGTGGAGGTAGATGTGCTGGAAAGTGTGAAAAGGAACAACTTGAGATGGTTCGGCCATATGGAACGTATGGAAAGCGAGAGAATGACTAAGAGGGTGTACGAGAGCGAGGTGGAGGGACAGAGGGGGAGAGGTAGACCGAATATGAGGTGGAAGGATGGAGTGAGGAACTACATGAACGAAGGCGGTGCTGGTTGGGGGGAGGGGCGTCGACTGACTGGGGACAGAGGTGCATGGGGGCGGTTCGTTCGTGGCCACACCTTCGGGGATCACGGCGTCAGGCAATAGATAGATAGATAGATTAGAGGCAGTTTCTAGCTTCGTTGCAAGTTGATAATAGGTGCAATGGAAAGCCTATACATTTAGCTTCTATATGGCATGTATCTCATCTATGCCGCTATAAGCATATAGACAATATAGCAACACATTTGGATGTTTTGACTGAGGAAATGCCATTTTATAACTATGTTGGTTCTATTAGAGGCGGTTCTTAGGTTTGTTGCAAGTAAGTAATTGGTACAATGGAAATCCTATACATATAGCTTCTATATGTCTTGTATCTCACCTCTGCCGCTATAACTATATAGACAATATAGCAACAATTTTGGATGTTTTAACTGGGGAAATGCCATTTGTTTACTACTTCGGTTCTATTAGAGGCGGTTGTTAGGTTCGCTGCTAGTTGATAATAGGTTCAATGGAAAGCCTATACATATAGGTTCTATATGGCATGTATCTCACCTCTGCCGCTCTAAGCACATAGACAATATAGCAAACATTTTGGATGTTTTAACTGGGGAAATGCCATTTGTTTACGATTTCGGTTCTATTATTAGAGGCGGTTCATAGGTTCCTTGCAAGTTGATAATAGGTTCAATGGAAATCCTATACATATAGCTTCTATATGGCATGTATCTCCTATCTGCGGCTATAACCATATAGACTATAGCAACTATTTTGGATGTTTTAACTGAGGAAATACTATTTTGTTACTATTTCGGTTCTATTAGAAGAGGTTCTTAGATTTGATGCAAGTTGATAAAAGGTTCAATTGAAAGCCTATACATGTAGCTTTTATATAGCATGTATCTTATCTCTACCGCTATAACCATATAGACAATATAGCAACCATTGTTGATGTTTTAACTGAGGAAATGCCATTTGTTTACAGTTTCGCTTATATTAGAGGCGGTTCTTAGGTTAGTTGCAAGTTGATAATAGGTTCAATTGAAAGCCTATACATATAGCTTCAATATGACATGTATTTCATATCTGCCGCTATAAGCATATAGACAATATAGTAACAATGTTGGATGTTTTAACTGAGGAAATGCCATTTTGTTACTATTTTGGTTCTATTAGAAGAGGTTCTTAGGTTCGTTGCGAGTTGATAATAGGTTAAATGGAAAGCCTATACATATAACTTCTATATGGCATGTATCTCATCTCTGCCGCTTCAAGAATATAGACTACATAGCAATAATGTTGGATGTTTTAACTGAGGAAATGCAATTTTTTTTTACTACTTCGGCTCTATTACAGGCGGTTCTTAGGTTCGTTGCAAGTTTATATTAGGTTCAATGAAAAGCCTATACATTATAGCTTCTATATGGCATGTATCTCATCTCTGCCGCTATAAGCATATAGACAATATAGCAATAATGTTGGATGTTTTAACTGAGGAAATGCCATTTGTATACTATTTCAGTTCTATTAGAGGCGGTTCCTAGGTTCGTTGCAAGTTGATAATAGGTTCAATGAAATGCCTAAGAATACAGCTTCTATATGGCATGTATCTCATCTCTGCCGCTATAAGCATATAGACAATATAGCAATAATTTTGGATGTTTTAACTGACGAAATGCCATTTTGTTACTTTTTCGGTTCTATTAGAGGCGGTTCTTAGGTTCGTTGCAAGTTGATAATAGCTTCAATGGAATGCCTATACATACAGCTTCTATATGGCATGTATCTCATCTCTGGCTCTATAAGCATATAGACAATATAGCAACAATTGTTGATGTTTTAACTGACGAAATGCCATTTTTTTACTGTTTCGGTTCTATTAGAGGCGGTTCTTAGGTTCGTTGCAAGTGATAATAGGTTCAATTGAAAGCCTATACATATAGCTTCTATATGGCATGTATTTCATATCTGCCGCTATAAGCATATAGACAATATAGCAATAATGTTGGATGTTTTAACTAAGGAAATGCCATTTTGTTACTATTTCGGTTCTATTAGAAGAGGTTCTTAGGTTCGTTGCAAGTTTATAATAGCTTCAATGGAATGCATATACATACAGCTTTTATATGGCATGTATCTCATCTCTGCCGCTATAAGCATATAGACAATATAGCAACAATTGTTGATGTTTTAACTGACGAAATGCCATTCTTTTACTGTTTCGGTTCTATTAGAGGCGGTTCTTAGGTTCGTTGCAAGTTGATAATAGGTTCAATGGAAAGCCTATACATATAGCTTCTATATGGCATGCATATCATCTCTGCCGCTATAACTATATAGACAATATAGCAATAATTGTGGATGTTTTAACTGAGGAAATGCCAATTTTCTATTATTTCGGTTCTATTAGAGGCGGTTCTTAGGTTCGTTGCAAGTTGATAATAGGTTCAATGGAAAGCCTATACATATAGCTTCTATATGGAATGTATCTCATCTCAGCCGTTATAAGAATATAGACAATATACCAACAGTTTTGGATGTTTTAACTGAGGAAATGCCATTATTTTACTATTTCGGTTCTATTAGAGGCGGTTCTTAGGTTCGTTGCAAGTTGATAATAGGTTCAATGGAAAGCCTATACATATAGCTTCTATATGGAATGTATCTCATCTCAGCCGCTATAACTCTATAGACAATATAGCAACAATAGTGGATTTTTTAACTGAGGAAATGCCATTGTCCTACTATTTCGGTTCTATTTGAGGCGGTTCTTAGGTTCGTTGCAAGTTGATAAGTGGTTCAATGGAAAGCCTATTCATATAGCTTGCTTTTGAGATATGTTTGAATTCCGCCCCTCAAAAATTGTAGAAAATATAGCCCAGAATTTAAATTTTCCGAAAAAGTAATAAGGAACCGGGAACCAAGTTCAGCCGGGTGGACCGATAGTCGATGAAAATGGAGAATACACCAAAGACGAAGTACAAATGAGTAATGCCCTCAATACCTTCTTTGCATCAGTTTTTACAACAGAAGACCTCAGTGATATCCCTACACCATCGCCGATTCAGATTGATAATTCAGATGTTCTAAGCAATATCACCTTTACAGAGAGAGAAGTATTGAATTGTTTAGATAAGCTCAAGGTAAATAAAACGCCTGGACCTGGTACAATCTCACCTAGAGTTCTAAAGGAAGCTAAGGATGAGCTCTCCAAACCACTGACATTGCTATTCAATAAATCCTTACAGTCTGGAACTATGCCTGATCAGTGGAAGTTAGCCAACGTAACACCGATATTAAAAAAAGGCAGCAAATCTCTACCCATTAACTATCGTCCAATTAGCTTAACCTCAGTTGTATGTAAAATGCTAGAAACACTCATAAGAGACAGACTCGTACATCACTTAGAGGAAAATAACATACTTATGATACTCAACACGCCTTTCGTAAAAAACGTTCCTGTTTAACAAACCTCTTAGACTTCTTCCACGATATCTTCAACCTCTACGATGGGAGTAAAGCTGTAGATATTATATACCTTGATTTTCAAAAGGCCTTTGAAAAAGTTCCCCACAAACGTTTACTGTTAAAACTAAAAGCACATGGAATACAAGACGGTGTGTTGAAATGGATAGAAAATTGGCTCAGCGACAGAAAGCAAAGAGTAGTCATAAACGGTAAGGCATCTAAATGGACCAATGTAAGTAGGCGGGGTATCCCAGGGATCGGTACTAGGACCAATTCTCTTTCTCATTTACATGAACAACATAGATGAGGGTCTCACCTGTACAATCTCAAAATTTTCTGACGATACAAAAATTGAAAATAGCGGCCTCTCAAAAGAACAAATTGACGATATGCAACACAATCTAGATAAGTTGTCATGCTGGGCCCAAATTTGGCAAATGAGTTTCAATGAAGATAAATGTAAAGTACTACATATCGGATACCAAAATGAGAAAGCAAACTATTCGATGAATGGCACTCAGCTTAAGACTGTAAACAGAGAAACCAATCTGGGAGTAACAATATTGAGTAACCTTAAACCGAGTCAACAATGTTCTGAAGTTGTTAAGAAGGCAAACAAAATAATTGGCTTTATAGGCAGGTCATTTGAGCATAAATCCAAAGACGTTATCCTAACCCTTTGCAATTCCTTATTCCGCCCTCTTCTGGAATACTGCATTCAAACTTGGTGCCCTTATTACCAAAAAGATATAGACAAGCTAGAACGAGTTCAATGTAGAGTTACCAAAATGATACCTAGCCTAAAGAACAAACCATACGAGGAGCGTCTTAGAGAATTAATTCTATTTTTGTTTTAACCCAGCGCAGATTAAGAGGTGACTTAATTCAAGTGTTCAAAATCATCAAAGGCATCGACAATATGAACTGTAGTAAGTACTTCACTATCGACCAATCTAATTACTCGCGGGGAAACGGTTGCAAAATTATTGGTAAATCATTTAATTCACACGAATCTGATAATTTCTTCTTCAATCGAGTGGTCAACTTATGGAATGGACTTCCCCGAGACGTTATAGACTGCAGCACCGTTGATTCATTTAAACTTCGCTTAAACAAATATCTCGCATCAAACCCGCGACTGACTGCGTTTGTAAATTAATAACTTTATTTTATCCCCCCCTCAGTTACTAACCCATCTGTCCCCTACTAACTTCCTAATCCTGCCACGGACATTAGTTTCAGGGCAGTAGTTCCCTTTCCAATGTTCCCTTACCCACTCTAAACCACTGTTTGGACACTTGATCCTCAGTGTTTTGGAGGACAAGCAGCCTAGAAGGGTCACTAGACCTGTTGTTGCTTGATTTCCTTTGTACTTCTGTGTACTTTGTACTTCCCCTACAAGCGTAAATATATACACCAATGAAGAACACAATTTTCTCCAACGTGGTGTAATATCACTTACTACGGAGAAGGGCCCAGAATGGCGTGGTTGACCAGAAGGGAGGTGGGAACGATATATTTGGGTACGTGAAAATAACAATGTGTTTGACAGTATCGTTTCAAGCAACACACGGATCCCTCACTGTTAATTCAACATAGCCAGAAAACAAAATAAGAAATGCGTCATCATATCCCAAAGGGATTAATTAACGATACACCCCAAATACGAATGTGTATTTACTTGCGCTCTCTCTCTCTCTCATTAACTCCTTCACTCATATGACGCAGAGGTTGCCAGATTAGCAATAAGAAATAGAGTTCTCTCACTCTTATAATTACCTCTCCAAAATTAGTTTTCTGCCCACAGCTAACTCTAAGACAACTGCAGAGGTTAAAGTAACTAAACTAAAGGTTTCTAAATACCCCTGATGGTAACAAAGGATTTAAAGTATCCCTAATAGGCTCAAAATTGCGCCATATGTCGGAGAGGGTTAATATGAATGAACACTTTGTAAACCAGTAGAAATATATATGTGTAACTTCCCTTTCAGACTGCTGTATTGCTGTCCTGTATAAACACTTTCAGACTAATGTATTGCTGTCCTGTATAAACACTTTCAGACTAATGTATTGCTGTCCTGTATAAACACTTTCAGACTAATGTATTGCTGTCCTGTATAAACACTTTCAGACTAATGTATTGCTGTCCTGTATAAACACTTTCAGACTAATGTATTGCTGTCCTGTATAAACACTTTCAGACTAATGTATTGCTGTCCTGTATAAACACTTTCAGACTAATGTATTGCTGTCCTGTATAAACACTTTCAGACTAATGTATTGCTGTCCTGTATAAACACTTTCAGACTAATGTATTGCTGTCCTGTATAAACACTTTCAGACTAATGTATTGCGGTCCTGTATAAACACTTTCAGACTAATGTATTGCTGTCCTGTATAAACACTTTTTTGTGGGCATTCCTAGCCCATAATGTTAAACTTCATCCTATTTTCCGGTACGGCTTTTTCGCTGTAGGTGGCAGAGAGTAGGGAGAGTGCCTTCTATTACACTGCTGTCCTATTCTTCTACAACTAATGGGGATGGCAAGGTTGGGGTGGTTTGAGTATCTGTGTAACTCTCTCTCATCTGTGGTCATGCATGTCAGACGGCGAATTACTATACTAGTTAACCCTTATTTTTTGTCCATATCTATTTTCTTTGACCTGACCTGAAGTTCAATGTCATAGATTATGGAGGAAATTATGCGTTTTTTACCGCCATGCACTGGTCGTAGATCACTGTGAAAGGGAAGGCTATTATTTTCTAATATATCTAAATAAATAATAATAATATCCACTAAAACATGTTTTATGATTCATGCCATATCCTACCATTATTGAATATACTGTATATTACAAAGCAAGCCCTTTTAATTTCCATATCTCCCGAAGACGCTTGAGTGCGTGAGCGAGCGTGGGTGGGTACTGTCCTACGTAAAGTATAAAGTAGAGATACTATGTTGAAGGAAAAGTATCTAATAAGCTGGATGGGTAGACCATTTGGTAAACAAAATGAGAACATTGAACACATGTAACATTACGACGTAGGTGGATATACAGTATATGGTAGTAGAATACTTTTGTATATAACAGTGACCGTAATAGTTGAAAATTGTAGATAAATACACTTCTAATTGCATGATATATTTCACCTGACCTGCACTTTCCATGCTATTAACCCTCGTGGCCCGGGCTGGTCCTCCAAAGGACGGAGGTCGTATCCGGGCGATCTGGCCGAAAAACGTCTAGGCCTAGGCTACCGTATTTTTTTTTATTTTAACTACTAGAAATTTCCCACGCATCTATAAACGTAGGGCGGTTTTCAATCTGTAGACTGGCGTTGAGTAGAGCTCTCTAAGTCAACTGGTTCAGTTGTGATGACGATTTCAGTGGAGCTAATTTTTCCGCGATGTTGACAATATCGGAGCTTTTCAGACACTAATTTCGTCTGACGTCACAACAATAACATTGATCTGACGTGTCCTTCTTGTTTTCAGAGGTGCGGTGATGCAACGATCGGCTTTGTTTACATGCGTCGGACGCACGGCGTTCAGACCAAGCTGAATAGGCTTGAAAGCTTACTATCTGCTGAAAGGACACCCAGGCTGCTGCCCAATTTTCACGGTGTCCTTGCACAATGACACCCGGGCTGGAAGGGTTAATGTCGTAGATTATGGCCATATGATTTGTTTTCATAAATCTGCTTCTAAAATCATCTGTTTTACACACAACCTGTTCATGTTTAAGGTTCTACATTGTGTGTACGTGCATTACGTGTGCAATTAGGTTCTATTAACCTAATGTATTACGCACTACAGCATACACATTCACAGACACACATACACCTGTGTGTATATTTGTATAAACATATATTATACATACTGCCCATCATACACGATATTATTAATTTGGTATGAACGATCAGTAAGCAATTGATGGGTGAATTATTGGAATATATGAGAGAGAGAGAGAGAGAGAGAGAGAGAGAGAGAGAGAGAGAGAGAGATTAAATACTTGTTGTAATACCAATAATTGATCATATGAATTTTAAACTACGCTCTTAAATCATTCATATATCTGTTATAGATATTATAATTAGACAGAAAACGTGAAAGACTAATAATATATTTTAGATACGAACACATTGAGATTGGACTCCTATAAATAATACAGTGATGATGCAGTGTTAACGCCGTGCACTCCCTTGATTGACAGGGCTAGGGTGTGTCCAACTGTCCATGTTACAGGGACTTTACTGGACAGTTGGCTCATATAAATAACATTGGAATTAAAGTTATGGGTAGACATTTGGCTCATATAAATTATTATTTTACCTCCACCAACCGACTTTACTCCTAAACTCAATTAATGAAATGAACAGATACATGTGGCAGTCCAGGGATTCGAACCTAGGATGCTCACACCGAAATTCAGTGGATTTATCCATTGCGCTACGAAGACAGGTATAACAATGGAATTAAAGTTATGGGTAAAATTTTTAATGACAAAATTATGAATTGAAAGGGATTGGAAACTAAATTTGACCAAAAAATACAGGAAAAGTTGAAGCATCATAATTAACATCAATACAAATTTAAATCAATACAAATAAGTGCATTAAAAACAAGACGGAGATACGAGCACAATTGTGTAAAAAACATAATGCAAAAAAAGTACACAATTTTCAACCATTATAATGCAATTATTAAAACAAATTTGCAAGATAAACTAAGCAAAATAACTGTTATGCGATCAGGTATAGGAAGAAGTTGTGAGCACCATAAATAGAGGAAAATATTATGAGGTGTGAGAACACACATTATGAGGATGCAGATAACAGCCGGGCGAAAAATTGAAGTGTAATTTATACTGGAGAGAGAGAGAGAGATATTTCCATTTAGCACAGGGTATATATAGATGGAGACTATTCAATAATTATAGATTGGTTTATTGATAGAAAACATGGTACCGCAACAACAAGGTCATATGGCGCCGGACAGGTTAAAGTACTGTTATTGCCAAAAAAAAAAAAAAAAAAAAAAAAACGTCTACAGTAGAGTTATAAAACTTAATACCATATATGTAATTTCAAATCGACAAGGATAACAAAGAGCGGAGGGTATGGAGCTTGGACGCAGTAAACGATAGGGGATAAGCAGGGGGAAAGAGATGCTGAGAAACAAGATGAAGGGAGGAACACAGATTAACGAACTAGTGCAAATTAATCTTCCTGAATAAATTTGGGGATTGAAAGACGAAAAAGTACAAACAAATAAAGATAATGATAACAAGTGATAGCGGAGCAGAGCGTCTATATGATGGGCAAGAGGGCTATATATTATACAGTATAATAAAGGACCAACACTTGCATACACAAACACATACTTGATAATTATAGTCTCTCGCTCGCACGCACACACATGCATGTAACATACACACTTGCATACAAATACGTATTTACACACACACACAAACACACATGCATGCAATATGCACACTCATAACCACACCCGCAAGCATACATACATAATTTACACACACACACACACACACATAACAACAATACGAACAATATTAAGCAGTGGAGGTAAATATTAGTATGAATATACTGTAGGAGTAAAACAATGTTATTGTAGGTAAAGCTCCTGTGTGCAACATAGTGAAGAGCAGTTGGAATGAGTTTGTTAAACATAATGAAACGATATATAAAACCAAATATAGCAAACAGAAGTCCTGGTTAGAACAGCAATATATATATTTAAATACAGTACACTATAATATAGTTTATATTTTGATTAGGTCACAAACCAAGACGAAAAATTCAGTTTGCGAACAAGGATGGGAAATGGCATGCGACTGAAAGTATACCAAATATATAAAGCACCTACCTTCTCTGTGTACTCTTGACTGAAGATGTCTTGAATACCGGTACCGAAATAATCCACACACACACACACAACAGTATGCACATTTGTGAACACTAATACAGTTATACCCATTTGAATCTTTGAACCTTTAAAGCCAAGTTTTGAAGCATTTTGGGTAAGATAGAGCATTGTATTATCTACATTATTGTCTTCGATGGTGATTCAATGGGTGTATCTTATCAGTGTTAGTGGCTGTACATAGATCAACACACTTGTGGCTAGTTTCTTGCCAAACCAGAAACTACTTTTGCTGAATAATCATTTTCAGAAGCTATCGGGTATACTGGTATCATAAATGTTCCTACATAATTGTATACTGTAAAATATAAACCTATTACAATTATGAGTTTATGCTTTCATTCTTGGTCTAAGATGTTCCGCTTTTTATACACATTTCCACTTAATGATATATTATAAACAGGTTTTTCACTGCACTTTGTGTTCTACGGCACGCAATAAGCCTCACTCAATACATAAGCTTCTTGATGGGTTCACTAGTACAAGGAGAAACACAGCATTGTTCCTGTAAACAAAAAGATAATATGAATTAGTGAATACAGTAATACAGTCATGTATGTATGGATGTACAGATGTACAGTCTACGACAGAACTTGTTGTCATGGCCTGAGGCAATGTGTTAGTTCACTTATCTTTTAATAGATGGCCCTTTAATCGCTTCTAATAAAAGGGGGCGGGGTTAATATAAAGGTTGGAAGGAGGAGGAGTCAAATGTGTGTGTGTGTGTGTTGTAGAACAGCACGTAGAATAAGTTTATGTTAACATAACACACAGGCTATATTATTAGATTAGCCCATGCCGGATCACAAATTAATAGCACACATCAGGCGTTGCGTTATTTATGGAATTAAATATACAGACAATCAAGTTTATATCCTTCGCACTTCCCATTCCCCCTTTAGTCCTGGAGCCAAGGGGTGTTTGCATGCATAAATGGGCCAGAAAATCACCCGCTTGATTTAGTTAGAGGGTCCACTGGGACACCTTTTTAGCGAGGTAGACATCCCGAAACCAGGCAGTTATCGTGTTATTCGGGGTTTTCGCCGAATTTAATGAAATCAAAATAATTCCTTTTTTTACGTGTGACGGTTACATAAATTGCAATAACTCGGCAATGAAATGGTCTACAGAGCTCTTTCACCACTCAAAATAAATCTTAAAGAATTATCTATTCAATGGATACAAACACAATAAGATTGGTCAATACCCAAGGTCACAAGAGGTCAAAGTATGACCTTTTCTGATGAGGAACTAAAATGTATGACTTTTCAAATTTAAATATTTGTGAAAAATAGGTAAATGGATTGAACGTTTAATGCTTTTATATTCTGGTTAGGTACACCATAGGAAAGTTTTTGAAATTAGTTGGAAAAGTTGATTACGTATTTTAACCCCTGTGTAGCAATCAATAAAAGGTATATATACCGTATCAACGTACTGAAGCATAACAGATATATGCCGTAATTTGTATTCTTTAGGATTGCAATAGGAATGCAAAAATGAGTTAATCCAGTATATTTGATGTTCTCTGTTCATATATTGTTCATTTAAAATTTTGGGAAAACTAATTTTTGTTTATTTGTTTTCATGAGCAAACCATTTGAATTTAATAACTTGGTGTTATGTCTGGGCTCTTTTCATATGATTAAGGTAGTCATGGGTGCGATAGGAAAGCTCATTAATGGCAGTGGAGCAGAAACTATATTGGTAGAGTCTAAAGCATTTGGCAAAACAATGGTAAGATCAGTTCTTGATGGATCACATTATACGAGGTCGTTGAAGGGTTTGTTCATGCTCTCTGAGTGTATAGAAAGACTGCAGTGGGCGGAGTTCTTCAAAGTGGAAGGAATTGAGAGGTACAGGGATGAGCATGAGCATCTGAGACTGTTGAAAAACTCTGTAGCAGAAAAGAAGAGGGAGGAAAGCAAGGTTAATTTGGAGGCATTTATGTCAAACTCAGAAGTCATGGTTGAAGACTTCAATAAATTTAGATGTCAGAGAAGTGCAGCGTCAGAGACTTATACATTCTGGGACCACTTCGTCAGAATGGTGGCTGTTCTAAAGGACTTGGTTAGGGCAGACCGTGAGGGAGACTGGAAACTCCATCTCCAAAGTGTTCAATCTGTGCTGCCGCTATTTGCTGGATGTGATAGGGTCAACTATTTTAGATGGGCTTCATTATACCTAGAAGATATGAGAAAGCTACCAGAAGATGTGTACAAGAGTTTCCAGGCAGGCAAGTTTGTGGTGAAGCGGACAGATGGACCATTCAGTGCTGTAGGGGCAGACATGTGTCTCGAGCAGACGATAAATCGATCCCAGAAGAGTGCTGGGGGGAGTGCATCGGTAGCACCAAAAAGAAGCAATTCGTTGCTCAGTGGAGATCATTTACCATGAAATGTTAGCTGTTGTCAATTTCCAACGTCAGGTCAGTGGAGTCGTCACACCTAGCACAGAACTTTTAGTAAACCACGAGTTCATCTTATCAGCAACAAGGTCATCTGAGACATTGATTCAGGATATGATTGAGTATGTAAAAGAACATGACAACCCCATGACGTTACCGTGTGAAGGAGACAAAGACAAGCTTCACAACATCCTCACACAGGATATCATGACAAAAGAAATCCGTGACAATCTGCTCGAATTTGATGAAAGATCTAGGAAGAAGTATGAAACATTCCGAAATGAAAGAAAAGTAATGAAACACAGATCCATCTTTGATACCATTCACAGGACGAACCTTAAGACATTCAAATCCATGAAGGGAGACCAAAGTACCTATAAGTCTACAAGCAAAGAGACCAAGAAGCAAATGGCAGAAACCCAGAAGATCTATGACATTGCTCGTGTCCGAGGATATGACATGAAACATTTGCTGGGGTTTGACCTGATTTACAGCAGTTACCTCTTTGACAAGAATGGACTAATGACCAAACCAAACAAAAGAGAACTGTGCACTGAGTTAGAAAAACACCTTGAAAAAGCAGACTATATACCACCATCTAAATGGAAGCCAGCAAATACAGTGACTATCATTGATGTAATGGCAGGCCTTCGTTGTATGCGGGTATCCCAGATGAACACCTTTGGTGAACTCTGCGATAAGTTCTTGGAGGTGTCCTATGGACTTGGCAGCAACTCTAAACGTGTCGACTTCATCTTTGACACATACATTGTGGGTTCAGTGAAGGACAGCGAAAGAACTAGAAGGTGTGGTTGCAGCCCAATTGATTTATATGGGATAGGTACAGGAACGCAATTGCCAGTCACAATGGATGCATTCTGGGCCTCATCTGCAAACAAATCCAAGCTACAGAAACTCATTCGACAACGCATCTTAACCAAGCCAAAACCGATGACAGATACAGTTGTTAGCTCGATTGGACTTCCACCTGAAATTGAACCATGCCTGGCTATTTTGAATGGAAAAGAGACACCATTACCTGATCTAGACACAACGATTGAAGAGGCCGACGTCAGAATTATCCCACATGCTCGTCATGCAGTTGAGAATGGGACTAAGAGAGTGGTTATTATATCAAATGATACTGATGTAGTAATCTTGGCCCTACACTACTGGTCGCTTCTGAAGGCAAATGGCCTACGAGAGATGTGGATTCGTGCTGGTGTTGGTAATACCACAAGATACATACCCCTTCATGTTCTAGGCGATAAGTTGGGATCAGATACTTGCAAAATCTTAGTTGCCCTGCACCATCTCACTGGTTGTGATTCCACAAGTAAATTTGGTACAAAGGCTGCACTGAAGGCAGATCCGGTGCATTATCTGATGATTTTGGAAAGGAATTGAACTGTATTAACTTCATCTTGGTGGAAGAGTTCCTTGTGAATGTGTACAAATCAGGAACCTCATGCAGAACAATGGATGAATTACGGTACTACCTCTACTACCACAGCAAAAAGACCATTTTGGAACTGCCTCCCACCAGCCGATCAGTCAAAGGTCATGTCCTCAGGGCATTCTTTGGCACATATCTACAGCTACACTGCCTAAGCAATCCTCAACTGGATCCCAGAGACTTTTGTTTCATTGAAGAAGATGGCATTCTTCAACCGGACCATCTTCAAGCCTTGCTACCGGATGACTTTGCAATGCCCTGTAAATGTACCTCCTGCTCTACTAAACGCTGTGTCTGCAGACAACTAGATATGAAATGCTGCCCTTACTGCAAATGTCAGGTGAAAGGATTTCAAAACCTAGGCCATTAATGTGACACATCACAGAATACGTTTCCAACTGTATCCCCGGCTCACCCCTCTCCCCAAAAGTAGGTAATTCATTAATGTGACAACAAATAATTGAAATCTGCTTAGAAGATATATATGCAATGTGTGATACTGTGATACAGAGTGTTTTGATAGAACTTTAGCTGACTCAGTAGTACCATAATTATATAACCAATACATAGCTATTATTGGTATAACATTCGCAAACTTCATATTATTGTACTGGACGCCAAGGGGTTAAAATACGTAATCAACTTTTCCAACTAATTTAAAAAACTTTCCTATGGTGTACCTAACCAGAATATAAAAGCATTAAACGTTCAATCCATTTACCTATTTTTCACAAATATTTAAATTTGAAAAGTCATAAATTTTAGTTCCTCATCAGAAAAGGTCATACTTTGACCTTTTGTGACCTTGGGTATTGACCAATCTTATTGTGTTTGTATCCATTGAATAGATAATTCTTTAAGCTTTATTTTGAGTGGTGAAAGAGCTCTGTAGACCATTTCATTGCCGAGTTATTGCAATTTATGTAACCGTCACACGTAAAAAAAGGAGTTATTTTGATTTCATTAAATTCAGCGAAAATCCCGAATAACATGATAACTGCCGGGTTTTGGGATGTCTACCCTCGCTAAAAAGGTGTGCCAGTGGACCCTCTAACTAAATCAAGCGGGTGATTTTCTGACCCTTTCATGCATGCAAACACCCCTTGGCTCCTGGACTACTCCTCCCCTTCTCTCTGCTGCCTTCCCTTATCTCCCCCCTTCTCTCTTTTTTTTCCCCGTTCTCTCTCCTAATCTAATATATAATTTTCCTCATCATCGTGTTCAAAGCTGTCCATAAAAATTGCTTTGGTGTTTTAATAACACTGTTCTTTTTACCTTTACTGATTCTCAATTATTAACTCGTATTCTATTCTTTAACTTATACAATGTGTTATAGAAAATAAATAGATATGCTCCGTTGCAAAACACTCAAAGTTGCCAACCTTGGCGTCCTAGTTAGTGTGAACAATCTTATAAATATATAAGTAATTGAAACGGGATGTTACAATCCACGCATCAAGACAAGTTGAATCACATTGTAATCTAGCTTGGACCAAATTATAACCAAATATATAATAATATCATGAGACAAGATAATATCGGTTCAGTTAGAGAACACACTTTAGATGAGCCGAAACGTGTTTCTTTGTAATATACAGTATATATATATATATATATATATTTATTTTTTATTTTTTATTTTTTATTAGAGAAAATCTGTTTTTCTTCCATACCACTATTCACAGCACTGTGGTTGACCAATTCATAATCTACCATAACATGTTGTTGTTGTTGTTGTTGTTCCCCAAGCTGCCTGGCCGAACAGCCCCAAGGCTCCGAGCAAGGCCAAGGCCATAACTGAGCGCCCCCACAGAACCCTCCCTGCCGACCACAATAAAGCCTGGGTGACCGAAGCCACTCCACCATGGCAGGGAGCTGAGGAGGGTGCGGAAACGCCCGGGAAACCAAAGACCCACCCAGGGCCCTGTGCCCCTCAGCAATTATGAAGAGAAAGTTGAGGGGCAAAGGATAAATGTGACGCTTTGGCTTCCAATCATGGTAGATTGGGAGGTCAATCCACGGAATAGACGCCGTCACTTGAGATCTAGAAAATATATAAGTAAAAGGAACAGTCAGAGTAAGCTATGGGTATGGCAGAGATCGCTCAGTTCTCACTCTGATAGACCAGCCCATCACCACATGACTAGAACCCAATCCTCTCAGCATCAGCTAGGAAAGGCCCTAGAAAGCCGCCTTTGGCGGGGGGATAGCTCCCCTATTTCAACCCTTTCGGGGTTTGGCACCCGCCCACCATAACATGTAATATGACACGCTATGATTATTGCATTATACTTTTCTCAGTTGATTCTTAATTACTAGCTTAATTACTGTGGCTTCGCATTATCAGTAAACAGTTCGGCGCTACCCATTGTAATGATTTACTATAAAGTAAGTCAACGAATTAAACAATTAAACGATAATCCAAGCAATCTGGTTATGTTGTTTTAAAGTTAATATAATTGTTTTAGCTTTTATATTTTTACTTTGAATTATTTAAATTATCCTCCAAACATAATTAAGTATACTATGCTCTGTGAATGTTAACTTGAATTTAATTTAATATGTATTATTTCACCATCATTATGTTACGGTGAACATTGGAAACACATACACATTATATAATATATATAAAGGGTTCTTAAATGTAAACATTTACAATTTATATTTATTCAATCAATATGATCTCCACCCACAAGCTGCATCAACTACCTCCTGTATTCTCGTTGGAGCTGATTTAAAAATGTTCCAACATATTATTAGGGCGGCGACGGATCCTCCCCCCCCCCCCCCCCCCCTGCCCCCCGATCCCACTACTCCCGCCCTTTCCAATCCTAACCTGGACCACATTCCACTCCATGACATGATGGCCCACACATTCTCTATTGGGGTCATATCACACACCCACTTGTGGACCAGCTGAACCCCGGTTAGGGTCAGGTCAGGTGAAGGTATTGAAGGATAAGCCTTCACAACGGCACCTCGTAGCTACTTTCTACTTTTCCTATTTTCTGAAGAGTGTAGAGAGGGGAGCAGGGGTCTTGGAGAGAGACGAAGTTGTTGTAGTGACTTTGTTATGTGTGTTATTAGTCGGTATACGTCGTAAGGCTCAGGATGGCCATGGCACGCACTGAAGACACAGCATGTGCTCAATAATGCTAATACCTTTTCTAGTTTGCCTGGACCAGTGTGTGTGTGTGTGTGTGTGTGTGTGCGTTTTATGTTAACGGGTGTGAGTGTATGTGTGTGTGTGTGTGTGTTGTATCCTGTGTTAGTGTTGTGTTGGTGTGGGTGGCTTGGTGCTTGCATGTGATGGACGGAGGAGAAAGGTTGAAGCGCCGTCTCTCCAAACATTACAAATTGTGGAGGTCATAAGTATATGTATTATTGAACTTATTCCTTAAGCCAACACAAATAACTTGAATCCTAAGTGTTATTGTTACACTTAACTCTTGCGACATATATGACGCGATCGCGTCATATGGAACTTATGACCAAAAACTCATATGACGCGATCGCGTCATATGGACTTATCTACATGCTTCACCAATAAGTCCAAATGACGCTCTAGCGTCATATGGAGCTCAGTAAGTCCGGTAAGTTAGATGAAGATCTGTCGGTTGGTGGCAATCCCAGGTTCCTCCGACAATTCTAACGGCCAGCAGTGTGGTTTTGACAGTTGTGTGGTGCAGTGGCAATGATACCGGGCGCCCGCCTCCGTGGACTTACTGGAACATAATATGTCTGAAGGAGTTAATATATATATATATATATATATATATATACACAAACGAATATAGACGTCTTCTTCGAGAATCGTAGCTTAAGTAGGAATAGGATAACTAGCGAGGCAGCGAGCAATAGGTGTTGTTCGCTGCCTCGCTAGTTATCCTATTCCTAGTCAATATATGTTTGTTACTTTAGTCATCCCTAACATTTATTATGTATATGTAAATTCAAAGCAATCGCATAGTATTAATCTGCGTATTTTAGAGGGTATCATTTACGTCCTTGAGAGAGAGAGAGAGAGGTGGGAGGGAGGGGAGAGAAAGCGGGTGAAGAAGGAGAGTTGGGGTGAAAGGGAGAGGGGGAGGAGGGGGAATGGGAAGTGCGAAGGACATAAACTTGAGTGTCTGTATATTAAATTCCACAAATAACGCAACGCCTGATGTGTGTTAGTTATTTGTGATCCAGCATGAGCTAATCTCATAATATAGACTGTGTGTTATGTTAAAATAAACTTATTCTGCGTGCTGTTCTAGAACACACACACACACACGTTTGACTCCTCCTCCTTCCAACCTCTATATTAACCCCGCCCCCTTTTATTAGAAGTGATTAAAGGGCCATCAATTAAAAGATAAGTGAACTAATACATTGCCTCAGGCCATGACAGCAGTTCTGTCGTAGACTGTACAGTTGTTTACAGATGAAGCAGAGACAGTGTGTGGAAATGTGACTGAATAGAATGTTCTCACAGATTTGTATATAGCTTTAAGGACAATCAAGGATGTGACGCCTACCAGCGTTGGCAGAATCGCCTCCCGTTAGCCACTAGCGCTCGCCAGGGCAGTGAAATGGGCTACGGTTATCAGAGAATGTTGTTCTTTCTTTCATAGTGTTCGTGTTGTTACAGACAGTCCCGTGGTGGTCTTTATTTTCGTCTGTGACAACGGGAAGCATTTTATATCATGAGTAGAACATAAGATGCATTGTAGTGAAGTTGAGAGAGAGTAAGCGAGCGAGCAGCATGGGGGCAGTGAGTGTTGATTTCCTCCTCTCTCCCGGAGGAGTTTTTCCCGCGCGCGCGGGCTTTCTCTCGCCTCTGATTGGCTGGTGGTTCCTGGCACCTTCTGGAGGCCTGCTGCCTTGTGATGTATCGGCCTGTGATTGGCCGACCACCATGCCTTTGTGTGATCCTGAGGTTCCCGTGGAGCTACCTTCCTCATAGCTTGCCTGACCAGCATACCCTTCACATGTCCCTTGCCACCTGTCCCCGACTTCTACCTATAGAACACTTTCTCTCTCTCTCAACTTCTTACCTCTTATGCTTCTAATCTATTTAACATCATAACTTCCCTTTGGTTCTGCACGATTTCATACATCGGCCATCGTATTATATGCTGCAGCTCTCAGATATTCCATGTTTAGATAGACATTTTGGAGGGGTTAACATTTTGTCTGTAGAGGTTCGACATACTCGTGGTGTCTCCCTACCTTTTGCTTGGTTGTCTGCTGGGCTATTTAATGCTAGACTGGGGTGAGGCTATTGTGTTGTGATCTCCAATGTGTACCAGGTGTTGTTGAACCTGTACAATCGCAACGGATACGTGGGAAGCCTTGGTTGTCTTTCTGACTGTGTACCTTGTGAGTTTAGCACTGTGTTGCGAGTGAGGGCTTTTGCCTCTGCCACCCAACACTGTGCTAACTCGTATTGCTTTGACTTTGAGAGGGTCGCCAGGAGAGAACCAGATACTAGCGATCTGGATCTCTCAAGAGAGCACCCCGTCAATTAACGTAATTTGGCCGTACAGTCTTAAGGACCTCGCTAGGCTATGAGCCGCTTGCTCAGTCATTGTTTCCTAGCCTACTACATCCCAGCTAGACTTTATTCGCCTAGCAGACACCAGATTAAGATTGTAAACTCTTTATGGTATGTATGCAGCATTTTTATTCATATTGATAGCAAGCCTTGGTTGTTGTTGAGTTGCACAAGCCGAGCAGGCTTTTGCGTTGCCTGAGGAAGTACTTCTTTTGTTGTTGGAGATAATACTATTGCGCATTTATTATTATTCCCGTGCCAGTTAACACTGTATGTCCCTACACTTGTCATATCTTGTTCCTGCTTTATATAACAGTTCAAAATCCGATTCGATCATCTTAAGCAGCATCAGATTTTCTTCAGAAGATTCCTGTTCGATGCTTTAGGACTTTCATTCACTTTCTTTAACCCTTCCTACCCGGGCTACCTTAGGTAAGGACAGCTCTGCTGAAGGGCCGCTACCCGGCCGTCCTTACATAATACGGCAGCTTAATAGCCTAATTAAGCTTGGTCTGAACGCCGTGCGTACGACGTATGTCAACAAACCCAAGCGTCACCGCACCTCCGAAAACAAGAAGGAGAAGACTCTTCAATGTTATTGTTGAGTGGTACTTGAAAAGTAGACAGAATGGATAAAAAACACCATCTGAGGAAGAGCACTTAATTGACAACGTTTCGCAGATAGCTTCATCAGGTCACTAACCTGATGAAGCTATCTGCGAAACGTTCTCAATAAAGTGCTCTTCCTCACTCAGATGGTGTTTTTTTATCCATTCAATGTTATTGTTCTGACGTCAGACGAAATTAGTGTCTGAAAAGCCCCATATTGGCAACATCTCTGCAATATTTGTTCCACTGAAATCATCACAACTGAACCAGTTGACTTACAGAGCTCTACTCAACGCCAAAATACAGATTGAAAACCGCACTACGATTATAGATGAGTGGGAAAGTTCTAGCAGTGAAAATAAACATAAATACGGTAGCCTAGGCCTAGACATTTTTCAGCCATTTCGCCCGGGTACGGGTGACCGTCCTTAGGTAAGACAGGCCGGGTAGGAAGGGTTAATATAGGAGTGACAGTTTATTATTGTTTAGAGTAACTTTAATTATACCTTCTTGTTGTTTGCATTAAATAATTTCAGTGATTTAATTAAGCTCTCCATCTTTTTCCTTGTATACATTATTAACGTAATTGTATGTTATTGTGATCAGGCTGTATCAGAGATCATCAGCCTGTAGTAGTAGTGCATTTATACAGAGTTAGAGGATACCCCGCTATCGCAGATTTAACTCTGGAGGGTATAGGTGTTTTTGTGTGCCGGCATTATACGTTCGAGGGTTGGATCTAGTGATACCGTTGTGGCTGTGTGCATTTCTAGTCCAATGATTAAGAGCCCTCGTTTTATACGAGTCCCGGTCGTAACAAGGAGCTTACATATTAGCCGCAGTTTTGTTAGAAGTTATCTCAAGCATTAATTGACCACAAAACTATAAATAAGGCTGCTACACTTGTCTCTACTTCATCTATCTACAACGGTACACATGCGTCAGTCATGCACAGAAATATTACATTCACTTACGCCACACAACAAACTGAGCAACTCACACACAATGACAACACCCTAAACATCAAATCCCTACAAATATAACTACACAACACCACATACAACATATTATATAGTCATCACTTACAACCGCCTCCTACATCAAGTGCACCACAATACACATCTCAACTTCATAGCATCACTACCCTTCAAAATCTCTCAAGATGAGGAGGAGATTTTACCATTCACCACACAACATGGCTCGCAACTCACAATAATTACACAAGAGGAACACTCCTTATAGATCAATTACACACATTAAACATTACCAACCTAAGAGACAGGCCAACCAGACATCCCTGATCCCTCAAATGCTGCACACCAGGCAACACCCCTTGATATTTCATTCTACACTCCCATACTACATACATGAACCAAATGGGACATAAAACACAACCTACCTTTGGGCACTTCCCAATCCAAATCATATACCAGTTACAACATCCCGCCCACACACAATTTACAAAAAAATTACACCACACAAAAACAAACTAGCCTCTATTCACACAACACATTGAACACAAGTTGGAAGACTGCACGCTGGGTTGGCACGATTCACTTAATCATGCCACTGCACACCCTAACATAGTCATACAGGAAGCCAGTGGTAAACACACACCACAAGGATACAGATCATGCCAAACCTTTCTCCACAAACACACAACTTTATCAAACAAATAAACATCCTTCACCAGAATAGGACCCGTTCCCAATTAGAAATAAAACATACAAGCATAAAGCAAAATAATCAACCTAATCACAAAACAGCAAAGAACATACTGGAAAAACAACCTTGAAACTATTAATCACAGACCATGTTTAAAAAATACTATGGCGCACCCTGACATGACATCTCATCCCTGAGACATACATCTCACACAATTCTCCCTACACATAAAAGCCTTAGTGCACCTTTTTTCAATAAATTTGTTTAACCAGATCACTGAGTTCCCAAAAAAAACTCTCATAGGGCTGGCCGTAGGATTAGAACAAGATGGATACCTAATCAAGACGAAATAGATAGGAATGGGCAGACGGTGAACAAATCTAGGAAGGTGAAGACACGCAGCCATTTCATGCCATGTTATCAGTTCAGCCAAACCACACGAGTTCCACAGCAGAACTCTTACAGGGCAGGGCTGACGGATGAGGCAAGAACCCTACAACGAAGCACTAACAATGAAGTAGGCTAATCAAGAGCGAACAATGAGACATCAGGACTAAGGAAGAAAAAAGCACAGCGAGATGCAAACAAAAAATGCACTACTGAGACGAATCGAGTCGGATCGACCGCACCAGCAGCCGAAAAGTCAAATCAGGTCAGGAGCCAACAACCTAGCCAGGCCAACTAAGAGGTGCCCGACAGGGTGGCATATGATATAGGCCGCCCTAACTTAACTTGGGGGATGCTTGGAATGAATTGTGTTACCGGGCGTACGTCAACAGTGGGGGTGTGGGGGGGGGGCAGGCCACACCCATAATACTAGGATAGGTTAGGTAAGGTTGTTAGGTTAGGCTAATGTCCTTTCAAAGGGGTATAGTAAACACTATAGGATATACCTGGTCAGAGGTAAGTTCTATAGGTGTTACGCCCGATAACACAACTCTTGCCGGATGCTTCCCCAGACTCCCACAATTTGAACACCAGTAGGATTTTGACAATATGGTAAGGCTAAAAAGCACTGTTTCGAAAGGCAAATAATGAAAAAAGAGCGGTAGTACGCCTATAACTGTACACTTTACCTATAAGGCTTACAGTACGGTATTGCCCATTTCTATACCCATGTTCAGAGTCAGGTTATTTACATTATGTATAGGCTTCTTCACGAAAACTGTCTTACAATGCCCGATGCATGTGAAACATTTCCATTAGTGAACATTTCTGAAAATTACCTCTGGTTAGTTTCCACCTGGACTCTCAGTGTGATGATTGGGGTTGTTCGATATTATTTAGTGATTCAGACCTCGATGATTTCGTCTTGATTCAGAAATATCACAAACGCCCAAAGTTTTCCCCTCTTACGGAATCAGACACTGAAGAACGACCACCCAGAAATAGATTGTGCATAATTTATCGGATACCGAGTCGGATAGCAACAACCAACAAACTTGGGACCGCACCTGTGACAGTGTCTATGATTACCTGGAAAATTTACCTTTGGCTACTAGAGTCGTACAGAAGCAATTACAGTTCGTCCTGGCGTAACCTTTGATTTGGGATTGCTCTCAGATTTTGATAGTGACAGTATTAATGACTGAAGGTTACATCAGTGTGCACAGTAATATTGAACATACCACTACTCCACACTCTACTGCAGGCCCTAGTGATATTTCGTTGAACCAACCTTCTCAGTCGTCTGAACAATTTTTGCCTATTGAACATTTTGGAAGATTTAAAGACCTTTTTCAATTTGTGACGTACAGTGAAGAAATGTGTATTCACTGGCTCAAAAATCATACCCTCATTGTTGGTGACAATATCCCCTGCCCTAAGTATGTGTCTGCCGGTCGAAAGGGGGTACTCAAATATTATAAATATAAATATAAAGACCGTAAATGCCAGTTAAGGCTGCACTGTTCAGGTGTGGGAAAGAAGTGTCAACATAAGGTTTCCCCATTTAAGCACACCTTCTTTGATAGTATTTTGTGTAAAATTAGTGTGTCACAAGTATTGGAAATTGTCTATTGTTTCCTCAACAAGTTTCCGGTTAATGTCACAGTCAAGGAAGTAGGAGTAACAAACCATACTGTAATTGATTATTTTCAATACTGTCGGGAGTTGTGTGCTACTGTATTAACAACAGCACATAGTGTTATTGGTGGTACTTCGAAGGTGGTCGAAATAGATGAAAGCAAGTTTTTTAAAAGGAAGTATAACCGTGGTAGACAACTGGTAACCCATTAGGAGGGTTGGGTGTTTGGTGGTGTGGAGCGAGGGACTGCTTTATGCTAATTGTACCCGGCCGATCTTCACAAACATTATTACCGATTATTGAAAAACACATCAAATCTGGAACCACGATAATTTCTAATGAATGGAAGGCCTATAACGCATTGCAGGACCGTGCTTACACTCACCACACTATTTGCCACATTCATAATTTTGTCTATCCATACTCAAACCATAGAAAGTAATTGGCGGTACGCAAAGGCTAACTATCCTGACAGAAACACTTCAGAATCTCTACGGGACAGTTATCTACTGGAGTATATGTACAGGCGCAAATTCAAGACACACCTGACTTCCTCCTTCTTCCACCATATGAAAACAATTTACAATTTCATCCCTTCTTAAATGGTAAGCATGTAGTTTTGTTATATTATACATATGTCTATTCATTTTGAGAAGACTTTAGTTTGAGGGTGCTTCGCCCGGCACCCATTTCTATATTCGCCATTTTCATGGGATCAGTTTTTAGGTATGGAATAAACTAGGTACTAGGAACATATACTAGGTGTCAGGTGAGGGATAGTCTTGCATCACTCGTACTGGGTACTATGAACGTATGCCAGGTGTTAGGTGAGGGTTAGTCTTGTATCCCACTTACTGGGTACTATTGCGGAGTAAACACTGTACACTTCATCTACTTTTCTTTCGGCACCCATCAATCTGTAACCCCTGTCCAACGACGATGTTTGTAACTTTTACGACCTGTGTGGCGGGCAGATTTACCCTAAACGAGCATCATTCCATGCTCTTCTTCATGCATAAAGAAGAGCCAGAGCGTAATACAATTATGTATCCGTGAAAGGGCTATAATAGAGCTTTCCAATGACACCTGAATCATCCTTGTACGACAACAGGTTCGCTTGCAACTATGTTGCAACGGGAGTACAAAAACCCTAAAATACGGTAATTTCCCGAGATTTTACCCTATATAGCGAGACGAGGGATATGTACACATGTTGTGGTGATATCAGTGGCGGGACTTGATTCACGCTGAACGGTCAGAGCCCGCCTGCGCTCCTCCCACCCCGTGTGACTCTCTCATAATGCCAATAATGTGCGCAACATCCCTTGCTACTTAAGGGGACCGACCGGTTAATTACAAACTTCCAGGTCTTACTTTCAATTTAAATGAAATTTGGCACAGGTGTATATGACCATAAAAGTAGATCAAACAAAAAAAATTTTTTTTTTTTTTTTTTTTTTGCTTTTTTCTTTCAATTTAGGTAAAAAAAAAATGAAAACCATAGCACTGCAGAAAATCATTAACTCCTACAGAAATCCCCATAGCACATGTTTTATGTGATCAAACAACTCACAAAAGGTGTATCTGTAGTTGCTATAAAAAAAAATGTATATATTTTGTGTATTTGTTCGATTTAGGTGATTACGGATTCAGGCGAATATATTTATAGAAAATTACAACTTTGACGACATATTGTGAAAAAAATGAAATTACTAGATTAAATTGGCTTGATAGGCCTTGTAGTGTTTTTATTTACCTTTCCAATGGTATATACACCACTCCTATAGGTTCAATAATAACTGTAGAATAACATCCGAAAGTGCGACAATATAGGTTCTGAGAAAAACAGGTGAAAGTCTAAGGTAATTAGGTGAACATATTTACTTTTGTTTTTTAGATTTACAATATTTTACGCAGGAACACGGCAAAGTAGAAGATAAAGCATATGGGAGGTTGTAGAGTAGCTTACGCTCTTTCGATTTATATAGGTATGCTCCTCGTACGATCAGTAGTTACTGAGCATGTTAATTTCAAAGGTCGCTATATAACGTTTTTAGAATTACAGGAAAAGTTTGGAAAACATAAAAAAACTATTTCCAATGGGTTTTCACTAATAACATTTCACTGGCTTATGAAGGGATGTTGACTCTTGTTGAGTAAACACCTATTGGTATTTTCAGGATTTCGAGTTTTTTAAGCCTAAATTAACCGGTCGGTCCCCTTAAGTTGTCAGCCGCTCTTTGGGCCTAGGTTCTCTAATGTTACTTAAGTCGTCAGCCGCTCTTTGAGGGTTAATTATTTTAATACCCAACCAGCGGGGGTGTGGGGGCGGCATCCCCCACCCATAATACTAGGATAGGTTAGGTAAGGTTGTTAGGTTAGGTCTGGGGCCGCTAATGTTTTTTCAAAGTTGACTAAATCGAGAAAACCATGTATTCCCATACACTGTAGGAAAGAATATTAAAAAAGGTACCTCGAAAAGGCCCATTCATTTTGTAGATGCAGGAAATTCGAGGGTTAGAGGTATAGTCCTATTTCTATCGATTCGAAACACAGACGCCCGTAAATTGCGCATTTTGGGATATACATGTGGAATTGCCTACGAAATAATGTTTGAAACGCCCGCTTCTAGAATCGGGCGTAGAATGAACATGACGTCACCATTCAGGCTGTGACGTCATAGCTATCGACCAATCACCTTTGCTCTCTCATCATCTGTTATGGGGTTTGTTGTTCATCTTCAGGCGTCTGTGTCCGAATGTACGTATTCGATAGTGTAGTACGCTTAGTGTGCAATATACATTTTACCCCACAATTTCCCTCATCTTCAAAGCCCTGCCCACTTTCGGGGTGCGTGTCTTAATATTCTCGGATAATAGGGTATGGTATTATATACTCCGCTCATTTATTGAAAGGCAACAGACATGCTACGCCCGGTCACTACAGCCTACCCCATCCGCATCCTCTGATGACAATATTGTCATTAACCTAACAGCTTAACCTAACCAAACCTGGGGGCTGCTGCCCACAGACCCTCGCTGTTCTAAATAATGATGTAGAAGACATAAAATCACTAAAAAGTACTGCAGGAGAGCGAAAAACACCTTCCGAGATTGTGCGTCGAAAGAAAATGGGTTCACAGAAAGCGGAGTTTCCGGGGTATAGTCGTCAAACCGCAGAGGACGAGTCTCACTTTAGTGAAGGTTTTTAATACTTAAATGTATATACTGTACTTCAAGTCAAATATACATTTTCGAGCGTTATCGAACCAGACTAAGTCTACTACAAATAATATTGACCTATTAGGAGAAACAGAATAGCGACAAAACAAGGTAATGAAGGTGTAGGTTTATCAGGGGCATAAGTGTTACTGCCGTCAATGGGGAGATTTATAGGGAGTTTTTTTGTTTTTACAGTGCTTTATATATTGCACATAAAACGCATTTCCGGCAGTTGAAACAAATTTAAATATGATCCTAGCAACATTCTTATTCTATAATAGCCTTCAAATATTGAGAAAACATTAGTGGTAGTTTCGGTAATAAGTGCCCCTGCTTCTGCCCCCTTACAAATCAACATATTAAGTGTTTGACAGTCAGGAGAACCAGACAATAACCAGAATGGCTGGACGCCTCCACACATAAAGATATCGTTTGTGGGCCTGGAATGTCCAAATGTGGAGGCGAGCCAGAATTGCCACCAACCTGGGAGGTATGGTAGAACTGGGGAAAGGAAAGAAGAGAGACGAAGAGAAAAGCAAGGAAAGGCGTCAGGGTATCGAGGAAGGAAAGAGGAGAGAGAAGGGAGGGGAGAGAAGAGAGACGACAAGACAAAGAGAAGGAAAGGATAGTGGTTGGGTTGGGGAAGAGGTTTAGGAAAGGGGAGGAGACAGGAAAAGGGGTTGGGGAGTACATAGAGTACAGATTGGATAGAGAGGAAAGAAAACGCCACAAATCTGTAAATAGGGATCCGTGAGTTCGAGAGATGGCAGCACGATCGCAAAGGACAATGGGAGGGTCCCCACAAAGACATTATATATTGACTAGCCTTGGTCCCCATTAATTCGTAATAATCACTACCTTGTACTAATAACGCTATTAATAATCAATTGAACGTTATCCAGAGACTCTGCAGACATGACATAGTTAAATAGACATAATTAGAGGCTACTGTAAAGGCCAGTCATCGTGAAATTGTCGTCATAATGAAGAGGTACACAAGCAAACCTCCTTCAACACCCGCCATTGTTGATGTGAGATTCGGGAGTTGCCAACGTCAATGGTGGGGGAAAATATTCCTAGATGTCATAAGTATAAATGTCCAGTTTTAGTGCTACTTTACAAATTAACATCTACATAATGACAAGATGGCGAGAGGAGTGAAGGGTGCGTGCGTAGCTCTCTCCCTGTGTAATGTGTATCCTCCTCCTCAAAATCCAGAGGGGCTGTGCCGATATAAAGGTGCAGAGGGGACCGGTATGTACCAGGTCAACACTAAACAAGTATTGAGGGACCTCGTCACACAGAAATCACACATAAGTGAACCTTCTGTCACCATTCCTGCCTGGTCAAGTTTATATATCGGGAAGACACAGCGGCTTGGCAAGTACTCTGGCACAACCTCGCTACAACACCTATTGTGCTACACTCTAATTAGCTGCGGAGATGTAGAGACCAACCCCGGCCCGAGGTCAACACTGAAGAAACCTCACCACCAACCAAGTAAGACAGACATCGTCTTTTCAACAGTCCCTAGCAGAAAAATTCGTTATTACAGACCGGGCCTACAGGTACCCCAGCCTCCCGTCACGCTCCAATTCAGCCCACAACACAACCCAACACGGTCGGCGACCCAGTCTCCCGTCACGCACCAATTCAACCCACAACACAACCCAACACTATCGGTGGCTCAACATGTAACCGGAGCAGCTAGGAAGAAAGGTATCAGTCGCAACAACATCAACAATGGAGCAGCATTTGCAGCCAGGAATAAGGACAACATCATCAAACAGCAAATACAGGTGGGGCTGGGAGGGGTCATAGGGGGAGACATAGCCACAGACAGTCCCCAACCCCCACGCTCACACCCTAGCAGCACAGGTGATCACCACACCGCCAGACATACGACGAACAATAAAAAGAAGCTATGTACAGTGTGCGATATTAGATTCAACAAAAGGAGTCCAACATCACAATTTAGTATTTGTAATGAAACAGTACACGATCGATGTACTTATGTTACCAGCAGAAAAGAAGTGGAATGCGACAAATACAGGGAATTAGCTATTACCCACTCCACCAACACTACATTACCCACAGCTTTACCATTAATACCACAGATATCGGCGACCCAAGTAGCACAACATGCAACAAGAACAACAATAAAACAGTCAGCACTCGCATATACATCAACAGGGGAGCAGCATCAACGGACAACGAAAACAACAACAAACAACAACAGCAAACAAACACAGCCGGACCGCGAGTATCCCCTGCCCCCTCCCGCACAAACAGCTGATCGACGCGGACCAAACAACACCTCCAGTCGTATGATAAACAGTAAGAAAAAACTATGTATAGTCTGTAATATTGGTTTCAACAATAGGAGTTCACTTTCACAATGCAACAGTTGTAATGAAATTGTTCATAACCGATGTACTTATGTTAACAGTAGAAACGAAGTTGAATGTGTTAAATGTAGGAACTCAGCTGTACAACATCGCGAAACCATGTTTTATTTGTGAATCACTCATAACACGACGTCAGAAGATCCAAAACTGTGTAAAGTGTAAACATGTAGCTCACATTAAGTGCATCTCTAAGAAGACCAACAGTGAAGCACGGGAATTCCTAACAACTCAGAATCCAGCCAGGAGACATTCAAAATCAAAGATGAATACAGAGTGTTCACCAACAAAGGGCTCCATCTTATCCACATTAACGCCAGATCAATGTACCATAAATTGTCAGAAATAAACTTGCTAGCTAATAAGGCCAAAGCTTCAATAATTGCAATCACAGAAACCTGGCTGGATTCAAGTATAAACGATGGTGAAATAAACATTCAAGGTTTCAATATGGTTAGGAATGATCGCAATAGGCATGGGGGAGGAGTATGTCTGTATGTAAAAAACAACCTCACACACACAACTAGGACCGACCTCCATGTAGAAAATCACGAAGCTCTGTGGATCGACCTACACCTGCCGAGGACAAGACCCATCACAATTGGGGTAATGCTATAGGCCACCAGACGACACACAATTCTTGACCAAATTTGAACGAACTTTGTCATCGCTAGACCCTCGGAATGAATCCATCATACTAGGGGATTTTAACCTGTGTTACAAACAACGAAATAATAGGCTTGTACGAGAATATAGGCATATACTGACAATGCACAATCACAAACAACTCATCACAACCCCCACACGTATCTCTGAGAACACTGCCACAATAATAGACCACATAAACTGTAACAGAGAGGACAAAATATCCCAATCAGGGGTTATACAGACTGGGATAAGTGATCACTTCGTCACATATTGCACACGGAAAACCACAAAATTACCCTAGAGAATCACAAGGTTATCAAAACAAGGTCACTCAGAAACTACAGTAAAGAAACATTTCTGGACATTTTATGGAATACAGACTGGTCTCCAGTGTTTGAAAGTACAAACGTTAATGACGCATGGGTTGGCTTCAGAACCATCATCACAAACATCCTAGACGAAATAGCTCCTCTGAAAGACATACGAATTAAAGCAAGGTCAGACCCATGGATCAACAATGACATACTACACCATCTGGAACACAGAGACAATCTGTTAAAAAGGCTTGCGAAACATAGACAGGATCAAGGTCTGAAGCATGAGTTCAACAGGGCCAGGAATAAACTAAGTAGGAAAATGAAATCAGCGAAAACTAATTATTTTTACAATAAGGCAGAGGAATATCAGAGATAACCCAAAGCAACTATGGAGGCACCTAAAAACAACAGGCTACAGCAACAAGACAAGGGATTCGTCTAAACACTAATATTGCTCTCACCATTAATGATCAGGTTTGCCACGAATAAACGACAAATTTCAACCTACTTCAACTCCTTCTTCACTTCCATAGCAACACACTTGCACAGAACCTACCTCAACCTCTCAATAAATACACAACAACAACAGCCACCTTTCGTAATTTCTACAGAGATAAAGACATACACCCGAAACACATTTGGATTGCAAAATGTTACACCAAAATACACTTTTGACGAGCTGTCTAACCTAAATGTACATAAAAGCACAGGACCAGACAAAATTCCTGCCAAATGTCTACGAGATGGAGCCATTGGCATAGCAGGCCCCCTAACCCACATCATCAACTTGTCAATTAACACCAACACTGTACCTGCTGAACTGAAGGAAGCTATTGTAACCCCTCTATTCAAGAAAGGAAATAAACTAGAAGTTGGCAACTACAGACCAGTTAGCATATTAGGTATTGTATCTAAAATCCTTGAAAGAGCGGTATACACCCAAATTGAACACTACCTCAAACAAAATGATCTATTCTATAAGTTTCAATCAGGTTTCAGATGCATGTACTCGACAGACTCCTGTCTCATCCACTTAACGGATCACATTCGTAAAGAAATGTCTAAAGGTAACTACACCGGTATGGTTCTTCTTGATCTACAAAAAGCGTTTGACACAGTAGACCATGATATCCTATGTAATAAACTACAAGCAATGGGCATAGGGTCTGTGAACTGGTTTAAATTTTATCTTAGTGGTAGAACCCAAAGAGTTAAAATTGATGATAATATATCTGATCCTATGCCAATTAACTGTGGGGTCCCGCAGGGAAGCATCCTTGGTCCCTTACTCTTTCTCTGTTATGTGAACGACAAGGAACTGAGCGTCTCATGTAAATTATTACTGTATGCAGACGACAGCGTGCTTCTGGTTTCAGGAAAAGACCCAATAAGTATTGCCGCTTCACTTTCAAAAGAACTAGAAACATGTAGTGAATGGCTAGTGGACAATAGACTATCCCTTCACCTGGGCAAGACGGAAGCCATCTTATGTGGAACAAAATGCAAACTGAAAGACATTGTGGGCTTCTCGGTCAACTGTACTGATATTCCTATAACAACAGTGTCATAAGTTAAATATCTCGGACTAAAACTGGACGCGAGTTTGTCAGGTGAAACTATTTTGGAATCTATCCTGAGTAAGTGTAGAGCACGTATAAAATACCTGTATAGACAGGTGGGATGCTTGCCCGCGGCGACCAAAAAGACCCTCTGCCAAGCGCTTGTTCAATGTCATTTTGACTATTCTGTGTCATCGTGGTACTCTGCATCATCTAAATCAGCACAGCACAAACTTAAGGGTCACTCAAAATAAAATGGTTAGGTTCATGCTGAACCTAGGACCCAGATCACATGTTGGCCAGGAACAACTTCAGTCACTAGGTATGCTCAATGTCTCTGACAGGGCCAAACAAAGCAGGCTCACTAATGCCTTCAAAATTTTCTATGACAGAGCACCAGAGTATCTAAAGAATGATTTTGTTAAAGCAAATGAGAGTAGTGGACATAATACAAGAAACAGGATGTTTAATTTTAAGGTCCCGAGAATCCAAGGACAGGGTAAGCAATCATTCTTCTTCACTGCCATCAAAGACTGGAACGACCTACCCCAGTCAGTCCGTTAAAAGAGAACACTGTATTCCTTCAGACGTAGCCTGAAGGAACACCTGAACCGGACAGCTGCGAGAAGGGAGCACCAAGCTTATGTCTACTACTAAATAGACATAAGAGATAGACAAACCAAACTGAAATTATTACTGATTACGGATTACTGATATTTACAATAGGATGTAAGGTATCTTAAAATAACCCCCTAGAAATACTTTCTCTAATTTTTTTTTTTTTTTTTTCCTCCCCATTTCCCCAGCTAACCTAATCCCACAAGGACCCCAATGGAAATACGCCTAACAGCCTTATTGGGCTATCCTTAGTTGGAATTATGCAAGGCTGGTACATGTCATATGTGGTACCAACTCTGTAAATTGCTAACTGAATAAATATTATTATTATTATTATTATAACATGTAACTAATAATATATATTCAAAATTACATTTTAATTCTTGTTGTGTTGCTTGAAGGTATACAGATTGCATCATATATGAGTATGTTTTATAGTGTATACAGTATGTATACTTAATGTTTTCATCTTGCTTTTATATATACAATTTATATTAAATAATTTACAAGTGTTTTACCAACATTAATTAACTCTTAAGTACGTTCCCTCCTTAATCTATTGCTCCCTCGTTTTGCGGATTTTCCCTTAACTTTGGTATCACTACAAGCCAGATGGCAGGCGTACAGATATCAAGGAGTATCTATAATAAGGACAAGCCACTGAGGTGCTTTATTTGTTGTACCATACAACAGTGCTGCCACCAAATCCCTAGGATGCGCGGCAAAATAACCGTGTGACGTCACGCTTGCCTCTCTATGCAATCTGTACTCTATGGGGAGGGGCGTAGGAGAGATGAGCGACGAAGAGGAAATAGAGGAAACGGAAGCGATGGTGGTGGGAGTAGAGGCGAGGGAGGTAGAGGAAATGAGAGGGAAGATGAAAAGATAAAAGGGAGTGGTGGTTGGGGTCTGGAGGTGTATCAAGAAAGGGGAGCGGTAGGAGAGATTAGGGAGAAGGGGTAGTGGTGGGGGTCGTGCAGGGACTTTAAAAAACGAGACAGTGGATGGAGAAGAGGTAAGGCGGGGGGGGCGGGGGGGGAATGGTTGTTGGGGGTAAAGTAAGGTAATAGATATTTACCTCGTTTGCTAGTTGTACTGAACCAAAATCATGACTATGTTTTCCATGTACAACCACCAACACTCAGACACACATTTGCCAATATTAAAGACATATCCTAACAGTATCAGTGCTGCCGTTTTTTTTTTTCCGCAGTTATTTGGTCCGGCTGTTTACAATTTGTTTTAAGGGAAAAACGTCTATCTTGATGGAGTAACTTGGTAAGAATTAGGTGTGGCACCTTTTTGTCTGTATGTCTGTAACAGTCTGCATTGTACGTATATGTTTCAGTCATGTATGCACTTTTCTGTATGCATAACTGTATGTACAGTAGCCCCTATGAAGTTCGTAGTCTCAGCAAATGTAATTATTAAATTATGCAATTGACCACTTGTGTGGGGGATTAATATGGCCAAAGGTTATCTCTTACCACACCAATCGAAATCTAAAATTAATCAACATAAATAAATAACTCAAGTCTGAGATCGCCTACCTTATGGTATGAACTTCTGGTAGCCTATCTCTCAGGATGCCCTAACCTAAAACATTGTATAAATGGCCCTATATACTCAATGACTCTTAGCTCTAACTAGGGTCCTGGTTTAGTTTCAGAGCGATTCCGGCCTTCGGTAGATGAGGGTTATAGCGTCAGGACTCCGGGCACCCATGGGCGTGGAAATTGTGGTGGAGGAGATCACGGGACACGTTTCTACCGTTTCAGGATGTTTACTAGCGTCTGATCGGAACTTCAATTCCCGACTCTTAAATAAACTATATATTAATTCGTTACCAAGGGGTCATTCCCTCTTCACGAAATCATATAAATAATTATCAGCATTTAAATTATATAATTATAAAGGTGAACATTCGTTTTCACAACGATTTAGTGAAACCATAATATCAAGATATTAAACGACCCCTAAAGCAAACGGTGGATGCGTATGCGGTCGCGGGAATATTAATACTGATCCTCTTTAACAGTTCCCCTTTTTTTTTTTGTCCCCTAAAACTTCTTTCCCTACAAGGTTTTATAACTAAATTAACTTTCGATCAAGGTAATCTTATACCGTACAAATTACCTAACCTTAATTAATATCTACAATATATACAATCACCAGGTTCTGGTAGGAAATTGGTCACTCTAGTGAGGTTACCCTATCGGAAGGTTGTTGCCAACACTTCCCCAGATACCGGTGTATGTCAATTTATTGCTCACAGATTGTGGGCCCGGCGAAGTATGATGTGTCGCATCCTGTTGATCACCTGCGGCTAACAAATCACACCGCCAATTCTTCTTCTAGACCCCGCAGCAGATGCTCGTGGTGGTCTTGGGCTCCCTATTATACTATGGGTTGCTTGTTCTTCTTCCCGGTGGGATGGCGAGTTCCATAGGTATGAGACGATCTACAGTTCGGAGAGTGGTTTGTCCTCGAGATAACAACCTTAACGGTTCCGCTCACTCCTTCGGAATCAGGATAGACTTCTTGGATCCTTGCTAGGGGCCATTTAGGGTGGGGTTGGACCATTTTCAACAGGACTATGTCTCCCACTATCGGTTTGGGCCGGTTCCTAGCAGAATTCGCCAACTCGAAACAACAACATAATACCTCTCCAGTAAGCTCAAGATAATATACTCAGATAGCCCAATTTGTGTTCCAGGCATCCAGTATTTTGCAGAGTTTATGGTAGCTTCGTCGCACAGTGTGCAATCTGCTTCCATTAACGGAGGGATTCTCCACTAATTCCTCGGTCACGTCCCAAACGGGGGACTGGGGTCCAATCGTTTCTACCATATAATCAATGAGCCAGTGTAAGGTCCTCAATTTCCAGATTGGAGTCATCTTGATTACGTTAGTGGTCGATTTATTTTACTTCTGGTTTCTATTTCGGCGGACAACAGGTCTTAACTCATCCAAGGGTGCCTTGGACTTGTGACAGAACCCTTTCAGGCACGATT